>CM030832.1:28609585-29097085 GCA_018105865.1 Metaphire vulgaris | reverse complement strand
TGTTGACACCGAAAAGCCTTTCTGTATTTAGAGCTAAATGACTTACCGTTTTATGTCCTATGAGAGAAAAGTTTGCGCATACAATCCAGAACGTATCCGACCAGTTCAGATAAGGAACCTAAGAGGTTCGAACCGCTACAATAGGATACTCGTTGAGATATCGAACGCAATACGCTGTCACCGCAAAGTACAGAGCGCATGTCAGAGAGCTAAGACAAGTTCGTGGGTTATACACAGTGGCTTTTGTTCAACGAACGCCGGCTGCCTAACCGGCCGAACCCGATTTAGCACGAATATATTCAAATTAAGTAGGATTTCCCGTTTTTCTAATACAATTTTGCCTTTTGATTCTCATCATGGTCGAAGCGAAGAGAGTCGCCTCCAGATCATGATTGCCGCACGAAACCAACCCTATGGTTAATACGCATATAGGCCTAAGATAATATTTTCTGCCATTTTGTTTACTGCCACTAAGGATGACTTGGGCCTAACTATATTGACTTAGGCCTAACCGAAGCCTATACAAGCCGTACGATAGTAGCCCGGTAAAGAGCGGTCTAATGACATTGCGCTGTTGACCAAACACCTGCCTGCATTTTGGGCAAGACGAGCGGTTTTTCATTCTGTGCATATACTGTACTGTACTGTACGACAAGTAGGGAGAAGGACTCGGTTGAGAACAGCGGTTATTAAGAAACAGAAATTAGATATTCAGTTTGAAGTCATGAATCGTGCATCATAGAATGCGAAGTGTTTTGAACTTACGGTACTAATACTGTAGGCCTACCACGCATTTTATAATATTTAGAAAACCTATAGGCCTACGCTAAGTCAGTGTTTTACCCAGACCCAAGTCTTTGGAGGGCAAAGTGGCTTGGCTGGAGGGGAAGAGACACAGTTCAATGCAGAAATTTGTGTCAGTCCTGGGATTTTTTTGAGGGGATGGGTTGTTTTTTTTTTGGGGGGGCGATTCTACACTATCAGGCGTGTATAAAATACTGCAGTGCGGCGAAGCCTCTTACTGCGGAGGGCTAGTACCCACTACTGAAATAGGCAGAAATTGATACATATTAGAAACATTATTTCCGCGACAATGGATATTCCGCCGCAGTGCGGGGGATGGATCACCGCAGTTCGAAGAAGCCTCTATTATCGCAGTGTTTGTAGGGCCTACCACAACTGAAATAGGCAGAAATTGATATGTGTATCAGCAAAATTTTTGATTTTTTACGGACTGATTCCAATGATTTGTTGGTACAGACTGATCCTTATTATTATTATTATTATTATTATTATTATTATTATTATTATTATTATTATTATTATCATCATCATCATCATCACCATTATTATCACCACTATTATTATTATTATTATTATTATTATTATTATTATTATTATTATTATTATTATTATTATTATTATTATTATCATCATCATCATCATTATCACTATTATTATTATTATATTATTATTATGTATTGAAAGTTCCGCGGAAGGCGACAGCGTTAAATCTCTGGAGTGTCACTGATATTCGCTGTAGCAGAAAGGATGTTTCTCTTTCATCTCCGGATTGTCGCATAAGAAGACCTCCGATTTCCTTTAAGAAAAAATTATTATTATTATTATTATTATTATTATTATTATTATTATTATTATTATTATTATTATTATTATTATTATTATTATTATTATATTATACATAGCCTATGGCATTATGGGGCTGTCGCAGTTGACATGCTTCTTTTCATGTAAAGCAGCGGTTCTCAACCTGTGGGTCGCGACCTCCAAGGGGTCGAATGACGATTTGCAAGGGGTCGCCCGAGACCATCAGAAATATGGGGTTGTCTCTGTTCTTGTACTAAATTTCCTCAGTGGTAGTTATGACGTACTAGTTATTATTATTATTATTATTATTATTATTATTATTATTATTATTATTATTATTATTATTATTATTATTATTATTATTATTATTATTATTATTATTCCAGGACAATTTATATAGCGCTGTACGCATGGTTTAAAATCCAAAATCAAAAGCGCTTTGACACCGCTGACATGTCAATGAAGGTGAGAAGATGGCGATGTTAAAATCCACTGTGATGATGGAAAGAACTTTGCTGCCGTGAAGAAGTCCGGTGCAGAGTCCCTTAGGAGCGGTCCTTCAAGGAAACTATAGCCCCATTGACATGCCAACGAGGAACGGAAGATGATGTAAGAGTCCCCCAGTTGTTTTACTATAATTGTCATTCGAGGATATACATGGAGACAATTAAATAATAACGATTTCGAACATTTTGATTGTCGTAGCATTATTATTTTTAGTAGTTTACATTGTGAACGAAAATAATTTGACCGTTGGGGGGTCGCCACTTAATGGGGAATTGAATTAAAAGGGTCGCGGCACTAAAAAGGTTGAGAACCGCTGATGTAAAGGCATGTAAATATTTCATTGATTTCAAGAACATCTCCGACAAAAAGCATATATTTTCGTCTGGTTCTACCTTCACATTGAGCAATGCGGAGAAGCAATATTCCGCACTGCGGAAAGGCATTACTCGCACTGCGGAGAGGCAGAATTCCGCACTGCGGAGAGGCAGCCTTCAATCTCCTCATCTAGTTTATATTCCGATTTCTTTTTCATGACTTTTCGATTGGAATCGGTACTCTAGACTGGATTACAATGGTAAGAGGTGAATGGTTTTGCCTAAAAATCGATCGTCTACATGAATAGATAAGTTGTCAAAATGGGTCTTAATTTTCAATGAGCCTACATGCAATTGCGTTATTGCATTGCAGGAGCTGTCGCAGTTGACATCCTGTTTTTTGCGTATTGGCATGCTAATATGTCAGTGATTGCAAGAACATCTACTCGAGAGGACTTTCATTTTTTGAAGTCCCTTGTTCTCGCTCCGTCTCTGGTGCTGGTGTGTCTAGTGCTGTAGTATGAAATGGCTGGGGTGTGTTCTATTTCAAGCCCTGTGGGTCGAAAGTGATAAAGACAATATTGATTTTAGTTGGAAGATTTGAAGCAATGATGATGGGGACGAAGTGAAATGCGGTCCGTGTCTTAGAATTTCTTCACTTCGCTGAGATTTTTACAAATATATTTATATACACCCACTGTTCGACAGGCCTTCTCTCACACAGCGAATTAATTATAAAACCTGTTTTTATTGTCTATAAGGCGTCAGTGGCGTCGATGCAAAACTGAAAGATAACTGTTATCCGCTCAAAGTTAGTGGTTAAAATCGATTGTCGTCATGCATTAGCGTCGCCACGGGGGTGTGTGGCGTTTCCTAATGCCTATAACTATGATCAACACAGATGTATTATAACTTCATATATTAATTATTAATGTTCGTATCCAGGACGCAACTGAGAGAGAGAGAGAGAGTCTTCGACTGTGTGAGAGCGACTGACTCTGAAACTAACTACTTTATAGAATATATAATGTAAGACTATAGCAGCTACGTACGCTATTGGCTGAGGCGTGGCTTGTAAGTGTCCAATCACGCCACAGGGGGGGGGACAAATGGGGCAACTGCCCCCCCCAACCTGCCCCAGACCGCCTACCAGATTCGCGCAAATCCGGTGAGAAAGTTTTCTGTGGAGGGGTGAGGGGTGGGTACGGAATCTGACACGCTAGCCCCTTTTGCCCCAAAACAAAATTCTTGGCGACGCCACTGCCTTCTAAATACAGAAGACGGTGGCCTAACTTTGCAATAGCGATTGACATCAATGTATTAAAGGATGCTAAAGATAGTCGCTCAATATGGTCCTAATTGACGTCGATCTGTAACAGGACGAAGTATGTTTCAAATATGAGCAAATCCTATGTATTATTAGCATTATGGGATAACGAGGGTTGTCATGGATGAACCGTTTTAAATGGAGAAGGTGATGGCCTATGATTGCAATAGCGATTGTTATCAATGTAGTAAAGGATGCTAAAGATAATCTCTCAATATGGTACTTGAAATCGATCTCTAACAAGACGAAGTAAGTTTCAAAAATGCTTTGAATTTGCACAAATGCTATGCATTATTAGCGGTATGGAATAACGAGGGTTGTCATGGATGAACCATTTTAAATGGAGAAGGTGATGACCTATGATTGCAATAGCGATTGATATCGATGTATTAAAGGATGCTAAAGATATTCGCTCAATATGGTCATTGACGTCGACCTCGAACAGGACGAAATAACTTTCCAAAATGCGGTTGAATTTGCACAAATACTATGCATTATTAGCATTATGGAATGACGGGGGTTGTCATGGTGGAGGCGTTCTAACATTAGCGTCGCCACGGAGGGGGGCAAATGGGGCAACCCCCCCCCACCTGCCCCAGGCCACCTACCAGATTCGCGCAAATCCGGTGAGAAAGTTTCCTGTGGAGGGGTGAGAGGTGGGTAAGGAATTTGACACGCTAGCCCCTTTTGCGCCCCCCAACCAAAAATTCCTGCCGACGCCACTGTCGTCTCGAATAAACAATTTGTAATACTGGGCCTGAATTTTCAATGGGCCTATGCAGTAGAGCTGGGTCGATTACGATTATTTTTTCCGATTACGATTACGATTATTTTCGATTATTTTTCACGATTACGATTTCGATTACGATTACGGTTTTTTAAATAATCGCGATTTCGATTTCGATTATTTCACAGTACCTTTAGAAACTGGCTTTCCCGCCATATTTTACAGTATTCGGCAATCCTCTGTGTATCGATGTTCAATTGGTCTTCAACAGGGATATTTCTACACCCCTAACACCACCTAACACGCCCAATTTGAGGTCGACACCCCCTAAAATTTGGTGATGTGACAATGATATGCATACAGAATGCATATTTATTTATTTATTGACAATTAAGATAGCGCAGTAGACAAGGCTTAAGGCCTACAACAAGAGCGCTTAACACAGTTCATATCCAATATTAAATAAATGTGTCTTCAAATTTCTAATGAAAAGTCCAGCTGAGACTGCTCCAGTCACATTGTCTGGAAGAGAGTTCCACAGGGCGGGATTCCCCCGCGCGAATGATCTTTCCCCAAACTTAGGGGTCTTGGACGGGGGAGGGACCAACAACTGCACTCTCCGACTGGACCTAAGAACCGATCTCCTCTCGATCACAGTCGATCTTCGTACAAGCACAGTTAGATAATCAGGACAGAGTGGATCGTGTAAAGCCCGAAACGTAAGCCAACAGCGCTTGTAGACAATGCGCTGTGGAACACGGATCCAGTGGAGTCGATCTCTAAGGAGAGGAGTGATTAGCCCTAAACACCCCCAAACAGGCCCATTCAGAGGGGGGCTAGGATGGCCATTCGGCCCGGGCCTCCATCATTTTGGGGGCCTCTCTTTGTTTCCTTGTCTAGAATTCTGGGAGAGCTAGAAAGCTAGATAGCTACTACTAGAAGGGGCCTCAAAATTTGGTGATGACCTTTTTGCTTGCTGATAATTTTGGGATTTTGGGAAAGCTAGGAAGGTATTCTGCGGTCCTCAAAATTGGTGATTACCTTTTTTCGCTTGTCAAAATTTTAATTGTTGGGAAGGCTAGGAGAGGCCTCGAAATTCCAACTGGCCTGGACCTCCTTCAGCCTCTGAAGAGGCCTGCCCCCAAATGGAGAAATAGACCCCACAACTTTATCCTCGGATGACTTTTTTTGCTTGTCAGACTTTTTGTGAGTCTCTATAACGTTTTTTTTACTTGTCAGCCTTTTTCGGTAGAGACTTCCAAATTTCGACACTCCCAGATTTTCCCGACACCCAAATTCACAATCCTACAATCCTAGAAACAAACACACCCCAGATTTTCCCGACACCACACCTCAATTCACAATCCTAGAAATAACCCTGGTCTTCAAGTCTTCAATCTCCTTAAAGGATCGAGCCTGGGTGGCAAGACCGATATCGTCAGCGTATCCAAACTTCCTACTGATGGTACCAGGTAGGCCTAAGTCGTTTGTAGGCCTATAGGCCTACAAATTGAATAACGTGGGGGCTAGAACTGGACCCTATGGTAGACCGTTTCGTCGACGTCTCCAGGAGCTGACATCTCCCAAGTGAACTCAGAACCGTCTGTCAGAGATGAGTAATTCCACAAGTTGACAGAACCAGGGTGGCAAGTTGAGCGAGAGTTTGTACATTAAACCCACCTGACACACCGTATCGAAAGCTGCTGTCAAACCCAGAAAGATGGTACCTGTCTTTAGACGCTGTTGAATCCATTTTCAATGAAAATATTATAATCAACGGTAAATTGATCTTTCTTTGAATCGGAAATATTGTATAATATCACTTACGGGAATAATCGAAAAATAATCGCGATTTCGATTATTTTTTCGACGATTATCGATTATTTCGATTTGTTTAATAATCGTGTCGATTACGATTACGATTTTTTCAAAAATCGCGATTTCGATTTCGATTTCGATTAATCGACCCACCCCTACTATGCAGCATGCAATAGTGCAATAGCGTTATGGCATTATGGGAGCTGTCGCAGTTGACATACTCCTTTTCATGTAAAGGCATGTAAATATTTCATTGATTTCAAGAGCATCTCCGACAAAATGCTTTTATTTTCGTCTGGTTCTTACTTACTTTTTTACCCCAAAGTTCCTCGGAATATTATATATATATATATATATATATATATATATATATATATATATATTGTTCGATTAATCTGAAATTAATCGATTAATTTCAATAAAAAAATTACATCTAGCTTTTAGCTGATCTCCTTGCATTGCAACTCTGCATATTGTCTATAGTACAGTTGATAAGCCGTATGATTGTTCATTTTGTGGATAAAAGCATGAAATTTTGAACATTGACACTTTTTATAATTTAGCAACTTTCTGCCCAGAGGCATTCGAATAAACTAAGCATAAGGTAAAAAATTGATGTTGAAGTTAATCGACCTTTTAGGCAGATTTGGGTTAATTTTGGGCGATAGAAATCTTGTGTTTACTTTCTTAGGTCTTAGGTTTTCTGCTTGCAAGCCTGTTTCTATAGGTTTTCGGTGTCAACTTCCGTTCGTTCAATTGAAGAAATTTATGTTATAAAAGTTCTGAAAAGTAACTTGCGTATACTATAATACACTAGAACACGTTTTGAATGCATAAGCGGTGCGTTATAATTGATCGTAGCGTTAGCTCTAACGATTAGTTGCCACCGGTTGACTGGAATGCATGTGTACTGTGCCAGCAACGGATCCGGGACTCTGCGAGTCTCTTCTGGATCTATCAAACTCTTTACGCAAGGGTAATGATATTGGATATAAGTTGCTAGCAAATATATATTACCCGAATTTCAAAAACTGGGCGACTTGCCAAGGCATCTGGCTTTGTCTAGTATTGATAACGGGTGTGGGCTAACTGCTGCATTAAAAACAAAGGGTACTAAATGGCATAAATCACGCATGGCTGCGTTTAGTGTCCGTGAATTGGTTCGAAAAACTGCTAATGTTAAGAAACGGTTTGTATCTGAGGCACTTTGTTCTGAAGGGTCCTCAGATGTCACAGAAATTGACCATGACGAAGTGTTGGTTGATAAAAGAAAGTTTGCACACGTTCCGAGTGTGATAGTGAAAATACCTTGCGTGCTAAAACCCCAACTTGTTTCTTCTGTGATTTACCTGCAGGTTCGCATAAGCTGCATGATGTAACAACGTTAGCCATGGATGAAAAAGTTAATGAGTGTGCTTTAGTGCTCTCAGATAATAGGCTCCTCGCAAAACTGGCTGCAGGTGACATGATAGCAGTTGAAGCCAAATACCATTCACACTGTCTGACTAAATTGTACAACCTTAGGCGATCACTTGAATGTGAGAGATATCGTCAGTTAAGCATGCCATCTTCTGTTGCACTTCATAACATTGCATTTGCTCAATTAACTGCCTATATATTAATTATGTACGTTCAGTTGGGGGGGATTATTCCAATATTTAAATTGGCTTCCTTGAAACAGCTTTATACCAATCGCTTGCTTCAGCTTGATACCTCGATTGCTCATAGTACAAATAGTACATGGTTAAAAGACCATCTGTTGGACTATTTTCCTGATATGTGTGCACATAATGATGGTCGTGATGTTGTTCTTGCGAAATTTTTAGCCACTAGGTAAATGATTCAACATTGTTTTCTCGACTCTATATTGCATGTCAGATTTGAAATAGTGATTTAGATTTGATTTTCCCATGAAAATCAGGTTTAGCCCCCAGCATTGTCAGGTGCAGGTGACTTGCACTTTGGATCCAAATAAGATTTATTGACCTGTTTGGAGACTTGCCATCCATCTGTTCATGTAGTTCCATATGCTGACAGTGTAGTTATTGATGGTTCAGCTGTAATCAACATGTTGAGACCTGGAAATGTTAAAACGTTTGATGAGTATGTAAATGCAGTGTTTGTGCTCTTTATTTACTCACAGCTTGCAAGTGTAAGTCGTGTTGATGTTGTTTGGGATTGATATGAACCTGCCAGCATTAACCCATTCATGCCTGAATTTTTGTTTGTTTGTAAAAGGTGAAAATATTGTACAAAGGACGTAACTATTAGCCCCTAATTGCATATTTCCATGGAAGCTTTCATATTTATTGAGATTTACTTAATTTTATTAGCGTCTCATTTATGGGACGCTAGGCATGAATGGGTTAAATTTTTAGCTCGTTCAAAGCGTGGCGGTACCATACACCAGCACTGCTTCTGCACCAATCCCTCACAACTGGCTTGATTTCATGCGAAGTGATGCCAACAAGACTGCGTTGTTTTCTTTTTTGGCTGAGAAAATGTGTACGAAGCCAGTGAGTAATGGCAAGCTGCTGATAGGGTCCAACGAAATCAATGTCAAGTGCTCATTAAAATGCTATGACACATCTCATCTTGATCCATGTTCACAAGAGGAAACTGACACCCGTATGTTGTTGCATGCATATGACATGGTTAACACAGGTTACGCCAAAGTGCTTATCAGAACAGTTGACTCAGATGTTTTACTGTCAGTTGCATTTTTCGAAAAAATGAAATGTGAGCAGCTATGGATAGCATTTGGCATAGGGCAGCATTTCAGATACATTCCTGTGCACGAATTAGTAATAGCTTTGGTACACCTAAATCATGTGCCTTACCTGTATTCCATGCCATTACAGGTTGCGATACGGTTTCAGCTTTTGTTGGTTGTGGTAAGAAAACATGTTGGGAAGTGTTGAAAAAGTTTCCAGCTGTTACTGAAGCATTTATTGAACTGTATCACATGCCGGTTGACATTTGTGATAGTTGTCTGCATCTATTACTACTTTGCCATCTGCAGTTAGCTTAAAAACAAAACAAAAGTGCTTGCTTGTCTCTTGACTTAAATGCTTAACTGCAGTCTGCAGCATTGCTTTCATTACTCGCCATTGTTGTCTGAACGAAATAGAAATATAATAAGCTAAGTAGGTATTCAAGTAAATAGGGCCTAAGTTACAAAAATATTAAAATTTAATCTAAAAATGTATCAATTAAAAAAAATTTAATCGATTAATAATTTTAACGATTAATCGATTAATTAATTGTTATTATCCAAAGCCCTTTATATATATATATATATATATATATATATATATATATATATATATATATATATATATATATATATTCATTCTGTGGTAGATCCTTATTCCTAAGCGTTTAATCTTAATACGAAGTATAGCCATATATAGGCCCATAGCACCAACACATGGCATAACTATTATTATTACATTAAAATTAATGTTTAGCCTATAGCGGCCTATATAGTTTTGCATAATTGGTGCTAGTCTGCTTCATATCAGGGATGCTGGCCAAACCTTAGGCGCTAGGGCCTTGATAGACCTTAGGACCAGACTGGCCGCCTATTAATTTTGCTCAACATCCTCATTCTAGATCCTGGTTAGTTTCATCTTCGATATTAGGCTATACTTCGTGTGAGTATGTAAAATCATTCTTTCAAATCACTGTGTTTCTTGATGCATATTGTTACAGTAAAATTTGGTAGATTTGAATCTAGGGGATTAATATTAATATGCATTTGCTGAAAAGAAAAAAAGCCTTTCTGTATTTGTTCCTATAGGGCTCTTATTTACTGGTCAATTAATGTCATTTTGTATCAAATCATAATTAATTCAATTAAATCATAATTATTCAGTGTTGTGAATTGCTGTCATTGTAAGCCGTCACAGATAACGTTCTGTAAAATATAGCATGTTTGACTATTAATAATCAATATGTGGAAGACTATAAGATTCTCATTGACAAACCGCAAAGTTGAACTGGTCTTTTGTAATTGTAAGGAAGCATTATTTCTAGAAGATTGTTCTGGACTGTCATTATCATAGAACCCTGTTTAAGATCTTAGAATTTAATACATCTCACTTCTCACATCTACATCTCTCAATAATTGTAAGCTTCTTCTTGGCTTGATTGAATTGTTGCTTCCTTCATCCAGGGCCCAACCACTGTCTCTCAGGGGCGTAGCGACAGGGGGGGGGGAGGGTATATATACCCCCAAATCTCAGACTACCTTAAAATTTTCAATGTGCTTTTAAAGATTTCTGAAGTTTTTTATGATTTATACCCCCCAAATCACATTATACCCTTCCCCAAATTCAAATCCATGACTATGCCCCATGCTTTCTCTGTGTCTTTTTTACTTCTTGTAGCCATTGTTTCTGTGGTTATGCTTTTATCCATTTACTTTCATTATATGTTGTCATTAAATCTTAAATCTGTCGCTATCCCTCCTTCTGTTTTGGGGCGGAAGATGGCAGAGTGGGTTATGTGCTGGAGTGGTCGGCTGATGGAGCGAGGTGCAAGCCCCGTTAGCATCTATAGTGACTTTCACGCAGTCAGTAATGCCTCCTAAAGCACTTTAAATCACGCTAAATTAATTTCATTAGACAAAGTAGTATACATATTATTCAAGTTATTAAACAGTATCATGTATTTGGTTTGGGGTACCACAAAGTTCATTTGCCCCCAAAGGACCCTGGATTTCCCATGCCACTATACTGTACGAAACGAAGAACTGTGGAAAAAGACATCCCCAGAACCAATAGCAGAAGAAATCAGAAAAGAAATTGGATATGGCTAGGACATACCCTGAGTAAACTGACTGAAAACATCACAAGACAAATGCTGGCATAGAGCTGCAAAGGAAAAAGAAAATAGGAAGACCATGAACCGTATTGAAAACATTGCTAGGAAAAGATCTTAAAGAGATTGAATACACCTGGAGTGAACTAGAATACCTGACAGCAGATTGAACGAAGTGAAAAGATCGTGTTCGTTGCCTCCACTCGGAGTGCAATGGCTGAAGAAGAAGAAGACTATGTAGCTAGTAAGCCCCTGTTATTTTAAATGTCTATGCCATCTAGTGATCACCTTTTCCACAGAGTTTTCAGGATGATTTCAAAAGCCCAGCTCAATGTTTTGTTATGACATTGAAGATTTTGTCTCGTATAACTATTTTCTTGTTTTCAGCAATTTGCCCTCTTTAGCTCTTCCACAATGTCCAAATTTCTGTGCCATAGAGTATCACAGATTGCTGTACTATAGTATTGGTTAATATGATTTTGACGGTCCATTGTGCACAGCTGCCTGCCCATGCAAATTGTTTTGTTCCCATTGATCTTAATGATTACTTTGTATTATTCTTTGTAATCACTGTAACTATTTTGTGTTTATTCTGAGTTTCCACCTTTTGTGCTGGAATGCATAAGTCACACTTGACAACTTCTGTAGTTGTGTGTGCATGTGTGTGTATGTGTGTGTGTGTGTGTGTGTGTGAGTGGGTAGGGAGGTGGTAGGTAGGTAGATAGATAAGTTGATACATTGCCAGATTTTAGAGGAATGTCACTATTCTATTCTTAAAAGTGTTTAAAATTCCTCCTGTCTTCTTTTTCATCACTCCTCTCCTGCCTTTAGGAGTGCAGTGTACCAGAGCTGTAGCCTAGTCTTAAGTTGTTCCTGCATAGGCAAACTGATCATTAATTAGGTCATCATCATCATCTTGGCGCCCTGCCAGCTAATTGCGGCAATAGCTAGATGGAAAATGTTTCCATTGTTTTCCTTCCTTAGCTTGTCTAAATTGTCTTTCAGCTTCTGTGATGTTGATTATTCTAGGTTCTAGGTCTTCCTTGGTGTTGTCAATCCACCGTTTATTTGGTCTTCCTTTTCTTATCTTTTCCTGTATCTTTGTGGGTGGAGCTTTGAATGGCCATTGATTGTTATCCATGTCCAAACCAAGTTAATCTTCTTCTGTTCCTTTCTACTATGCTATGTTTTAGTAAGTTTGTTGTCTGATATCTTCATTTGTAATCTTTTGTAAATTCTCACCCCTGCTGATGATCTTTAGGTACAGTGCTGAAATTCTAGGTGAATCATTTGTAATTTATTGCATTTATTAGTTATTCTGGTGCTGTTGGTTTGTCTGATGGGATGGTTTTAGTTTTGCTTGGATGCTAGTGTTATAGTCAGGGACAGGGAACAGTTAGATTTACTTTGGAGTTACAAGGGATAGATGTGTGTTTAGTCTTACTTTGGAAGTGCTCTGTGAATTGGAAGATCCTATATGGAAAAGAAGATGATCATATTGATTATATTGCTTTATCATTATTTCAATATTTCTCTATATTAAATACAATAATTAGTTAATTCATGTTGTTTATAGTTTTTACATTGACATTTACTTGAACTTTAAAATTTCAGTCAAAATCAACTTTCTTAACCAACATATTTTTTCCATTATTATTCTTAAATTTGTTATGTGATCCCTTGTACCACGTCCTTTTCTGAAGCCTGCTTGCTCTATTGCAATCTCCTCCTCCATTTTATTGTCTATCCTTTCCAGAATGACTCGTAGCAATATCTTCTAATGTGTGATATCAGGGCTATAGTTCTATATTTCTTGCATTCGTTTTTGTCTCCTTTCTTTGGTAACGGTATAAATATTGATTTCAGCCAATCGCTTGGCCACTCACCCGTCTCCCAAATTCTGACACATAATTTGTGCATAATTGTGATTGCCTCATCTTTTCCCAATTTGAGTAATTCAATTGGTAGGCCTATGTCATCCGCTCCCGCAGCTTTCCTGTTGGCAGTTCTTGATATTGCCTTTTCTATTTCTGACTTTAAAGGAGGTGGTTCCTTTTCCCATGTATATGCCTCTGGCATGGATGTTTCTGATTTTTCCTCCTCTGAGTTAAATAATTCCATTCCATACTCTTCCCATCTTTTCAATATCGCTGCTTTCTCTCCCAACATAATCCCTTCTTTTGATTTGATGCAACATGTTTGAGGCGCAAAGGTTTTTGTAAGCTCTGTAAGGTAATGGAACAAGTGGGAAAGTTTACATATCTTGGTGCAATTATATCAGAAGACTGCTCCCTAGAGGAAGAAATAAAGGCCAGATTGACAAAAGGAAGGGTTGCCATCAGAAAAATGAAGAACATTTGAAAAGACAATAATATCAGCATGAGAACAAAGAAGAGGATAATCGAGAGTGTTGCATGGAGTACAGCATCATATGGATGTGAAAGTTGGACTCTGAAAAGAAAAATACAGAGAAGAATAGAAGCTTTTGAAATGTACTCATTATGTACCATGCAAAGCATAAGCTGGAGAGATAGGAAAACCTATGAAGAGGTTTTGAAAATGTCAGGCACGGAAAGACGTTTCCTCAACGTGTGCAAAAGAAGGAAGCTGCAATACTTCGGACACGTACAGCGGAACAGTGACACTAGGTCAGCATTGGAGAGGGCAATCCAACAAGGAATGATGTTGGGAACTAGACGAAGAGGGCGACCAGGGAGAAGATGGGCGGATGACGTGGAAGAGTGGACAGGAATGAAAATGTCAGCAGCAGTCAAGAAGACAGAGGATCGACATGGTTGGAGGAAAGAAATTCATGCTGTCACCTTAGCTTCAGTTCATGAAGGAACAAGGAGAAGATGATGATGAACCAACCTATTAGTAACTTAGCATGCAAATAATTTGGCTGACATTTACTAGCAATAAATTTGTCAGTCTTTGGTGCAACTTGGTACATAAAGGTTTTGCACATATAAGTTTTATATCATACTGCTGTCATTAGTAAACAAGGACTGCATCCAAACGATAGTTAAAATGTCATAAATTCAATAATAAATTCTGTATGGCAAGCAGCTCAACCGTTTGGACAGATGCTATTTCTGGTCCCCGATTGTGGGATATGTGCAGGGGCGGCGCCAGACGTTTGAGAGTGGGGGGTTAGGGTTAACCCTAGGGTTAGGGTTAGGAATACCCCTGAAATACCCCCCAAATTGATAATGTTAGAAATAACCCTGCTTTCTCCCTTTCCCTCACGTTAGACACTTCCCTTCCCGGCCGCATCTAGCGCCTCCCTTGGAATGGGGGTTCGGGGTTTCTCCCTTGGAAAAATTTTTAAAATCGTAGATGCTCGTACGTGTGTTTTAGAGCATTTTGGACACAAAATCACAGGTCTGGCATCAATAGGTTCCATGTCTGTAATTTCTTATGCTCAAGTCAATTTCAAATTATTCTGCTTCAATTTGTGCGTGCTAAGTCAAAAATTACTTGTCTTTGGTCCATACTAGTGTCAATGCTACTAAGAGTAAGAGTCACGTGGCAGATGCTACTGCTCAATCAAATCTTTAAATCTTGTTTTAAATCGCTGTAAATCTATTCAGTGTCACAACTCACAAGTGGCAAAAGGTGACAAAAAGTAGACAGCAGGCAACTAAATTGCCATCGGGCCACCCGTTAAGCCCACAACGCCATCCTGTAGATATATACAGTTGAGAATGCTTGATACTTAGACTAGTAGAACCGATCCTCAATCATCCCCCTACCCCCCCCCCCACCAAAAATTTCTCTGCAATTTTGCACGAATCTCACGGGTGGCCCGATGGCAAGTGGGGGGGTTCAAACCCCCCCAACTCCCCCGTGGCCCCGCCACTGGATATGTGTAAACACATGTGAGTTGTTGGGACATTTGTTTTACAAACAAATTGGTAGGAAAGTGCAGCTATTTCAGATTGTCTCCGGACAAATGCTCACTTCTATGGTAATACCAAAACCTCAACTTTAAGTATGGTGACCAGACACTATCAAGAGTTGTCTTTCTAGTAATTTATCGGTGAACATCAAATATTGGCTGAATTTAAAGATGGCTTTGCATATTGGAGATAAGATATAGGATAACGTCAGTGGCATAGCCAGGATATCCGGAAGGGGAGGTTATGATTTATGATTTCCAACTTCCAACTTTGAAAAATCTTGACAAGCAAAAAATAAACAATAAAAAAGGTCATCATGTGTGATCTTTGTCCTTCCCCAGTAGTGCCAACAAGCAAAAAACGCCTTCATCTTACTTAATTGTGCTGCTTGCTCTATCAAAATTTTGGGTCCGAGCAGTCAGGGGGGGTATCCAGTGGTGTAGCCACTGGATAACATAGAAATAAGTATTGCTATAAAATTCATGGGCATGTTTTACTGTAAAAGACAGACTTACTGAAAACATACAGACAACTTTATCATATAATTAATTACTGGTAATCATCTTCTGTTTCTCTCTTCTTGTACTGAAGTTGAAGTGACAACTTGAATTTCCTTTCTCCAACAAGATCTATTCTGTGTTTTCCTGACCGCTACAGACAAATTTCAGTCCTGTCCATTCTACCACATCATCTGCCTACCTTCTTTTTGGTCACCCCTCTTGTCTTTTTCCAGCAGCATTTTCTTTCTAAGGCTGAGCTAGCATTGCTGTTCCTCTTGTAAATAGTTAATCAACAGACAGGAAATTGTTGCATATGTTGTGATGGTTACAATGGACATGGTTACAATGGATGGGCACCGGTTGTGAATAAGCTGGTGCACTGCGCCAAGCTTTCTGGCAGTGCTATAGAAATTTCGTGTTACTTACTTAGTTTTGGACATGTGTTGGTTTGTGCTGAACTCTGCCTTGTCCCTTGTAACCGGATTTCTATAATGTTATTAGGCGTTTCTTTAATCCTTTAATTATGGCTGCTGTAAGCAGTCAACCAGGATGGTTGGAAATATGCCATTGACTTGTCTCAACATTAAGTGGGAGTTTTACAGCTGTCACTCCCCTTGTACTGAATAGTGATGTGATAATCAGCAGTTGTGCACAATAATTGGTTGCTAACCTTAGAACTTTACTGCAGCGAGGAATCATTGTTGATGTTTATAAGCACTTTTCAGTAAGCTGTGTTGTGTTTTGACAAAGTTTGAATTGTTCTTTTTTCACACACACTAATGAAAATTGGACGTAATATCTTATTAGCAGTCCTCTGCTTATGGTAGTTAGTACGTTCTGAGATACATGCTAATATTTCCTTAATTTTGGCTTGGTAGGCTATATTCCACAATAATTTTCAGAGGTTAGATGGTTAGGGAATAATAATAATAATGTGATTTAAAGTGGTTTAGGAGGCTAAGTAAGCTTGTGTGAAAACCACTGTAACAAGAATGTTCAATTGTTGATGATGTCCCTAAATCGTGCACAGCTTTTACTCAGTGCCAAGCATCCAGAATGACTGGATCCTCTCTGACACTGCACTGACTATCCATTTGGGCCTCACTTCTTAATTCATCACTCTCTTCAATGCGAATGCTGAAGTCTCACTGTTTTATCTTGTGACTGCCAAGTCGGGAGTGCCTATGAGTAGAAATACAAGAGATACTATTTATGATGCATTACATTACATGAGTAGTGGCAATACAGTTTATTTTAAAACGTAAGATATTATGTGCGTTTGCCTTGGACTGAGCATTCCAAACAGTTGAACACAAGAGCACCTGTAATTTAGATTCTGTAAATGGCATTTTGATAGTTAATTTTGAGCCAATTAAAAGATGCATTGATTTTAGTGTATTGATTTTAAACTGTATTTGGTCAAAGGTGTTGTGAGGTGGAGAGACTGCAGAAGCAACTTCACCGGAACCTATTTCGACGAATCATTCTGTGGCAACCATGGCCATCTTGTCTCTCAAGATCAGCATAGTGGATAGCTGTGTAGTGAAGACAATGCAGTTTGATCCCTCGATACCTACTTTTGATGCTTGCCATCAGATATTGCAGAAGCTTGCTGACAACGTACAACGAGACCGTGAGTTACCTGTTTTCATGGCATTCATTGAACCATTGTACTTCACTAGATCTGTCATGGCTTGATGGTTGACCGTCAGGGATATTTCTAGGATTGTGAATTTGTTTGGGGGGGGGGGTGTCCGGAGCTAATTAGTATGCATTTTGTATGCATACCATTATCACATTACCAAATTTTGGAGGGTGTCGACCTAAAATTGGGGGGTGTTGGGGGGGTTAGGGGGTGTAAAAATATCCCTGTTGACTGTGAAAAATGTATTCGCATGTGCAACACGCACGCATCACGTTTGATTTCTCTATTTTTTTTTTTTTTCTAAAGACTGCATACAATATAGCCACCATTTTCCATTGTTGCTCACATCAGAACTTTAGTGGCTATTTTGTACACTGAAATTTTTGTAGTTTATATATTTCTTCAGCAGCTTTCATTAATAATGGTGACCACTGGCATACAGTTAAATGGGTGGTTTGACTTTAGAACAGATTTCTTTACTGTTTATGACTGCCTTATGTTTTCTGGTTAATATGATATATTTTGGCCATGTGTTTATGATGGGATGGGCAGTGATAGTGGCTGTACTGTGTAAAGTGTGTGCCTAGTTTTTTTAGTTTATTAGTTATTATGAGTTTTAGTTTATTAATCATTAGTTCAGTTGATTTGTGTTATTCCTTGTTTGTTTACTATTTGATGCTGTGCTTGTAACGAATAAAGATTATTAATATTATTGTTATTATTATTATTATTATTATTATTATTATTATTATTATTATTATTATTTGATATACAGATGCATGCCAAGTTAGAATAATTTTCAGTTTCTTTTTACATTAGTTGCATAAGAGAAATCTGTTCATTTTGCTGGTACAGACATACGGTAATCTGAATAATTGCTGTATTGAATGTCAGCAGCTGATGACACAGGATATAGACATCCGCTGGCATCAATAGATTCGTCTAGAAATGTAGTCATTGAGTCTGCTACATTTTTATTATCTTGACATTTCTATTCTTTAATCAAATGAGATGAAAACTGTGGCTAAGATCCTCTGTCAGTGAAATAATTATTATCATCAATTGGGGTTCTAGGGCAATTCGGAGACGGACAATAATTCAGAGAGGACAATTCGGAGCACAGTTTTAACTCTAACCCTAACCTAAACCTAACCCTTATAAAACAGTCATATTTTTAGACAGTTTTACAACTTTTTAAAAGTTTTTAGGCAATATTAGCCCTTCTCCGGATTGTCCGCTCCGAATTGTCCTGTCTGAATTGCCCGGTCACGTGGGGGGGGGGCTCATCGCCCGTTGGTGTATAATGCCATCTCCACAGTTTTCTGCCATTCTTTCCTGTTCATTGCTCTTTGACTAAGATCCTGTAAAATGCTTCCACACCACTCCTCAATATCATCGCACCATTCCAATGAAATAATTAACCACTTATGTATCGGTGATAAATTCTTTCATTTTTAGCCAAAGAGTTTGGTTTGTTCCTTCCCCACAACGACAGTAAACTGGGTGGAGGGTTTTGGCTTGAGCCAGCTCGCTCACTGGATCATTTTCTGCTCAGAAATGGAGTGAGTGGACATGATTTTCCAATAGATCAATCAAATTATTTTTAATTTGATTAATAAGATCTTTTTCATAAATTCTCCTCAGTCTATCCAGATGCTTCCTAATTTTGTTAAACAGAATCTTTGTGAATTCTGAATTAATGATTAATGAATGATGCTTATGGTTTTAACAATATATGACTGGATATCCTTGCATCAATTGATTGATTGATGGTCAGACTGACTGACTGATTGATTGATTGATTGATTGATTGATTGTATCAAATCAAAATCAAAGAACAATAAAAGATTGCAATATCCATACAATCATGAGAGAAAAACAAGTAACTAAGCGTTCAGTTGAAAATCATTATTAACAAAGAGATGTTAAATGGAGAGGCAGAGGAAGAGAATTAACTCTCCATAATAAATCTTCCTTCCAATATGATGACATTGAGATTAGCATAATTGTATTATTCTAAATATTGCAACGATTTCTAAATATGAAATTAATATTTGAATGAGTAGTCATGTGAAAAAATTTGTTGACGGTGAGAGAAATATTACAGAAAAAAATACTAATATTCAATATGAAAAATAACAATCAGTCTGTCGAATAGATGTGCAGTAAGCGCTAGTGTTGATCGATTAATTCACAATATGGTAAATGCTATGTTTTAAACAAGAGAGTGTTATAAATTAGCATGAATAATGAATTTATGAATATTATGGTTATTGTAGGCTTTATAGGGTAGCTGACCCGCATGCTGTGCTTATTTGCTGGGCAGATATTTAATACTCAATCCATTTGTTATTGGGCTGTTGTTATTGTACATTACATTATTTACATACATAGTAGCTTTTGTGCTGGTTAGATAGAGGTCACATGCATGGCCTCAAGCTTGGGTAAGTGTGTATTGGGTATAGCTGAAGTGGCACAGTGATAACCGATTGTGAATTGCTGTTTTCATTTTGGCTTGACAATAATGGTCCAGTTTGCCCTCAACACTGCTCAAGACCCAGAACTTCGAAGTTAAGCATTTTCTGTTACATTAATAGAGACAGGGTCACTGCGTAAAAATCCAAATTGAATAAGACCCATGTCAAGCCGGAAAGATCAGTTAGAAGTTAGAACTGTGACGATTTTCCATGTTTGCTGTGCATTGCAAGCATGCTGTATAACTGTAATACTGAATTCAGGACATTTCATCTCAGGACAATTCATCTCAAGGACTATTCATCTCAGGATGTTTCATCAGGAGGACTATTCATCTCAGGACGTTTCATCAGGAGGACTATTCATCTCGGATAAACCCTTACCCTAATCCTTACACTAACCCTAACCCTTATAACTTTATCCTAATCCTTACTCTAACCCTTACCCTAACCCTTACACTAACCCTAACCCTAACCCTTACACTAACCCTAACCCTAACCCTTATAACTTTATCCGAGATGAATAGTCTTCCTGATGAAACGTCCTGAGATGAATAGTCCTCCTGATGAAACGTCCTGAGATGAATAGTTCTTGAAATGAATCGTCTGCGATGAATCGTCCTGAAATGAATTGTCCTGAGATGAAACGTCCGGATACCGTAATACTGTATAATGTTGTTTCAGGACACCCTTGAGTACAAAAAGAAGACACGTACATTGAAAATCCGCATGCTGGATGACTCCGTAAAGACCATCAATGTCGACGATAGTCATCCTGTTTCACAGATTATGATCACCATTTGCAGCAAAATCGGTGAATGCAGCACACATTGAATTTTTCTTAAGCTTCCTTCAGCTCCTTTTTTGCGCTCGTGATTAAGCCGATGCACCATGCCAAGCTTTTGAGTTATGCTATAGAGCTTTGGTTTACTTACCTGCTTACTTAGCATATTGGCACGTACTATGCAACTTTTGAGGTGATAAAGGTTTTTTGAAGGCATAAATGAGACTAATTAATGTCATTTGATATAATTGAAGCAAGTAAGATCGTGTCATTATTTTGAGTAACTTTGCTAGGTGGATACTCTTATAAACCTTTGAAGTTATGAATTATTCTTATGAATTATTGTGTAGGAATTGTGAATCACGATGAATATTCACTCGTACGGGATATGTCGAGCGATGAAAAGGATAAAACTTTGACGTTGAAGCGTGGCGATAAAGACAAAGATCGGGATTATAAGAAAATGGATGAAATGAGGAAGAAGCTTCACACAGATGATGATTGTAAGCTGCTTTTCTTCATTGTGAATTTCTCAATAACGTGTTATCAGTACAGAGAATAAGATTTGGACAGTGTTTGCATGTGGCTAATAAACAATACAGTCAAGTCTCATTACCGTATATATCCGTGATAAAGTCGAGAAATTTAAGGCCAATTCACAAGTTATATATCCTGACCTCGACTTATACTCGAGGCACTAACTGTTGGGTAAAGTTTCCATACATAGCATGTCAAAAATAATTAATTTAGCTAACTGCCTAATTATTTTCAACATACGCTACAGCATCTAAATAAAAGTTCACGTCAGCGTTTTTAAGATTGGTAATTTATAGGCGCCACATAAATATTAATTAAATATTGGCGCTACATAAATATAAAAAATTCAAGATTACCGGTAATTAAGATTTTTATATTGTCAAGAATGAGCAAATAGCAGGTTTAAAATTTTCTTAATCGTCAGGAATCAATCTGGGAATGTGAAAATCATTCAGTTTCTTGATAGTTCAAAGCTAAAACGCAGTTTTTCAATCAAAACAATGGCGCCGCTGCCGCCACATGCCCACTTCGCGTCCGCCATTGTTCCGACTCTCACTATCACCTTAAGAGGGTTCGCCGCGATGACGTCACTTCGACTTATTCCCGGGTCAATGACTTTCTTCTTCTTCTTTAGGTGCCTTGTTTTACAACGTTGGCGACCATGGACTTCCACTCCACTCTGTCGTATGTCGCTTGTAGCAGTTCTACTTCTGATATTTTGTCTTTCACGTCATAGCAGGTTTTGATGAATGTCAATCTTTGTCTCCCTCTTGCTCTTTTCCCCATCACTTACCTGTTGTGACTAAGTTTTCCAGGCCTTTTTTCTCATTATGTGTCCAAGAATTCTAGTTGTCTTTTCTTTATAGTCTTTAACAATTTCCTTCTTGAGTTTGCCTTTTCCAAAATTTTCTCGTTTGATGTTTTCTCTGTCCAAGAAACCTTCATCATTCTCCTTAAAAATGACTTTAGACACCTTCAAATACCCAAAATCTAGGGGTCAACTTATACTCGGATCAACTTTATCTCGAGTATATACGGTAATTATTACAGTTGCTGGACTGAATGAAACATGTTGTTATGTACAGTTGCTATCATTTACACCTTGCAGTCTTATGTATGACTGTGGTATATTTTTGGTGTGATTATAGTGAAATTCCACTGTATTTATATTTAATTCCTCAAATTTACTGGACACTGACATTTCACTTATTTGGCTAAGTGCTCTTATTTATAAGCCTTAAAATGAGATCTTTAAAAATTGACTTTAAAATGAGGTTAGATTTATTTTCTTGTCAGATAATCTAGTCTGTTTTAGACCTCTTCATGGTCTTATTGCATAAGGTGCATTCAGAATGTAGTGTGATGGTAGAGGCTGATTTTGCAGGTTTTTTGAGTAAATATTTTATGTTTCTTGGATTTGAAATCAGTTTACACCACATTTGAATGGCAGTTAAACACTGTCTATTGAATTTGTGTTATGGACAAATTTGTCCCATTTTGCTAGTTAATGTTTGCAATATTGTTTATCTGGTAGTCATTTTATGCAAAGATATTTTGGTGCAAATATCTGATTGACTTTTTTTGCAGATTCATTTTATATGCATTTATATTTGGTAAATAGAATTGACCAGTAAGCATAATTAGTGTATACAATTGAGGCTATAAGCACATATCTTCCAGTTTACTTTTTTCCACAGTCATTCTGACATGTCTAGCAGTTTCCATCTTTGACTGATCACTGGAATGGATCTGATCTTTTGCAAAGGATTTTGAGTGCCATCAATTGACAATTAGTGCAGTGTTTCCCAAACTGTGGGTCATGACCAAATAGTGGATTGCAGGACTCATTCCAGTGGGTCATGGGATAGTGTGAAATTAGATTCAAAAGTGTCGTTTCCTAACCAACACCATACTGTCACTAGCTTTGCAAAATTGCAAAAGTAGATTTTGTTTTAAGAAATTTATGTGCCTGCAATCCATTCTAAGCTTATATTGGGCCTAAAATGATCAGAGTTTTATCCATGTTTTGTTGACACAATGTTTGCAGGGTCGCTTCACATTAAAAACTGCAGAAAGTTTGTGAAATCCTGCACTAGTGAATAAATAGGTGCTATAAAAGACATTGTTATGGAAATATCCTCGCTTCAAAAATCGTCGTAAATATTTACTGAAGGTTGTGTTTTGCCAGTCACATTTCCACTACAGTCAGACCTTGCTTCCTGTTAGTCTTGAGATGACTCAGAGCAGTGGGATTTTTCTTTATAAAGATTTCCTAGATTAATAGCATCTATGACATATTTAATTATAAGCCAAATAATCTATAATCAGTTCTGAACACAACTGCAAGGATAATTTTTGGTGCCGGATGTCATTACCACATCACCCCATTGACTTTCTGATGTCACTGTGACAGAATTGGGTAGAAATGTTCTCTTCTTGCACCCAATTCAATCAATCAGCTTTCTCAAGTGCATGAATTATATGGGAAATGTCTTGAAACCCACTTTTGTCTCTTTCCTTCGATGTCAAACCTAACGATGATGCCTCTCTGTAAAATATATATCTATGTTAGGTCATTTGCTGTGTTCACTACCGGTAATGTCTGATATCTTTTGGCCTGTGAGTTTGGTCTAACATAAAATAAAAAATAAAGTATCAATGAAATGGGCTTCTAAGTGAAATGAAGGATTTCTTCCCACATCATAGGTCTTCTTCCTAATTACTGGGGGGCGGACAGTGGCATAGCCAGGATTTCCAGAAGGAGGGGTTTGGTTTTGGTCATGACCAACTTTGAAAAATCTTGACAAGCAAAAAAGTCATCCTCATCTTTCCTCTTTTACTTTTTCACTCTCAGATGTGCTTGCAAGCAAAAAGGTCGTTGCCCTACATCTTTACATTCTATGGCATTTAGAAATGATTTTTTTGGGTCGGCAGCCGAGGTGGGGTTTGACCCCCAAAGCCACATCTGAAAATAATAAATGTATGGAAACACATTATACAATTTTTTTGTCAGCATCACAGGGGGTTTAACCCCTTGGCTATGCCACTAGGGTGAGGGTAGACACAAATGGCCATGTCAGGTCCACAAATGTGGGAATGATCTACCGATATCTGTGAAACTAGAGGGTTCATATTTTCTACTGTATCTTTTACCAAAAGCAAACAGTAACTCATCTGTTCTGAACTTGATACCATCTGGGAACTGAATTTTTATCAGCTCCTGACTGAATTTCATCTAAGCTCTAAAGTGTTTGACTTTTATTATTATCTGTTTAACAGTACAGCACTGCAGTGTGCCATTGTTCCAGTTATTAAGCACATAGGTACCATGAAACATAACAAATTGTTATTATATAAATAACAATAGCAATATCAATGATAATAAAAAATAGCAATATAATAAAAGAATAATAATAAGTATTGCTTTTTTTATTATTATTATTATATGGTTTACACTTTTACATAGAAATTGCGTTAATTGCTCACCTTTGATTGCCGTAATTTGTCTCCCAATATGCATGAGAGAATTTTGAATTTTTGCCAGAATGGCTGTACAAGATGTGGATTATGCTGTTTGTCTAATAGTGAACTGGTTGGATCATGCAAAGACTCTAAGAGAGCAGGGAGTAGATCCATCCGAGACTCTCCTTTTCCGGCGAAAATATTTCTTCTCCGATCAAAATGTTGATGTCCAGGATCCAGTTCAACTTAATCTTCTCTATGTCCAGGTAGCATAAAAGCAAAAGCATGTTTCGGTATTTATCATTACAGTTTGGGCAAAGTGTTGGTTCACAACAACAGCTAATGGACTTTTTGCATAGGATTAAGGCTCTCGTCGATTTGAGGATATTGAGGATCTTAGCCGTCATTTTTCAAATAGATTAAAGTTACAATTGACTGATGCTGCTATGGGGTAGATTAGATATTTCAGAATGTTTTGAATTTGAGACTCTGCTGGTCAAGAATTTTGCTCCACATTTTGAATATTGAAAATTATTATGTAACCTGTCAAAAGTTTATATGGTGCTAGGACAAAATGTCACAGACAAAATGTCACGGGGACAAAATGTCAGTGGACAAATGTTAGTGCACAAAATGTAACCCTAACTCTAACCCTAAACCGTGACATTTTGTCCGTGACATTTTGTCCGCGGACATTTTGTTCGGCCATGATTTGTATAAAACGTGTATGTATTTATACACTGCACGCATTGATGGTTCAGTTACCATATGTAGTGTAAACTTTTCTCAGAGTCAACTTAAATACCGAGGTTTTGAGTCTGAGTCAATGTCAAAGAGCAGCAATTGCAAGTATTTACGTGTTAGTTTACATGTATATTATGTGTGTGTGTGTGTGTGTATATATATATATATATATATATATATATATATATATATATATATATATATATATATATATATATATATACAGGCGGATTTAGAGTTTAAGAGTTGGGTAGGCTAACATGGGGGTCGTATTTTTTTATAGGCCTATAACTTTTGATTTATTGGGAGGAGTGACTAAATCTTTGAGTTGGGTGGTCCAGAGGGCTAGCACCCTCTACTGAAATAGGCAGAAATTGCTACGTATTAGAAAATTTTCTTCCATGTCAATGGCTATTTTTTGCCTATAGCCGTATGCATGGCAAAACATATAGAATGTATTCTTTTATAGCCCTATAACTTTTGATTTCTTGGTAGGAGCGACTAAATCTTTGAGTCAGGTGTTCCAGAGGGATAGCACCCTCTACTGAAATAGGCAGAAATGGCTATGTATTAGAAAGTTTTCTTCTATGTCAATGGCTATTTTTGCCATGCATGGCAACACATATAGAACGTATTCTTTTATAGCCCTATAACTTTTGATTTCTTGGGAGGAGTGACTAAATCTTTGAGTTGGGTGGTCCAGAGGGCTAGCACCCTCTACTGAAATAGGCAGAAATTGCTACATACACTGTATTAGAAAATTTTCTTCCATGTCAATGGCTATTTTTTGCCTATAAGCGTATGGGCAAAACATATAGAACGTATTCTTTCGTTGGTGGGATTCAAATCAAATCAAATCAAACAAAACATTCAACAGTGCTATTATGGCTAATGCGCTTCGACTGATATACCATACATAAACGTTTTGAGGCGCTTTTGAAACATGGGGCGCGACAGTGTTGTGTCCCGTAGCCCTTGTGATAGAGCATTCCATAGAGACGGGCCGTAGACTCTGAACGAACGATCGTCGATTTTTGTTCGTGTCCTTGGAACGAGAAGGGTCCTTGTAGAATTTGACCTGGTGCTGATCGGTTGATTTCTGTTTTCGTCACTAAGTAGTTTACAATCTCTTCTCAGGTATCCTGGGGCCTCTGCTCTCAGGCATTTATCAACCAGTACGATTACCTTGAACCATATTCAGTCCTTTACGGGGAGCCAGTGTAGCTCTTTTAGTAGAGGAGTGATGTGATCCCTGCGTGTCTTCTGGTAAATTAGTCGAGCTGCTGCATTCTGTACCAGCTGTAACCTCTCGATTTGATTCTCAGTGATTAAGGATAACAGACTATTACAGTGGTCTAGCCATGACGTAATGAACATGTGAACTAGCGTTATCATAGTTAGCCACGGGATTGAGTGCATGATCATGCGCAGCTGTCTCAATTGATAGAAACTCACTGAGACTACTCGCCCGATATGATCCGCCATGGTTAGGTTTTCGTCTAGTACCACTCCAAGGTCCAAGGTCCCTTACAGCTTTATCACCACTTTACGGCTTTGGCCCGCATAATGACGATTTCACCCAGCTTGATCTCATTTATCTTTATTTTGGTTGTTTGTCTTCTGCTCCCAAGAATAATAAACTCTGTCGTTGCTTCATTAAACTTCAGCTTGTTTTGGTTTAAGCAAGCTTTAATGTCGGTGAGACAGTCCTCCAGTTTTTTATTCAGGATGCCCCGTATGTCGTCTGGATGACAACTACCGTATAGTTGAATGTCGTCAGCGAATAGATGGTATGACACTTTGTGGTTTTCCATCACTTGTTTAATCCGGCTAATGAAAATAATGAACAAAATCGGTCCCAGAATGGATCCTTGAGGTAGGCCACAGTTTACATGCCGAGGGTTTGATAGTTGACCAGCATTTCGGACCTGCATCTCCTGGTGTCAGATAGGACTTGATAAGGCCCAGGGCTCTGCCATTGACACCGAAGTTATTCTCGATTCTTTTAGAAAGGATTTGGTGGTCCACACAGTCAAACACTGCGGTAAGATTCAGAAGAACCAGTGCCGTGACTTGTCCTTGATCTGCCGCCTCATACGCATCAGATAAAATGTGTAGTAGAGCAGTTTCCATTGAGTGGAATCATCTGTATGCCGATTGCTCTGTTGGGAGGGTATCCGTTTGATCAAGGTGACTTCTTAGCTGTGCCGTTATCACACGTTCGATGATCTTAGCGAGGAAAGGAAGATTTGGTTGATTAGTTGGGATTAGTTGGGTAGGCTTAAGCCTATCCTAGCCTTTTATAAAATCCGCCTGTGTGTGTATATATATATATATATATATATATATATATATATTATATATATAGTCAGTGCTTTTTTTGTAAAAAAAATAGGTGCCGGTACTCACGGTGGATTGCCTAACTTTTCCATTACGATTATGTGGTCTGTGGCTAGAATTTAACATAGAAGCGATTTTGGAAGCATAATGATGCTGAAGTGGAATCATTTCATATCTAACTATTGCCGCCATGCAGGCAGAAAGTGTAGAAGATTGTGTGTGTATATATATATACATATATATATATACCTATTTATATATATGTATAGTTGTATACTGTATATATAATTTTATATATATATAATATATATATATATATATATATATATATAATCTTATGTGTTCTGGTTTCAGACTAGAGATGCAATTCTAAAAGGTGCACATCCTGTCAGTCAGGATGAGGCAACTATATTTGCAGGAATGCAATGTCAGATTCAGTTTGGTGATCATGTTGAAACAAAGCATCGTCCTGGATTTCTAGAGTAAGATTTATTTTGCATATTCTAACAAAGTCATCGGCTTTACATTTGTGGACAGGCATACAATTTTCCTTATGCACCAAGGACCGGTGCAATTAAAAAAATGGTGCTCCTTGTAATTGAGAATTTTTTAAAATTTTATAGGACCTCACTATACATATTAATATACTGTAAATAAAAGTTTTAAAGTAATTGTGCGTGTTATACCTGCACGCTAAATACTGCTTAATAATACTTTGGAATGATGGTGATTTATTTAATGATAATCCTATTTTCATGGATAAAAATTTATTATTAAGTTTTTGCAAATTAAAAAAATGTTTCAATAGGCTTACACCGACAGTAATGAACACCAATAGCACCAAAAGAAAAATAAAATGCATCATGTTTTGAGCAAAGGGCAATCTCGTTTTTAAAGAAGTTCTAAACAATCCTTAAAGGATAAAATATTTAACTTTCTTCTGACTTTTCTCAACTTACATTGCAGACCAGCAAAGAAAAAGGACCTCAGACCACCACTTTTGGAATCACTGCTATAGGGGATTTAAGCTGATTTTTTCTGATACCAGTAATTTTTTGCTTATGACATTTTTACTGGTGCAGCTCATTGAATTATTTATATGTACAAATAAATCAGGTTTGATATTACAATTTTTTTATATTTGATTTTAACATTTTTGTTGTGAATGTTATCAGCACAAAAGATTTTCTTCCAAAAGAATATGCGAAGGTCAAGGGAATTGAAAAGAAAATATTTTTTGTGAGTATTTTTTATAATTTTACATGCATAATATCCTCACCAATGTTCACTTTAAAATTTAGTATATTTGTGACAAACTATCGATCCTTGATAGGCCTACTTGGCGTTGTGTGACTGGTTCCTGTCAGAACACCGAAGTCAAGCAACGTTGAGTGCGGTTAGTACTTGGATGGGTGACCATCCTGGGATTTATAGTCATGGTGCCGGCTGCCAACCAAGCTGTTCATCATTGCTTAGCGTCGATAAATTGGTAGCAGCATTAAGCTGTGAAGGTAAAATGCTGGTCTAGAGAAAGTATTGGCAACCTACTCTAGATTAAGGGTGTAAGCCACCTTTTACATTTATTTTTTGCCTATCTTTGCCCAGAATTTTTTAAACTTCAGCATTTTTATAGTTTGAAATTTGTAGCACAACTTTAATTTGACTGAAGCACTTCCAATAGAATCTCTGTAATATTTGATTACCGTATTTTTCCAGTAATAATTTTGAATGTAAAAATTTTGAAATAGTAATCCTTGTGTTTTATTGGAAAAATAATGAAAGTTTTTGAGTGATACTTAATGACAATAATTGCTTTAAATTCGATAAAAACGTTGTACTTTGTCTGTTGATTCAAAGGACTTACATGTAAGTGTCTTTCATTTTATTGAATTTTGTCATTTGGTAATATATAAAGTACAAGATTTTTATAGGGGACATGATTCACTCGAATTCATTATGTTTAAGAGTTGCAAATTTCTATGTAGGAGCATAAGAAATGTATTGGAGAAACTGAGGTTGGGGCAAAAGCGGAATATGTGAGTAAGGCTCGATCATTGAAGACCTACGGTATCACATTTTTTCTTGTTAAGGTGAGCTTTGCACCATCCTAACTAACCTTTATTATTCAGTTGCTTCAAACTAATTTCTTATTCCGCCATTGTTTGTCATTTTGTAAATATATTTGCATATTTTTCAAGAATGTTATTGTTTATTATTGTCATCTGGAGCCAGTAACTGAATCTTATGCCATGATGCATGCATCCTTTGAATCTATTACATAAAATTACATCTTACATCTATTACATCTATTACATCTTTGTATCTATTACATAAAATTTTAAAACTTATTCGCATAGACATTGTCGGATCATGACGGAAATGAACAAAATAGGAAGCAGGAAGCCCCAAATAGTTGCAAAGGTCAACTAGTTCTTTAAAAATATTTTGCTTTCCTATCGCAGTTGTCTGAATAAGTTCTTGCTTCATTTTAGTGAAATTGATACAAAAACTGCAACTCTCTGATTACGGAGAAGTTTGATTTGAAATTTGTAAATTGAAATTTCTGATATATGGTCAATATTATAGTATTATGGTATATATGGTCTATATGGTCATATATAGGGAATGACCAGAAACCGCTCTGGACATTCACTCCGGCCAGATAGTGTGATATTTGGCAATATCCGGATTCGCCAAATACCTATGTCACGAAACTACCAAATCCAAATATTATTGTCAAATTTCATGTTTTAATGAGGAGCAACTTAACTGAAGTTAGCGAACACACCCACAAGTTCAAGTTAACTAACACACCAGCAAAATTTAAATTTAACCGGACCTATGTCACACAAAGAATTACCGGTAGTTGAAGCTGCATATGGCAACTGAGTAGTAAGTGACTACTGTTTCTAGTAACTTTAGTAGGTAGTAGGTTAGGGTCATTATTATCCTGTGCGGTAATATTCTCGATTTTGTTTTACTCAATTTAATTATATATATATATATATATATATAATATTATATATATATATACACACAGTATATATATATATATACCATCTGATGCCCTATTTACTGTACTTAGTTCATGCAGTTCATTGTGGATGAGCTACCACGTTATTCTTGTTTTTAGTAATAAATATAATAAAAGTAATAATAATGCAATTCATGCACACAAACATACATATATATGTGAATATTTGTGATGCATGTTGGTAGGAGAAAGAGATGGGTAAGAATAAGCTTGTGCCTCGTCTTTTGGGTATTACGAAGGACAACATCGTTCGGGTCGATGAAAAGACAAAGCAGGTAGAAATTTCACATCCATTCTTTCATTTTAAATACTTGTAATTAAATTTTGGATTCCGCATAAAGCGTAATCGAACAAGGATTTGGAATAAAATTTGTAAAGCTATGAAGTGTGTACGTTGAGTGCTTCCTCGTGATTACTAAGCATAGATGGGCGTGGCATTGCTAGTTGTGTAGTGTTATCCCACTCAGCATTATAATTAGCATATGCGTGCAGCATCCATTAATAGTGGTAGTAGTAGTACTAGAGGTAGAAGTAGTGGTAGTGGTAATGGTAATGGTAGTGGTAATTATGATGGTTATAGCAGCAGCAGTATTAGTAACATGGTTTAGAGCGGTTCAATGTGAGAACCACTGAGTTCCACTTGGCCTTTCATTCAAATTATGGTTTTGTTTTTGTGTTTTTCTCATTTTTGTCTTCTTGTCATTGAGTTTGCTTAAGTAAAATGGATATAATCATCACACGACCAATAAGAATTTGAGCAGTGACTAGATTTTGAGAAATTTGAAAGTATCTGTTTGCTTTGTTTTATGCTGCCTTTGATTTCTTAATCTTAATCGTAAAGCATAAGTACATATGGTTACAGATAATGGAAACATGGCCTTTAACAACTGTTAGGAAATGGTGTGCAACTCCAAATGCCTTCCACTTGGTAAGAACCTTGAGTTCATTGTTATTTCTTGGTCTTTAGGCTAGGATCACAGGTAGTATTACAGGTTACATATATTTTGTATGCCCTCAGTACTTTGCTCCGGATGGACTTGTATAAAATAGTGTCTGGAGATATAAGAAGTTGTGTGGTTAACTCTCATCCTGTTCAAAGTTCCATGGAAAGCAATCATGCTGAAATGTAATGGCATTACTGATAATTAACAGATGAAAATAATAATAATAATAATAATAATAATAATAATAATAATAATGTGATTTTAAGTGGTTTAGGAGGCTAAGTAAGCCTGTGTGAAAACCACTGAAAACTTTGGTAGAAGGGTGTAAGTAGAAGTAAGACTCTGAGAGCAAAACCTTCCACAATGGCTTCTAGTACGGTACAAGAGAAATGGATGGATGACGAATAAGTGACAGCAACAGTATGTACTGCGGTTGCATCCCACTATGGTTGTACCCCATACAAGGCCTCGTCAATTTGTCAAGAGATTAGAATCACACTGATGCATATGTATACTTGTTTGTAGAACCATAATGACAAAAATAATCTGCTCAGTTTACTTAGGAAGTATCCCATTAAACCCTGGTGGACTTTTTATTTTTTCATGATGAATAAAAAAAAATGGATGTTTTTATTTGACTGTTTGTAGTCTGTTTCTTATGGATGGATGGATGGCATAAAATAAATATGGAAGTTGAACTAATGCAGAAGTGATGCAAACCACCAATTTTCACTATTGATTTTAGATCAAAGTTCTTAAAATTTGCTTTTATTAAAGGCAACTACTGGTGTTTAATGTGCATCTTGAATAGTTTATATTTTATACACTGGTATATATATATTTTTCCCTCATCTTCATATGTTTGACATTTAACAAGATACAATTACTAACATAATATATAAGTCATAAGTAGAGAGTGACACGGTAATGGCTACCGTGGGAAATCCGCGGTAACCGCGGTAATTACCGCGGTAGTGGGGACAATTTGGCCAAAAAGTGCGGTATCACCGCGGTAACGGGTTCTTGTCACGCGGTAATACCGCGGGAACAGGGACATTTACCACGGTGATACCGCAGTGACGGTATCGGTATTATCAAGTTGATGATATTAATAATATTGATGACGTCGTGCAGGCATTCTTGTTTTTCTGCATGGAGAGTATTTAGTAACCCAGTAGGTTATTCGTTAAGTAGGTATGTGTGGAATTAATACACGGCGCTAGAGCAGCCACCTGACTTGGCAATGTGCCGGAAGTACTGCCTAGCAGGCCTACTTCCTTTTCCTGTGTCCCTTTTAACTTCTATTGTCTTGGGCACATGGCTTGTTATTTTTCACCACTCGAAGTCATATAATGTGAGTTGACATCATACATAGTGCAAGATTGACTATTTGAGACTGAAATTGAAATATCTATGTATATAATATATTTATGTATTATATTACTGAATGTTAGGATTTTGGTGATTATGGAAAAGGAAATTATATTGGAAAGACAGATGAAGGTGAACAGATTGCTCAGTTGGTCTCTGGATACATTGATATCATCCTTAAAAAGGTTCTTATAATGAATCTTGTGATTATGTAACCAAATATATGATAGATTTCAAAATAGTTGACCAAAAGACTGACAAAATGCAGAATTTTTCAATATGACTAGAACGCAGGCTTGCTTCGCTCGCACAAGCTTTGCTCACATCAGGCGAGCTTCGCTCGAGGCAACGAATATTCCAGAACAACCAGTCAGAACGCTCACCCAGCCAACTAATCAGAACGCTTGAAGGTAACCAATGAGAATATCACACAGCCAACCAATGAGAATATCACACAGCCAACCAATCAGAACGCTCACACAGCCAACCAATCAGAACGCTTGCACAGAGGCACAGAGGAAGAATCTTAATATGATAGATGTTGTCTTGAGTTTCAATTCAATTTATATTAAAGAAACAATAGGTAACTGATGAATTATAAATGCTTTAAATTAATATTATTGCTAAATGTTGTATTCTGTCACTTGATTTTTATGACTTATATGTTGTGCAGATGTTGTTAATTATTAGGGCTACGCCAAATATTCGCTTCGTATTCACTTTGGTGCTGAATAGGGTGACGAATAGTCTATTCGTATTTGTCTGAATAGTGTTGGTCAAAACAACTACGAATAGTGGTCACGCGGTGTTCAAAATTTTTATATGGTCTGGTGTGTGTTGTGTTTGTTTAATTAAACAATAATTATTCTACAGCTTTGTAAATTCAAGTGTATGCGAATATGCATGTTTCTATTGGCCAGCTTTCAAATAGCACTGTGACAAATTTTTTATTCATGTCACATGCCCTACAAGAATAATTCTGTCCATTTCCGCTCTACTTATTACTTATTTGATGATTGTTATAAGTTATAATAATAGCTCACAGCAATGATAGCTCTGTTTCTGACTGCAATATGGTGACTTGCAGTGGGAGGGGTATTGTATACACTATTCATATTCGGTATTCGTTGAATAGTGAACACGACTATTTGTATTTGTCCGAACTGCTCAAACCCCCTATTCTGCCAGGCTCTATTAATTATAATTATTGTTCTTTTTAGAAAATGCAGAGGTATTTTGTAGTTTTACAAGTAATATTTCATCTGTAGACATTGATAATTATGTTGAATTGCCTGACTTGCCATAACTTATGAGAGGTAAGATCAGTTATTGCAGTCACATTCATTTGTTTGCTTCAGCAAGCACCGAAAGATCACTTTGGAATCGAAGGCAACGAGGAGTCTGCCATGTATGAAGACAGCGTTGCACCAGCAAAGTAAATTTTTATTCGTTTGATGCTATTTGTTGTTATAATGTTATGGTTAAACATCAGTTAATAACGATCAGTCCTTCAACAAACTGAGTTCTTTCAAATCTAGACTAAGAATGCATCGCTTCCAGTTGAATTTTCCTTCTTTGTTTATCTTGCCGTACTTTGTACGCTGGCCGACTTTGGCATTTAGCTGAATTTTTTATATGGATCTGAAGCACCCTCAATTGATTGATGCTTTTGAGTATTAGAACTGGTGCTATAAGAGTGTGTTATTATCATTGTTGTTGTTGCTGTTTGTTGTTGTTAATCCTTTATATATTTGATTTACCAGTATGTTATGGACCTATTGACTGTGAACATCATGAACTGATGCTCTTTCTAGGGCAGTGATTTTACAGCATCAGCAAACAAAATTTTCCCATGGAAACACTGGCTCGGTGGCATTACCGGGCGTTCTCCGGGCGGGAGAGAAGTCCGAAGAAGCGCACCTCTCTGCAAATCCTTTGCAGTCGGCACAGTTCGCTCAGCAGGGACGCATGGCTCATAAAGGCGGCAAACTGTCGACGGTCAGTCTCCAAATATTTTTAAATTTCTGCTCTACCTTTGCTGGTGGCTGCATGTAATGTTGTTCTTGTGATTGCCAATTATAATACCAAACATGAATTTATTTAGAGTTTGAACGCACAACATCATGGATTTGGTCAGGCACAGAGGGCTCTTCTCGGTACAATCAGTGATGGATTTAATCTTATTCAAGAGGTCCAGACCGGGTTTAACAAGAAGGCAAATCCGTCGTCATTTGGATCAGATCCTGTAAGTCCTATAATTTCTAAATAATATGCAGTGAGTAAAAAGAAAGTTCTTTAGTTCTTCTCTACTCGAACTGTTATGCATTTCAGTTGAATATAAAATGAAATTCACTTTTGAATGTTATTCTGTCATTTTTCTTCTACCTTATTCAATTTCTTGTACCTGCTGTGTTTTCAATTGCTCATGTGTCTGTCTGCCATCAATTTGCTATGTTTTAGGTTTTGTGATATGTGAGTCCATCTAATAAAATATTATCCAGTCTGGTCTTTATTTGATTTTGTTAGTGAGGGCGGAAGATGGCAGAGTGGGTTACACGCTGGAGCGTCAGGCTGACGGAGCAGGTTCAAGCCGCGTTAGCACCCCCAGTGACTTTCACACAGGCAGCAATGCCTCCTAAGCCACTTTAACTCACGCAAAGTTCTATTTTTCTTCCAACAGGCATCGCAGAAGTGGATTGAATTTTCAAAGGATATATCGTCGCAGAAAATCGGCTCGCAGCTGGCCGCAATTGATTCTGCCACTGCTCAGATCGTTGTGTTGTCAGTTGTTGACGCCGACGAACACGACTACGCAGGAATTGGTTTCTGTCCAGTCTGTCCAATCAATCCAGTTTTGTAAGCAGACATATGTTTTTGGGGTTTCTTTTTCATGGCCGGTTTTGATTTTCTTCGCGGTATTCAAAATTAATCCAGTTTTTCTCAATAGGTTCTTAACTTCCATAATACACTAGGAGGCAGTCTCAGAACTGCTTTAAACTTATCTAGTGATGTACTGAATTGTTAATAATTATTAATCAATGAGTCAATAAATCATTTGCTTAGCATCAGTATGGTTGCTCAAGAGTGAATATTGTAGTCCGAAATCATGCCCATGTTATTAGTTAGTGATTGAAAATCCATTGGTCAGTCTGAAATTGTTTGGTAATAATTTGGTAATGGCCAAGAATGCTGTGAAATGGAATGAGATGGGTTTTCAGGTAAGACATGAAGTCTGAGTGACTCCCATCTGATTTGCCTTTGGAATTGATCCTCTGAGTGAAACATTGTCCTAGAAGTGAAAATGTTTTGAAGCACATACATGGTCATCTATTTTATGTAGATTAAATCGCTGTTGACGAATTAAAATTGTTATTGTGACCCAATCAAATGGTGCTAGCAAAAGCTATGGTAAACTGATTCATCGTGCACACAATTGTATAGGCAAGTTATTCATATTCTATCAATAGATATGTTTTTATCATAGCATAATTTCATAATTTCATAATAATTTATGTAATAATTCAAAATTTCATAATTTTGCCGTAATCTTCAGGTGTTCGAACTTGGGAGAATTCTCCAAAGACATGAATCATCTGATCAGTCTGCAGTCGACAGAGTCCGATGGCTTAAGGCTCCAGGACGCGGCTCGATTTCTGGCAGATGCTGTGTCTGGTCTGGTGACAATAATCGAGCCTCAAGTTGTGTCTGATGAGGTTTGAAAGGCTTTTATGAATTCTTCAAACGAGTCAAAAGTTTCAAATCTGGTTTTAATGCCAATAAATTTTCATGGGATTGCTGGGCATTTATATTTTGTGTTCAAGCGTATAAAATAAAACTACAGGTCAGGTCAGGTTTTCATCCTCCAGCTGTGTCCCGCTATCAACTTCTCCAGGAAACCTCTCCAAAGTTCTCTGTCCTTTGCGATTTCTTCTAAAGTCATTCAGTGTCTTCCATCAGTTTTTTCATTGAGATTCAGCCCTTCCATGTGCAGATCCTCTTCCAGTTCATCCATCCAGTGGTTCATACAGTGGTTCTCACACAGGGCAGACCCTACTAAACCACTTTAAACCTTGTTATATTATTATATTATATTATTATATTATCCATCATCTTTTCGGTCTTCCTTTAGATCTTCTCCTCTCTGGTTTGCAGTTGAAAATTCATTTTGGGTTTCTTATTTCATCCATTCTGAGTATGCGTCCAGTCCATTTCATTCTTCTCTTTCTGATTACTTCCATGATGCTCGGTTGCAGTATTCGTTATAATATGTTCTTTGTATTCAATCCTTAGTATTCTTCTAAGCCATTTATTTTCTGTTGCTAATATTTTTTCTCAAATTTTTTTCTTTTGATCCAAGATTCACATCCATATATTAGTATTGGTATTACACAAGTGTTGAGAATGTGAGGGTGGGTTCAAGAAAGCAAACACTTTTTAGTGCAAGGGTTGTGGACAAATGGAACAAACAGTTTGGGTGAGGTGGGAGTGACAGTTGAAACGATCACGGATTCAAAGGCTATCTCGTAAAACTAGGATACTGAATGTGGAGAGTTTCACACAGGCTTACTTAGCCTCTTAAACCATAAACCACTTTAAATCATTATTATTATTATTATTATTATTATTATTATTATTATTATTATTATTATTATTATTATTATTATTATTATTATTATTATTGTTGTTATTATTATTATTGTTATTATTATTACTATTATTATTATTGTTGTTGTTATTATTATTATTATTATTATTATTATTATTATTATTATTATTGTTGTTGTTGTTATTATCGTTGTTGTTGTTTTCATCCCAATGTCATGTCTTTTGAAAATTTTGATATGTAGCTGTTGAATGTGGATCCTGCTATTGCTATTCTTCTTTTAATCTCCAAATCCAAACCCTTCCATCTGCTTCCAATTCACTTCCTAAGTGAAATAAGTTCTTCACCATTTCAATTTCTTTTTCTTTGTGTGTTACTATTGGCCATTTTCCAGCTTTTTTGTAATTTGCATTAATTTTGTTTTTTATTAGTGTTTATTTTAAATTCAAATTTTCCACTCTCTGTTATTTAAGGCCAATGTTAATTCTACAATCCTCCCCACCCACTTTTATTTTCACTGGCTTTAGAGTTCATCTCCACCCACTTGTATTTTCAATCCGTCTCATGATGTAATCTAATATAGTGGTGAATAGTATTGGAAATTGGATACATCCTTGTCTAAACCCTATTTTGAACCATGCAGTTTCTTCTCTGTCAATTCTGATGTATGCTGAAACTCTGTTGTATAAATAAAACATGTTTAAGCGAAATGCTTGCATCAGAGAATTTAGAGAAGAGGTGAAAATATGATGATGTCTATCATCATCATCATCATCATCATCATCATCATCATCATCATCATCATCATCATCATCATCATCATCATCATCATCATCATCATCATCATCATCATCATCATTTAAGGACAGCAATCTGTTTCTTTCTTTGCTACTGTTTATGATGAACAAATTATATCAGTTCAATTTTTTTTGTTTGGTTCATATTTATGACAGAATTTATTATATGCTAATAAGCAATTGCAGGCTGTTTATCAGCACAGTGTTTTAAGAGTGTGATAGAAGATTTTGTGGCTTTTATTGTCATGACATGAAGCATGACAGAATTCATGACAGAATTTATTATGCTAATAGGAATTGCAGGCTGTTTATCAGCACAGTGTTTTAAGAGTGTGATAGAAGTTTTTGTGGCTTTTATTGTCATGGCATGAAGCATTCTGATGCAGTTTATTGCCATAGCATTTAGCACTAAATTGTCCTACAGTGCTGATGCCTATGACGGAAAACTTGAGGTTGTGGGTTTGATTCACATAAATGGCTAAACTTTTGGGTGGCAGAAGATGGCAAAGTGGGTTACAGTAGGCTGATAGAGTGAGGTTCAAGCCCCGTTAGAGCCCCTACTGGCGTTCACACAGGCAGGAATGCCTCCTAAGCCATTTTAAGTCGCACAATAGTTTAATTGCTTCATAAGTTTAAATTCTTATAACAGATATGAAAATCAAAAATGCTTATTTAACTGGTCAGCAATCATTGGTTTTCAAAAGATGATGTCGTTTTTGTTTCATATCTCAGATGAAGCTGAAGCTCTATAATGCTGCAGCAAATGTCGGAGAGGCAAGCAGAAGAATCGTACAAGAACTTGAACCGGGCTTAGAATTTGAAATGGCTTACCGGGTGAGGAGAATATTTTTTGCAATTCACTTATAGATCTTGCTCTGCCAGAAAAAAATGTCCTTTTCATAACTGCCCTTGAATTTCCTAAAAGTCATATACAATAGATTTGTTATTTTATTATTTTATTGACACTCTATGATTATATTCATGTCTTCATTCATAAAATATATATCACCTTATGAGCTGCATGATTTAATTGCTAGGGTTTCAGTAATGATGATAATTATCTGCTTAATGTTCAGCATATTTAAAGGGGAATTTAATTTGAATCATCAGAGATAGTTTTAATTTTAAAATCCTTCATGAAAACGTGAAATATATGTTATAAACTGATTATATTTCAGGAATATAGAAGCTAGAAAGATGCGGTTTGCACCGTTGTTCAACATTTTGATTGTTTCTATCCATCCGTTCCAAAAGAAAAAATTTTGGTCTTTGTCTTGTCACCCCAAAATGCCCTCCCCAACATTTTGTTTAAATTTTGATCAAAGGTCAATAGCAAAACGTCTTCAACGGTAAATAATAAAATATGATTGTCATAGAGTTCTAGAGGAGTTTAATTGGAACAGAATGAGTTCAAAATTTTTGAAGATCTTGGACCATATTTGGGGTAATTGCAGGAGTTTCATACCTGAGTATAAATATTTGCTGAAATGATAAAAATGAACGGATTTTCAATGTGAAAACCAACAACTAATATATTTCAGGCTATATATAATCTAGAAAGATGCGGTTTGTCACCATTTTTGAGCATTTTTATTGGTCTTTCGAACCATCTGTGCAAAAAAAAATTTTGGTGATGAAGGGAAACATCTCTACACGAGTCAAAAGGACCATCTCGACAAAAAATTTTCAAAGCTCAATAATAAAAAAATTTCAGCGGTGACCTCAACTGTGAGCGGGAAAGTTGTTGGCCCCAACAATTGGAACAGAATAGTGCAAAAATTTTGAAGACGGACCATATTTGGAGAATTAATCTTTCTAGCCTGCAAAGATTTTTCCTATACATTTTCCAGCCTTGGTTGTTACACAGTCAATATCTCTTGCATATATAGTCAGCATTATCGAAAACGGTGCTTGGCTATCGAATGGACAAGCTAACTCGGGATATTCAGATTTTTGAAAATGGTGGTTTGATAATAATGAACTGGTCCATCAGTCTAAGTGCTATGGGCCGGCCATATTAATTTCCATTCTTGTCTTAATTGTCAAGTTTCTTTAGCAAAAGGTTAATGTTCAGCATATTTAATCTAGACGTTTAATTTGAATTGGCAGAGATAGTTTTAGTTTTAAAATCCTTCATTACCATGAAATATCTTCTATTGTTCATTCAAGTGGAATCTAGAGATGTGCATTTTTGTACCTCATTCAACTGATGTTTGTTGCAACTGCCCTTAACTTTGGTCTTTGTCTTGTCAGCCAAAATGCAATAAACATTGTCTGGATAATAATAATAATAATAACAACAACAACAACAACAACAACAACAACAATAATAATAATATGTATTGTCATTAGGTGGCGCTTTGCCAGGTTGATATCGGCTATGGAGTTCTCGGATTTGATTTCTATGTTCATCTTGTGTCATCTTGCGACTCCAATGCAGGAGCGCCTCTGAGTATAAATATTAGAGACACTATAAAAATGCTACATTGCATTACAACAATAATAATAATTATTATTATAATCTCAAAAGGTTGTTAGTGTGTCATTTTCATTTTTAGAGAGAACTGATTGGTTTGTCCAAAGCGGCCTGTGCCGCTACGGCTAAGATGGTGATGAAGGCCAGAAACATCTCGTCGACGTGTCCGAGTCAACAGGACGCAAACGCCGTCATAAAGGCGGCTTCTAAACTTGCCTTCACTGCTCAGCAACTTCTCACCTGCACTCAGGTTCTTGCCCCAACAATTGACAGCTTCGAGTGCCAGGAACAGCTCGGAGAAGCAATCAAGCAGGTTGCAACGACCATCGACGACACCGTCTCAGCCGCAAAGGTCGTGAGAGCGTTTTAAGTTGGCAAAACAAATAGGATATTCAGTTTATATGGTGCTTTGATAATAATGAACTGGTCCATCAGTCTAAAGTGCTATGCGGGCCATATTAATTTCCATTCTTTGTGATTGTCAAGTTTCTTTATGTTTTGATATGTTGGCGGCAATAGACAGTGATGCTTATAGTGGTTGTCTGACAAGCAAGGTCGCTAATAATAAATGCCTCTCCAGATTTTGTCCACCGCATCTCTGCTAATCCCAAAATGTCACATCGGTGTCTTTGAATCTCTGTCTTTAGTGATTCCAGCTTTCCCGTTTACCACAGCGTTCGGACATTCCAGGTGCCAACAGAAAGGCACTATTCTGGTTATTCTATTATTGGTGAATAGCTATTCTGGTTATTGTGGTTATCCTTTGATGCTGGTTATAGTCTTTCAGTGGCCAACTTTTCGACCCAACCCTGATTGCTCGGCCTGGGACACGGACCTTGTTTTACCAGGCGGTGTCTGTGCCGGGATGAGTTCACTGTGTGCTTTGTCATCAGATTTCGTTCATGTTTTTCTTTACTGTCGGCGCATCAACACTCACCTGACAAACTCTCCTCTTTTATCCGGGCTTCAGACGACCGACAACCGAGTATGCTGGCTTGTGTATTCAGTTGGTAGAGATGATCCACACTTTGTGGTTATGTTGCAGTTTCACGGCCAGACCAGATGTTGCATCCTTGCCCGTGAAGTGTTCTATCTCTGAGCCTTGCCTGCATCAATTGCATGTATAGCCTCCTCAGGATTGTACTGGCAAATGTTGTATGCCACGGCCAGGGATATTTGTCGACTCTTCCCAGAGTCCAGATCCGCTGTGTTCTGCAAAACAGGGGCACCTCTAGTCGGAGGATGTGATTCTTCATCACGCACAGACGGTCTTGGCACAAATAGAGGTTCTGTATTGCACATCACTTGACCCGTGGAGTGATGAGAATCAGTCCTGATCCGTAGGGTCGGGGAAAGTTGCTACCTCTTTCACCTCCATTGCTCCCATCTGATGTCCAGAAAGTTAATGATTGATATCTATGCATATTATGTGAATAGCTTGTATTAAAATCTTTGTTTTTTTCGTAAAAAAATAGAATGCGTGTTCAGATGATGGTATCATACAGGACTTCATTGACTGCTCCGATGGTGTCACAAGCACCCTAGAAACAATGATCAGGCATTTTAAAAATGGAGCTGGAATGACTGATCAGGTGAGAAGGCCATTCACAGTATGCTTGTAAAAATTAATTCAGGTCTAGCTCTTACCAATACCTTGGTAATGCAGAGTGCTGTTATAAATACTGTTTTGCTTCATGTTGTGATATGTTTCATCAGTAGACAGATATGTTGGCGAAAATTCTGGTGACTTTCCACGTAAAGGAAACTATCCATGTCAGAAGTTGTGTGACCTGTGGTAATGAAATATGAAAAGTGACTACGGTATTTCTAAACTCTTTAGTAAAAAGAAATTGAAGGAATACAGAGGGAAAAGGAACTAAAATCTAAAGGGCTAAAAGTACCAGTAAATGTTTGTAAAACAAAGGTGATTCTAAGTATTGGAAATAGGTATTGCAGTGAAGGCAGCATGTTATTTTATCATTATTTTGAAAAGAAATATGTTGATGATATCTGAAATGTACTTATCTGCCCAGACCCAGACTGTTTGCACATGAAGACACTAAAATTGACAAAGTCCAGTTTAGGAATGTGGAGTGGAGCTGAATTGGAAGGGGTGCACAGATTCTGATTTGTGGGGATATCTTGTGTGATGAGGGCAGTGCTGGGCTTGTGAGGGTCATGTAATACCAGAATTGAGTGGTTGAAATTCCAAGAACTGGCAACTATGCTGTCCAGCAGGGATATTAGTAAAGCATCAAGTTTACCAGGCTTTGGTAAGAAGCTGTATGACCTATGGTAATGCAAAGGAAATAGCTTGGATTAGAATAACGTCATTGATGTTGTATGGGGAAACAGACTGCGACAGTTGGTTAAAGCATTGAGCCAAAAAAGACTGGTGATTGGATTAAAGTCTGCATGTTGTTAGACATAAGAAGAAAATGACCACTTTGATGAGTTTTTAATATGACATGGATGGTAGTTATAAAGATGTTAAGAAATCTAATTAAAAGATTATGATCAAGATGTAAATGAAAAATCCAGTTTCTATCGGACCTGGAAGCAGAACCAGAATGGGATCAGTGATGTCTTTTATTGGTGCCTAACAGTAGTATGGACTATGTCTTTGTGTGAATGTAAGTAAGTAAAATCTTATTAACTTCTATAGAACTTTCAAAAGAAGCACCAAAGTAGCTCCTTATTCCTATGCGCTTAACCTCAAAATGAAGTAGCTATAGCCAAAGGTGAGGGTCATTCATGCCGGGTCATTTAATCAAGTGTGTGTGTGTGTGTGTGTTTGGTTGATTCTATATGCTTTTGCAAATTCTTGCATGTCTTGTTCTTGTTCATTCAAAAATCACAGCATGCTGGTGAAGTCCTAAGCATCTAACACCGTGTTGAGATACGAACTGGGTCTCTCTGTTGCAGCAACATAATGATATTGAGTTTTCTGTCAATGTATTTCAGATAAACCATATCGATGCAATTCGTGCCCTAAGCGACACTCTTGCTTGCAACACTGACGACGCAGACGAAATCATTCACCAAGCGAAAACCTTGGCTCAGGTCTTTGTTAGAAATGAGTTTTAACGGTCTGCCTGTCTTAAAGTCAAACCTAACAGTGAACATTTGGCAGCTCAATAACTCCTGCACCACCTAAATGACTACTGTCTTCTCACGTAATGTAATGTAATGTAATGTAACAAAATATTTGTATAGCGCCTCTTCTGAATAATCACTCAGAAGCGCTTCCACAGCAAATTACTGTGTATTGACAATGTGACTTGAAGTATAACAGAATTTACTACTGTTTTATTTATATGTATTTATGTTAATTTGTTTCTCTTAGTGCCATCATTAATGTCTTTAGATTAAACCTGGCATATTTGGCATTGTGTGACCGGTTCCCACCAAAACACCGAAGTTAAGCAACATGTTATTTGAATGGGTGACCATCCCAGGATTGAGTCGTGGTGCCAACCAAGCCATTCATCGCTTAGACGTGGTAGCAGCGTTAAGTTGCGAATGTAAAACTTGGGTTTAGAGAAAGCATTGGCAAATTACTCTAGATTAATGACAAAGCAACCTGAGTTGCTGCTTGCCTAGTACATGGGGATCAGCGTCAGGCCCTATGCTTGTTCGATACAGGACTACCTTTACCTTTAAATTAAGAAACCTGAAATGTGGTTTTTATTCTTTTGTCATTCGATTGATGCTGTGTTTTTGTACTGTTTTTAGATAACGGCAGACTTAGTTAACGCACTTCAGGCTGATGCTGAAAGTGAGAAAGAACCAGAACAGCAAAGTAAGTTGCTGTCCGCAGCCCGTATGCTTGCTGGAGCCACAACCAACATGATGGAATCTGCAAAGGTGTGCAACTTGGACTTAATTTTTTAAGCATATGTTGAATTAAATTCTGTAAGGTGTACTTGCAAAAAAGAAGGTGGTGAAAATTCGGTCTCATGGTGTGAAGTGCTCTCGACTTAGGCTTCGCCTTGGGCATAGCGCTATATAAATTGTCAAAGATAATAATAACAATAATAATAATAACTTAAACTTTTGTTGTTTGGCACAAAGATCTAGGTATTTAAGCCAATCATGTTCACTTGGTAATCATTTACGATCTTGTGCAGTGAAGATTTTTCTTTCCCTAGTTAGCTAGTTAATAAGCCATTTTATATAGTGCTATAGTCATAGCAGGCCAAGATCAAGAGCGCTTTACACATTGCACTTGAATGAGGTACTGAACAAGTGCGTCTTTAGTCTGGTAGCGAACATTTCAAGACTAGTCGTGTTGGTCACAATGTCACAATTCCCTGAGCTGGAATATACAGGATTGGATGTAGACTTGAGGAAGAATTAAACCAAAATGATTGAAGTCTGTAGTAAAAAATCAACTTCAGCATTATTTGGAGTTTCAAATGCAAACTTATGAGTTGAAACATAGTCATGTCAAACACATCTCACTTGTTGATTCTGGGTACTGCCTGTGAAATTCCTGCAGATAATGTATGTTTTGAATGTTTGTTTCAGACTCTTGTGTGGCATTGACATAACAGATTTACTTTCATTGTGTTTTGCATTCTTGTAAGCCTCTTTTACAATTTACATTCAGATATTGCATCTCAGAATTGAAGTTCTTGGTTTATGGTGGGTTTGTGGCTCTGTTACGGCTTAGGGTTACCATAATTGTCAGATGGAAAAAGAGGACACTTTCCGGGCTCCTGGCAGAGTAGTCGCGGACTCGCGGTGTTCCTAGAAAGTCATCAAATCGTACCAATATTATGTGCTGTGCAAATAGTAACAAAAATACTAAAATTTACAAGACGGTAGTGAAAGTAGGCCTATCTCATTCTGATCATTGTTATCAATATCGTCAGATTGCAACTGGGGCTGAGCAGTCTGAGCCCGTGTATTTCCCCGAAGAACTGATGGCCTTCAAAAAGTTAGACTGGTGCTGAGATATGTGAGAAATTCTTTGTGCGACCCTTCAGCGTGCCAACAACCTGTCAATCTTACCATATTTTTTATATATCATATTAAATATATAAGGCTATAAGCTTTTTTGTAAGTCTTATGAGTACTGGTATGTACAACAAATATTATAAAAAGAAACTTGGTCTTGAATTATTTACATTACTGTTTAATTAAAAAGCAGAACATAGATAAATTTTTGGTCTTTCGCGTGCCACGTCTGGCAAGCGTGCCGCAGGTTACCGACCTCTGATCTAGGGATTCTAGCCCGTCTTCACGCAACTTTGTTAGCAACTCCTTCACCTTGAGTGGCATGATACCAGCTTGTGCACAGCACCTGAGAACAGACTGGACGGATTTAAGGCAATTCACGACAGCGTGAAATACCAGTGTACTTAGATGCTGAAACAGATTCTTCACTTTTCGAAGCCGGTTTTACGAGAAATTTGGTGACTGTAGAAGTATGTGAAGTTTTCACGTTAACACTCTGAACATGCTTCGGCGTGAGTGCACTATTATTGACAGCAAAGACATAAGTTCACGCCGTGTGTCAAACATTCAGCATTTAAAAATTATACTTTATGTTTTTATGTAAGCGTGCTAATTATAAATGACTCTTGGAATCGGAAGTTATGATGACGAATGTTAACATTGAACTAAATATAGCTGGATCACTTATTGTGATAGTATTCCACGCGTTAACAATGGCGACGGACAAAAACACTGTGTTAATACAGTTAATATATAGTATTCCATGCGCTAAATATTGGGAGGACCAAAACCCGGACAAACCTGGACTTTGTCTGAAAAGCCGCCCGGATACCCGGACAGAGGTCCAAAAAGAGGACATGTCCGGGGAAACCCGGATGTATGGTAACCCTAGTTACAGCTTCATAATTTCCCCACAATTGTTCTGTTTGGATGTTGTGCTATCCTAGAGTTTTAGGGTTATGTTCAAAGAAAATTCGGGTGTGGGGTGGTTTCCATGTCTGGTACATTTGGTAAAGTTTCATAGCTTAGTAACCACTGTAGCAGAAAACTTGCAAAATATGTCTACATGTGTGAAAATGGACAGGTGTCCAAAAAGGGATTGAAACAATCTCATCAGGTCTCAGAAAAACTTGGGAAAACTGAGGGGTGAAAACCAATCACATCAGTAGGGGTTAAGTTAGCAATTTAATTGTGTTAGGTGTACTTCCATCTGTAGTATTCTTTTGCATTTTTTATCACTGTCAGGGTTGTGCCAATATGCCCGACGACGCAAAGAAGCAGCAGGCACTGAAATCAGCAGCAGAGGAGCTGCGCTCAGCAGCTAACTTGGCTGCTACAAATGCTTTGAAGAATCAAATCTTATCAAATCTTCAGGTTGGTCATAAGTATATAGACATTAATTTATTATTTATGTGTATACATATATACCGTAGATGCATACATCCTTGTGTTTATTTTAGTCAAATTTAGCTTGAACTATTTGTTCCATTGACTTGTACATTTATTGACCTGTGTGTGTGTGTGTGTGTGTGTGTGTGCTTGCTTGAGTGTGTGTGCCTGTTGCTTTTATGATCTATTTAGCATTTCGTATGTAAATCTTAAAGGGCTTTTGACGGAATTTGCCTTATATCTTGGAATTTGCATAAGTATTTTGTGATCGAACAAAACTGTGTTACCAACTTGGAATATAAACAAACATGCATGACCACCAATAAAAAAAATAGAAATCATGTACGAATATTAAATACTTTAATCAAATCAGTTGAGTAATAACAAGGGATTTTGTTGTCATGTGTTTCATAATTGCAAACAGTTTTAAATAACATAGCATTGTGTAAATTCTTTGAAAATATTACACTGTTTCTGCTGCTTATTAGAATTTTGCTTTCTTTGTTTAATGTGTTGTGTAATATGATTATGATTAAAAAATTGCTTGGTTCTTGCAGCTGATATAATTTTTTGGCAGTTCAGTTAGCCTCCAGTTAGAGCCTCTAGTTCAGGGGTGCACAACACAGCCACTGGTGGTAATTTTTGTAAGCGGACGTTTTAATTTCAATAGAAAGTGGCCCGATGGCTTTAAAGTGGCCCAAGGTTTTCTTGTTTTTATATTAGCGCTACACTTTAAGCCTTGTTATTATCATTTATTAATATTGTGCCCTTGTTGTTAAGAAATTCACGAATTTCTGCTATCAGTTCAACAAAGCATTCTAAAATTCGTCCTCTGCTCTCTCACATCTGTATAATATGGTATGTTATGGTAAGAGGCTAAAGTCTCTTCTATAAATAACTTGAATTGAGTACTTAGACCATTGGATCGAATGACTCCTTCTGTAGTGCTAATACGAAAGCAAGAAATGTCGGGCCACTTAAAAAGCGACTATTTGGAAACACATACTTGTGTGAACAAACATGTTCATAGGTTCAGGTTGAGTGCTCGGTTTTGAAAGTTGCAACAAGTGAACAACAAAATATGAATAACATTGTTAGAGCGTTCAGTCTCAACAACCCATTGACTATATAAAAACGATTGACCTTTGGTGTTTAAATTTTATGAATTAATAATTGAACATGGTCATAGTATTTTTTTTGATTAACAAGGCCTTAACCTTCAATTCTACATTAAAATTACAGTACTAATCATTTCAATTTCATTTGTTCCCACTGGATTGATTGTATTCATCAGAAATTATATTAATTCCATTAGTCCTGTCGAAATAAATTTTATCCATAACCATATTAAATATTACTATTAACGGTTACTGTCAATGTACCACTTCTGCATTAGAAACTCGCATGTGGTGTCTTGGGACTCAAAAATGCAGTGATGTTAACAAGGTGATTTTTAAGGGCGAGGATAAGGACAAGGACTGACCCCCAAGGACGAGGATAAGGACAAGGACCGACCTTCCAAGGACGAGGACAAGGACGAGGACTTACCCCTCAAGCACAAGGACCACAAGGACTGACCCCCAAGGACAAGGATCAAGGACAAGGACCAACTTCTGTCAAACAAAAAAGTCAGAAAGGAAAAAAACAAACACAATTTCAATTCGAATCACAAAATTAGAAAAGGAAAAAAGAATGTTGTAAAACATAGTCTAGTCAACAGCAATCTGCGTTTCTGCATTTGACTTTAGCCACCTAGCTATGTTACTGCGCTTAAGAAATTGTCAAGTTTAATAATAGTAATAATAATAATAATAATAATAATAAATGAACAAGTGTTTCCAGCAGCTGAACAGTCATGCACACACAATGAGGTCTAATTATAATTATGAGACCACTTTGCGGAAACACTTGTTCAACTGGAGCCGACGTCACTGGGCAACAAAGAATTCTGCTAAAGAATCAACTCTTCAACTGGTATTATAAAGGAAACAATGACTAAACATTTTAGTTAGAGTAACTCAAAGCAAGTATGTAGCCTAAATATAAATCCACATACTACTCTTACCTTGGAACATAATTATCAGTACAATTGAAAATGGTATACAAGTAATTTGGTCCTTATAAGGACTTTTCAAGGACTAAGTTACAAGGACCAGGACAAGGACCGATCTGCAAGGACGAGTATAAGGACGAGGACTGACTCCCCAAGGACGAGGACAAGGACAAGGACTTCAAATTGGTCCTTAAGGAGTCCTTAAGGACAAGGACCAGGACAAGGATTAACATCACTGGAAAAATGTGGCCCTTCGTCCTTAAAAGGTTGTGCACCCCTACCCTAGTTGCTTTCACACAGGCAGTAATGCCTCCTAAGCCTCTTTAAATCATGCTATGCCTTGTGCCTGGAACTTACTAGGATTTCTTTTCTATGAAATTAATTTTAGACTGTTTTTTTTAGCAATCTGCAAAGCGTGCTGCATCAACTGCTACTCAGCTCATCAATATATCTGGCGTCGCTGGCAAATCGAATACAAATCCGAGTACTCAAACTCAGTTGTCGGCGCAGTGTGACAATGTTGCCAATGATGTCATACCACGAGTTGTTGAAGCGTTGAGAGGAACAATAAAGAATCCGGAGAATATGAAAGCCCTTCAACAGCTTATCAGTGCAGCCCAAGACATGGTTCAAGTATGTTGAGATTTCAAACAGTAAAGTTTCAATGTACTATTGAATATTACCGGTAATATTACCGGTATTGAATATTACCGGTACTATCTATGGTCATTCATTTCATGGCAGACTCTGTGTTTTGGCTCATCACATATTGCACGGGTGATTTTTATCATGTTGTTCTCTAACATGGTTCACTTTTTTTCTGCCTACACACAGGCCTACTTAGCCTCCTATACCACTATAAATCACTTTATTATTATTATTATTATTATTATTATCGTTATTATTATGTGAAAGTTCCGTGGAAGGCGACTGCGTTAAATCTCTGGAGTGTCACAGATATTCATTGAAGAGAAAGGATGTCTCTCTTTCATCTCCAGATTGTCGTGATAGGATATTATTATTATTATTATTATTATTATTATTATTATTATTATTAATTTGCATTGTTTAGCCTTGCAACAAGATGGTGTCTTCGGCAAAAGCTGTTGTTCCCACTGTAAGTGACCAGTCTTCGGCACTTGGCCTCAGCAAGGCTGCTCAGGCAATGACGTTCACTCTGGCCAACCTCCACAAGGCGATCGAAAGAGCCAAGGAAACTTGCGGCTCTTCTGAGCTCGACAGTGCCGTTGACCAGCTGCACAACCTGAGACAGGAGCTCGGAGAGACTAAGAGGACCGCAGCAGCTGGAATGCTGAGACCGTTTCCTGGAGAGACCGCAGAATCTTGTGCTGCACAGCTCGGCGGTTCCAGCAGGGCAGTTGGATCTTCCGTGGCACATCTTCTTACAGCAGCATCTCAGGTTGAATATACAGTTTTGAAATGCTGAAATAATTTTGGATGTCTACGAAGTTTTCTGGCTATCATGTCCTGCCTATTACATGTTAAATCAAATTTTTTTCGGCATGCAATTCTGTATTCAAAATTCTATATTGCAGATAAGTAGTGGTGGGACTGGGGAGCACTTGTGTGTGATTGGTCTTGTCCTACTTTTCAGTTTCTGTAATATAAAAGTAGGTAGGTATGTAAGTAAGTAAGTAGCTATCTTACACATCTATGTAGTGCATTAAAAAGTACGTACTGTAGTAGCTGCTTATTCATAGACGTTTACCGTAATCTAACTAATCTGCTTGCCGTTGTGCAACCGGTTCTCATCAGAACGCCAAAGTTGAGCAACATTGAGTGTGGTTAGTACTTGGATGGGTGCTGGGATCTAGTTGTGGTGCCGGCGGCCTACCAAGATGTTCATCGCAGCTGTGTTTGTTTCAGAAATCTTTTGATTTCAGTATACTTGTAAAAATTCAAGTTGATTTACTTGATAGGGAAATGAAGACTATGCTTCAACTGCTGCAAGGGACACGGTGAATGCCCTTCGCGTTTTCGCTAACGCTGCCCGCGGCGTAACAGCGACTACTCCCGACAAAGGCCTTCGTGACAAAATCATCGACTGTGCAATGGATGTGGTTGGAAAGTCCTTGAACTTAATGGAAGAAGTGAAGAAAGTGCTTGAAGCGCCTGACAATCCAGACAATAACAATCGACTGACTCAGGCATGACACTAAAAAAGATCTCAAAATTACAATGTCTTTTGATCGGCTAAAAGTCATATCTTGGACTAGAGACCTGGTAGATTTGCAACTTTAGTGGTAATTAGGTAGTTTACCATATATTTTAAATCTCCTCAATCAATATCATTCAATCAATCTTTTATTTCAAGTTCAAATTCAAACACAAAATAAACACAAATACAACAAAAATTCACTACACATGACTAAATCATTTGCAGCAGAACTGCACTGGACCTGTTAAGACATACATGAAGAAATGTCGATGGTTACAAACAAAAACCTTAGAAAAATGTTTGTCAGATGATTCTAGCAACAGTATGCCACATTGCAGTTTGAGTGCTTACTTTCCTGTTGCTTTGCTTTACTTAAAGGCAGCACGAGGTGTATCACAGGCTTTGAACAACTGCATAAACTGCCTGCCTGGACTCCAAGATATTGAACATGCTACAAAACAAGTGTCCTCTCTTGTAGTCAAGCTTTCACAGCCTCAGAAGGTTTAGTATTAATTTTTTCATTTCAAGCATCTTTCCTCAAAATACATTTTTAGGTATATTCTGAGCCCTTTGAAAATAAGGCAACAGTACACTGTGTGTGTGTGTGCGCGTGCATGTGTGTGTGTGTGTGTGTGTGCGTGTTCTGGATATATTGCATAGCATAGTTCCACGCATTTATGTAACTTCTCCTCTTTAAAGATGTAAGTAAATAAAATCTTTGTACCGGTATATGTAAAACTTTTACCTTTAGTCTAATATTTTTAGTATGTCATATAAGTAGTTATTGTGACAGCTGCTCTTTCTGTTAATATCTTCAGACTGTGAATGATCATAAAAATAGGAAAATAATGTATTTGGGTATTACCGTAATAATGGTTATTGCAACTGGCATATCTGCCTCAGGCCTGGGCTTTGGGCACAATATTTGCAAGATTCTCCGTAATTTCTGGAATTTGCAGAGAAATTGCTCATCTGCCCTCGGTCTATTTTCTACAGATCAATTCTTTCTATATGTATTATTCCAGTTCCCCACAACCGAGCGTCACTTCCAGGAGGTCCAGGTGCAGCTCAGCACCTGTGCGGTTGACCTGAATCAAGCCACGAAGGATATCCTGATGGCCGCTTCTCAGAACTCCCCGGAGCGCCTCGCACCTGCCTCTCACCACTTCAGTCGGGCCTACGAGGATTTTGTCAACAGCGGAATGGAAATGGCCAGCAACGCCCACGATCCTGCAGCCCAGTCACGGATCGTAACGGAGCTCCGAAGTGTGTCGATGATGGCAAGCAAATTCCTGCTGGCAACAAAGTCGCTTGTGACCGATCCAAACGCTCCAAATGTAAAAAATCTGCTGGCTCAAGCAGCAAGGTAATGGACAGTTGTTTTGCTCAATCAATCAATCAATCAATCATGATACAGTGGATCCCACTTAATCGCATACCGCTTAATTGCATAACCCGCATAATCGCATAACAACATAAAAACCTGAACCAGTGTTTTGTGCATACAATTAATTATCAGATGTCCCGGCTATTCGCATAGCCCAGTTAATCACATAAGCAAGGCTTGCACGGCACCTATGCAATTAAGCAAGTTTCACTGTACTTCTTCAGCACCATTGTAATGGTGCATCTGCATTGGTCCACGGTTGCTTCAGTATGAAATCATGGTCAGAGATCTTGTCCGTGGTAGTCTGTAGTTGAAAATCCAGAGATCGGTCCATGCTTCCTGGTTCCGGCTAGGGGAGTGTGCAATCAGGAATAAATTTGATTTTAGTCTAAAACTGAAGGTTAGAAGACATTCAGTCCAGCGGACCTGTACCAGGAGAACTCAATAACATGAGACGTTGATTGCAAATCAAAGCAGCTGCTTGGCTGACTACTCTGTTTGAGCACAGCAGTCATTATTTGCTATTTGCTCTGGTGTGATATATTTTTTCTAACTTAATGACATTTATATGAGGCAGTACTTAAATAGCTGCATCAGATCGTCTACAAAGTATGCCATAACATACAATACAGTACATATAGCTGATCATTATGATGTAATGAGCAGTGCTCTAGTTCTGCCGACGTATATTTTGCTTGGTAGCATTTTGTGTTGGCTCATCTGATCTTGAATTTTTATGGTTGTAGAAATGTTACCGATAGTATAAACCAGCTGATAAACGTGTGTACTGTGTCTGCTCCGGGTCAGAAAGAATGTGACAGTGCAAACAGACAGATGCAGGTAGGCAGAGAAGAAATAACTAGAGGCTAATAGAACAAATGTAATATTATAGTACCTTTTGATATTTGCAGGTATGCAGCAATTTTGAAAGTACTTCTAAGGTAGAGGATGCCTGGCAGAGTGCAGACAAATTTAAAATTTGATAAAATACTTGAGATGCTTAGGAAAGATATGTTACCTAGTCTCAGATTGGATTTCAACCCTATACAGACCAGGTTTCAAAACAGTTTTGAATTTTAAAATATAGAATCTTTTAAAAATTAGCTTGCCTTAAAAGGACTGTTGGAAATTAACGCAGTCATATAAGTTTTTCCTTTTTTTGTACAGATGATGCTGCCTCTCCTTGAAAATCCAAACGAATCTGTTATTGATGGAACTTATTTTGACTGTTTGGAGTCAGTTATAGATAAATCAAAAGTAAGTCACTGATAATTTCTTAATTATTTTATAATCACACTCGCACATATAGAAGGCTGTTTTTATTTCCTTTATTATTACTGTCATATCTAACATAACATTTTTTAAAATTTTTAGATTTTTTAGGTGTTGCTTCATAGTCACAATTTTCATTTATTGTATGCAAAGTGAATATCAATTTTTAACATCTGTTGAAACTGTAGACCTCTCATTAGTTGAATCCAAATCATAGGTACATGTACAAAGGAGAATTACTGAAAACAATGTATCCTGTGATGAGTATAAGCTACAGTAACAGCCATCAGGTTCTGAACGCCTGCTATAGAAATCCTTGACTGTTAAAGGATCGGGATTTATATGCTTAGCAAACCAGATGAATTCATGTTGCTGTAGACCATTTTAAAAATATTGGATCATTTCTGATGCAGTAAATACAGTAGAACTTCATTATTGTTGTTACAGTCGGTTACAATGACAACTTTTTTTATGACATAATATCAGTGATGATTTCCAGAGTTTTCATTATAAGTTATGCATAGATGTTTAAAACAAGACTTGCTTATGGCACATAATTTTGCTGTCTTTATAATGAGGTTCTACTGTATTATCTGCTGAACTGCATGGCTTTCTCTGTCTGGATTCTTATTCTATTTCGACCAGCATAACAAAGATGTGATGCATCTGAAATGGCTTGTTCTGTTGACCTTTATTTTCCAGTTTCACAAGCCTTGATCAGTTCTCTGTTGTAGGGTTTGGCTGAATCAATGACTGGAATAACTGCGAGTGCAAAACAGGGCGAACTGAAAACTTTCTGTGACAATGTGTCTAATTTTGCCAACACGGTCTCCGGACTGACAGAAAGTGCAGCCCAGGTCTGTACAATATAGGCAGAGACTTTGATTTTCATTTAGTTCAGTGAATAGTTGTCAGCAACCATGGGTTTTTAGCACAGGAAATAGTCTACTGAACCACTTAAAACTCTATTATTATTATTATTAGTAGTAGTAGTAGTAGTAGTAATAGTAGTAGTATTAGTAGTATTAGTAATAGTAGTAGTGCTGCTGCTACTACTATTACAACTACTACTACAACAACTACTACTACTACTACTGTTATTATTGTGACGACCTTCCTCTAGCCGTTCCGATAACTGCCAGGGGAAGCCGCACCGTCAGGATGACTAAGCGTGTTCCACGCAAATTCGGCCTCAGCTAAAGGCCAAGGGCTTTCAATTATATGTATACTGTGTATATTCACTGTCCAAGGGAGAGTGCTTGCCGCTCTCGTCCCTGCTCCAATTATTATTTATAAATATGGGGTGCCGGTTTTAGTATTCCTGAAGTCATGTGAGCAACCGATCATATTATTTATTTGCACAGCCTGGGCATACACCATAGATGAGGGAATACGGTATAAGTTTTCATGCGTTATGTCCGAGAATATACGGTAACTACTCTACCTTGATCGGTAGTGTCAATGCAGATTTATTTGTAAAGGATGATGAGTGTATTGATATTAAAATGCAATCAAAACAGACACAAATCGTTTTGGTAATTATTCCAAATTTCTATTATTATTATTATAATCGTCAATACATACAGACATCTATAACATAATAAGTATCCGTTTTATCACAGCGGTATTCTACACTATAGCGTGCAAAACGGCGTAAGGATTCACTCCGTCTAATGAGTGCATCCTATCTGCATTATTATATTCTGTTCCCTCAATATACTATTCTATAACATAACTTACGTACAGCCGGCTCGAATATTCTTTACTGCGAATCGGTGCGTCACAGTTCTGACGGTTACGTGCATTATTCAGATCTAAAACTGTATCTTACTTCAATCGGTTACGTGAATGTCTATCAACCCACTCTACTTCAGTGATGGGCACTAGTTAACTAAAAAAGTTATAACTATTAGTTTAACTGGAAAAATTTAGTTGAAGCAATAGTTTAACTACTTTTTCCTTAACTAGTTGCAGCAATAGTTTAACTGCTTTTTAAAATAGTTACAACTAAAAGTTTAACTACTTTTTTGCCAACTTTTTTATTATACGGTACTGCTTATTTCTTATTGCTTTTTGTACTGAAACATGAAAATGAACTACACTAGTCTTGCTGACATTGTTGTTGATCCTTCTAATAGTGAGTTAATCACATTAGTTGATGCAATAACTGTCTGCATAAGTCTTCAGGGGCAGTTGCACATTGGGGATGACTGAGGATGCATCCCCCACCAGCCCACCACACCAGCCCACCAAAAAAATTGCGTGTGGCTTTGATGAATTTAAGAGAAAATTTTTTGGTATTTATTTCTTGATAGTACTTTAGTCTAATAGTATACTTACTGACTAACTATAGTTTGGTTTTGCACTATGACTTTGTACAACCAGACTAAAATGCTTTTATACATTGTCAATTCTGAGCATTATATTTCATAAATCAAATCTACAGATTTCTTCTAAACCACTTACATTTAATTCCTTTGACAATTGGCGGGATTTTCTTAGAAATTCACTGCATCCCCCACCAAGAGTTCTTGGAGCCGCCACTGCAAGTCTTCATAGATTACGGCGATTTCTTTGTATTAAATTGAAAGGAGTCGAATAATAAAATATTTACAAAAAAGTTGCAAAATAGTTGGAAATAGTTTAACTACTTTAAAAAAGTTTAGTTTAACTTTTTCTTGAAATTTTTAACTACTGGTATTAGTTAAAGTAATAGTTTAACTACAAATATTTAGTTGAAAAAAAGTTTAGTTTAACTACTTTTTTTCCAACTAGTGCCCATCACTGCTCTACTTACTACACAAACTAGAGTCACCTCAAATGCTGCTATTGCCGATATCGACAGCCTACATTACCTTACATATATATAATCAGGTTACCTTACTTCGACAGTCGAACCTACACGGGTCTTCGAACCTACACGGGTCTTCAATCCGTTCGTGCATCTTTCTTCCTTCGACCTCTCTCTTCGAACGCCCAACTCGGAAGACCTCCAGTTCTTTATTTCTCTCTTCAATACCCACGCCACATTCCTCCTCTCCCTCTCCAGCCAGCTACTTTCTAGAATCTTCCACGCATACCCACAGGTTGACTTAAACGCACATGCACACATCCATTTACACATACAGGGTCCGCGTTAGGCCCGCTGCTTCTGCCTCCTCTCCTCTACAGGCTAGCTTTCTAGAACATTCTACAGATACGCATGCATACAAACAATGTGACACATAACCACACGTTTACACGGACCGGGTCAACGGCTGGACCCCCCGGCCCTCCTGCTTCTCCATCTTCGGAAAACAGGGTGTGATTCCCGAACACCGCAGTTCATCTGCATATTTTATTGCACCGTTACCATAGCGACGATCTCTCTCCGTGACCAACCTCTGACTTCCAACAGACACGCACGCATCTTCACACACGGATAAGCACACTGTCATCCACAGATATCGGTCTCCTATCATTCTACCATGGGGCTCTGCGTAGCCGCGCTGGCCGGAGGCGGGAGGGTCTCGATACTGTCCACCGTCCCTCTCTACCTCGGTTGGTCACTATCCCGAGCCTCTGCAACGGTCAGTGTCCCCCCCTCCCGGGGCAGTGCAGGGCCGGAGCATTTTATGGCCTTCTGTTCGGCCGTTTTGTGTAACTATGTCGCTTAAACTTTAGTTCCAATGTTATAAGGTTTCCAACATGGCATTATCAACCCCTATGCTATATATATTTCGAAGCCTATTTCTGCAACGATTTAGTTCTAACGTAACTACCACTCACACCTCCATTCATACCACAGTGACGTGATGAAACGTCACATTATTATTACTGCTCTTGTCCTCCTGGATCTCACCGCTGCATTTGACACGGTGAACCACTCGATACTCATTCACCGGCTCGAAAACTGGTTTGGCATTACCGGTGCTGCACTAAATTGGTTCAAGTCTTATCTTCAAAATCGTATGCAATCTGTGTGTGTCAAGAACTGCATGTCAGAATCTAGAAAGCTTGATTGCGGTGTCCCACAAGGCTCTGTTTTAGGACCTCTTCTTTTTACACTCTACACTGCCCCTCTCAGTCACCTTCTCACCATGCAAAATGCTGCTTATCATTTGTACGCAGACGATACCCAAATTTTCCTGAGTTTCGACCAACCATCTACCTTACCATCCCTGGAACGTCTGTCAAGCATTCTGGCTTCTGTGCACACTTGGATGAATAACAACAAACTCCTCCTAAATCCAGGAAAAACCCAATTTCTACTGATAGGAACACCACCTCAGCTTAAGAAGATTGACTTGTCATCAACATGTCTTTCCTTTGGCACCTCACTGATTCATCCCTCTCAGTCTGCTCGAAATCTTGGAGTTATTTTTGATAATCACCTCTCATTCTCAGAACACATTGCCTTCGTCTGCCGTTCTGCTCACTATAACATACGAGATGTAAGGAGGATTAGACACCTCATCCCTTCCTCTGCACTTATTCCTCTGGCCAACGCTTTGGTATCGAGTCGTCTCGACTACTGCAATTCACTGTATACTGGTATTTCAAAATCCGACTTAAACCGCCTGCAAAGGATTCAAAATTCATTAGCCAGGGCTATCACTGGAACTGCCAAATATGAGCACATCACACCGATCCTAAAATCACTTCATTGGCTACCTGTCAAACAAAGAATTGAATTCAAGATAAGTCTCATTGTGCATAAGACGCTCCCACACAAATCAGCCAATGTATCTCCGATCGTTACTGACTGCTCAAGACAACCAGCACTCAACGAGGTCATCTGATGCTACTACTCTTTACATACCCTATAGCAGGACTACTACTGGAAAACGTGCTTTTTCTGTTACCGGACCCAGACTTTGAAATTCTCTGCCGGTACAGGTCCGCCAAACTGATTGTCTTACTACCTTCAGGTCTAGACTTAAAACACATCTATTCCTGACTGCATATCTGCCTTAACCTGGAATCTGGAAGTACGGACTGACCTTTGGATTACAACCTCGATTCACCACGGACAATGATTCACGACTACGATTATTCACTGGCGACCATCGACTGGTGCAGATGTACTACTACAATGGCGCTAAAAGAAGTCTACTACTACTACTACTACTACTACTACTACTACTACTACTACTACTACTACTATTATTATTATTATTATTATTATTACTACTATTATTATTATTATTATTATTATTATTATTATTATTACTAATGCTACAGGAATGAGCCTACAAAACCACTTAAGACTCTATTATTATTATTATTATTAGTAGTAGTAGTAGTAGTAGTAGTAGTAGTAGTAGTAGTAGTAGTAGTAGTAGTAGTAGTAGTAGTAGTAGTAGTAGTAGTAGTAGTAGTAGTAGTAGTAGTAGCAGCAGCAGCAGCAGCAGCAGCAGCAGTAGTACTGTTATTACTACTGTTATTGCTGTTATTTATTATTATTATTATTATTATTATTATTATTATTACTATTGGTATGATCCAGGCAAGACATTTTCCGTCTGCTGTGCTTTCTTCTACAGTTACAAGGTACAGGAAAGTGAAGTAGACTAAGAATATATTTGCTGGATAATATCATTGTGTTAAGTATTTCGAGTCATCATCATGGACGTTATCTACCGGTACATGTTGGTACAGCCAACTGCAGCAGGCCAACAATGGCTTCTTGTGATGTGACACGACATATCCTGTTTCTAGAATGTTTTCACCAAGTGCTAATTTCCTATTTTAAAATTCTACTGAAGTAGATGTTTGAGTCTTGGTTATATTGGTTATCCTTATGAGAAAATTTTATCAATTCGAGCATGCTGTATTTTAATATATATTTTTAATTGTTAGCTACTTTATTGAACAGACTATTGAAAACAGGTCTGGTCAGTCTTTGTCCTCCAGATGTGCCCAGCTATGGACTTCTCCATGACATCTCTCCAAAGTTCTCTGTCCTTTGCTATTTCTTCCAAAGTCATTTGGTGTCTTCCATCAGTTTTTCCATTGAGATTCAGCCCTGCCACATGCAGGTCTTTTCCCAATCCGTTCACCCATCGTATGTTCGGCCATCCTTTGGATCTTTCTCCCCTCTGGTTTGTAGTTGAAAATTGAAAACAAGCTGACATTATTGGAAGCACTTAGATCCAGTATGGTTTACTTTTGGTTTGCTGGAAATATTTTGTTATTACCCTACAGGCTGCATATCTTGTCGGTTTGGCCGATCCGTTGAGTGAACCAGGCTGCAAAGGTATTATTGATCAGGCCCAGTTTTTCCGAGCAAATCAGGTGATACAGTCTGCCTGCCAGACTTTATCAAATCCTGCAACTACTCAACAGCAGGTGAGTTGGCGTAATTGCCAACAATTTCTTGGTCATTCGATTTCAGATTGAGTGCACAATCTGGCCTAAGGATAAGCAGCTACCATACCATTGTACTGCTAACCAAAGCGCTTTATAAATCCACGAGATTATTTACTTACTTACTACTAACTTACTTGCTTACTTACTTATGTACAGTTCCAGGCACAATATGTTCTTTGCTAATTATAATTTTCATGTACAAAGAAGCATGCTTAATATTTTTTTAAAAATGAATGCAGAAGACATGTAAATAACTTCTATAGTGCCATCATAATAATTCACTAGGCATCAGTCACAGGTGGACTTTGAAACCATTGATCCGAATCATGTTCATGGTACTTCAAGGATCGAATTCCAATGCATCGATTGCATCAGTGTGCCCCAAGCATGAACTTCCTTGTTCCTGAAACCAGGTTTTGAATCAGTTGGCCCTATCCTTTGGAATGCTCTTGATACCAGTATGCATGGCTTAGCAACTCCTAATTCTATGGCCCTCTTTTTGAAATGACTTAAAACTTATCTCTTTGTCAATATACAGTAATTTGCTGTGGGGACACTTCTGAGTGATTCTTCAGAAAAGGCGCTATACAAATATTTTGTTACATTACATTACATTACATCATTAAGATGTAGGCAAATTCTAGTTAAGTGGGATAGGCTACGAACGACAGATATGTTTTAATTTTTGAAGCAGTAATAAAAGGTAAGCATTTTACAGACTTGTTCTTGTTGAGGTCTATTCTTAAACTTGTCATTGCACTTTTATTGTGCAGCTGATTTCAACAGTTGCACTGCTTGCAAACAACACTTCCACGCTGTGCAACATCTGCAAAGACGCATCTGCCAAGACTACCAATCCAGTGGCAAAGAAGCAGTTTATTCAGTCAGCAAAAGAGCTGGCAAACAGTACAGCCGACATTGTTAGAAATGTCAAGGTTTGGAATTTTAGACTTGGCTTTAAGTAACACGTACTGTACAGTACAGGATAGTAATGGCTACAACTGTGAACGAGTTCAAAATAAACCTCAGTAGTTTAGGATATTAGATTGGATGGGAACAACAGTGGTTCTCACACAGGGCAGTCCCTACTGAACCACTTTAAACCTTGTTATATGTTATATTATATTATATTAAATACTGCACATGTATAATTTTCTTCTAAGAAGAAGAAGAAGAAGAAGAAGATGATGATGATGATGATGATGATGATGATGATGATGATGATGATGATGATGATGATGATGATGATGATGATGATGATGATGATGATGATGATGATGATGATGATGATGATGATGATGATGATGATGATGATGATGATGATGATGATGATGATGATGATGACAATAGGTGTGCACATCAATGATTTGTGAGTTTGAGTGTTGCAGGGTTGGAGTTCATATTCATTGCAAGATCTGATTGATCATTTTATTATTTTATCATTATGGAAACACCACAGCTGAGTTTCAACTAGCATCTTAGCTTTTGACAGAAGTATATTTCATATTTGTATTTACAATTTGTCAGCATTACATGATAATGTTTTGGTGAGGAACTGGTCAGTTTTGGTGATTTTGTTCTAGGCTTCTGGCGGTAGACCTGCAAACCAAAGTGGGAAGGCATATGCCGATGAGATCCAACCCCTATTGCAAGCACTGGATGTACTGTCTAACTTTGCCTCCTCTTCTGAATTCGCTAGTACTCCAGCAAAGATCAGTGCCCAAGTAAGCCTAATTAACCTGTGTTTTCAGTCTCACTTTTGACGAGTGAAGCTGAGAAATTACCTTAGCAACGTCGAACACCTAGGAGTATATTTTGATGACAGATTTATGCATTGTTGTTGACTTGCAGGAGCTCTGTCAGGCAGCTAAAAAGACTGCATTTATTTTATATCTTTGTAGCTAATGCCTTTTTTAAAACTATTATAGGAGGTGACATGCAATGTGTAAAAATTCAGCCCAATACATTATTTCAATAGATTTGTGATGCTCGAAAGGCATCCATATTATGCAGAGGATGGAATGTGACTCAGTTCTATAAGTTTTGTTTACTGTTTGTATAATTATATAATTGGAATACAGAATTTCTTGCATGTTTCATCTTCTTTTGTATTTAGGGACGGATTGCTCAGGAACCAATCGTCTCTGCTGGCAAGGCAATCATAGATGGTGCTTCCAAAATGATCCAGGCTGCAAAACAGCTGACTGCCAATCCAAAGGATGTGCCTACCTATCAACTCTATTCAGCAGAATCGCACAAAGTTTCTAATGCAATCAAAAAGCTCGTTATGGCTATCAGGTTATATTTGCTTGAATATTATTGCTTTCTTTACTGGCCCAAATCATCGCTATTTGATGGTATAATTTACGAAATGATCGTATGATGGAAAATTTCACTCTGCTGTGTACCGATACTATTTGTCCAACATTGGTGGTTCATGGTTCTGGCTGCAAAGACAAGAATTGAGGCTTCAGACCATTGACTGGCACAGGATTTGAATGAGTGCCCACTGGTTACAATATAAGTGAGTACTTAACCCCTTAACTGTGTATTTATCTGTAACTCAATGTAAAATGGACGGATATATCTGGGATCCCCGGTTAAGGGGTTAAGATCTGTATTTGGTGGAAAGAAGAGAATTGGTATTCACCCTGATTAATAGATGTCAGTGAAACAGCAGTGCTAATAACTACAGGGTGTTGCAAAAAACTGGACTAGTCACATTTAGGTTTGCATTTAATATACAGTACTGCTCAAAAATTGTGAACACACGTGGATTTCGAAGCAAAACGTATTTTTTCTACTGTATTTTTCATTAATGATACTATTCTACGATTGATGTACAGAAGGCTATAGATATGCAAAAATTCAGAAGAGTGTTGTAACAAATTTTATTCACATTTTCTTGTGTCCCTATCTTCATTGCATCAAATGGTACTAGAACAGTCAATATATTCTACCCCAATTTTATTCTAGAGCGTTCGAAATGCCACGAAAAATAGTGACCTATGTCAAAAGACAATATACAAAATCTTCCAGAAATCAAATGTCTCTGTCAAATGTCTACAAAGTCGATCGAGAGATAAGAGGGTCTTAAGATAGCTGGTTTCTTGTATCACAGGTTTTATAGACCAGAAAAATATCTTAAAATTGATACTCTGTTTGACATTGGACTGTGGAAGGATTACAGTATTGTTACTGTAGGCTATACCGTAGATATGCAAAAATTCAGAAGAGTGATGAAACGAATTATTTCCGCATTTTCTTGTGTATCCATCTTCATCGCATCAAACCATACTAAAATAATCAGTATATTCTGTCTCAATTTTATTCTAGAGCATTCGAAATGCCACGAAAAATGGTCACCTATTTCAATCGACATTATAAAGTCTTTATAAAGTCTTTCAGAAATCTAATCTCTGTCAAATGTCTACAAAGTGATACAAGAAACCAGCTATCTGAAGACCCTCTTATCTCTCGATCGACTAGTACTTCTGTACATCATCCGTAGAATAGTATCATTAATGAAAAAATACAGTATTTGTGTTCTTGGTTGTGATTGCAATGATTTAGCGAGCCTTAAACTTCATTTTGCTTCAAAATCCACGTGTGTTCACAATTTTTTGAGCAGTACTGTAGTCCGGTTATTTTGCGCCACCCTGTATATCTATATGATCTTTAGGATCTGGCTGCCGTGTTCTAAAAAACCTGTAACTTGTTATTACATGAATTTCATAGTTACATAGTTTCATTATTATAAATATCTCTGTGACCAAACCTGTATATGTATAAAAGTATATGTGTATATATATATGTATATATATATATATTAGGGTGATTCTAAAAAATAAAATTTTGAATTTTAAATTGGCCAACCCCCCATATTTTTCCATTTGATATTAATGACTTGTGATAATTTTTTCAGATTTTTAAAAAAACATTTAGGACTAGCACAATCACAGTGAAGTTTTAAGTATGAGTCATTCCAAGTCAATTCAACAAATGGCTCCAGGTCAACCATCTCAAAAAATTATGAAATTCACCACGCTTGTTCCTCAAGCATCCAAGTGAAAGTTTACAAAATTTTAGCCTGCTCTCTTGAGTAGTTTTTGAGATATTCAACTTTTATTGCACCCAGAGGGCCGTTTTTGGACGTTTCGCGGCAGCCGCTTAAATTTCTCACAAATTCAGACCCCTATAACTTCAGAAATATCATAGCTAGAAGGCTGAATCTTTCTGGACTTATTCATTACTAGTATTATTTTACAAAACAAGAGCAAAACTTTGTCTGTTGACAAAACTGTACTCCCTGCAGAGTCACAAAAATAGAAGAAAAAATTTGCACCTTTCCTGCTATTCAATGTTTAGGTCTCTAAAGGGAACCTTTCTCTTTATTTCAGAGTTGTGACTTTTATTCCATGAACTGTCCAGTAGCTATATTTTCTTTCGGTGCAAACAGAATTTTCATATTATTACTCCCTGAATTTTTACTGGTTCTTAAATATATGTTCAAAGGTCTATGATGAATATTGGCTTAGAGTGTGAAAATGGCCATGTGGGACAGGTGGTGGCTTAAAATTAATGGTATCACTAAATAGAGCACATTCATTGCTACAATATATCCCAAATGTGTTATGGTACTTTTTCATTAAGATTTTTAATAAATTTTCAAATTTACGACTTTTTTAAAAGTTAAGTTTAGCACATCGTGTTGTAGATGTGATTCAAGGAGACCACAAATTCCACTTTAACTCCTGTGTTTGAAGCAGTGGTATCAAAACATATTCCTGTAATGTGATCTTGCAATCCCCATTCATTCACAGTATTTATGGTTGCATAAGTCATGCACTCATCGGTTCCACTGTATAGTTTAGGAACAGAGAGCAGTTTAATGATGCCATCACCAGCTACAAAACTTGGCAAGCAATCTACATGTTCTTTGCCAGGAGTTGCCAGAGCAGTGAAATCATCCATAATTTTAACATCCCAGTGCAAGACTAATGGTACCATTGGCTTGAGACTAGATTTCATTTCTAACGCTATTTCCTTGTGATATCTCATCCTTGCATGCCGGATAGCACTGTAACTAGTTATTAGATGTGAAGAAACTTTTTGAAGCGGACTTGTTGATGCGCCATGGCAACAAATGCTGCATTTCAACTACTGGTGTTGGTATGATCCAAGGCAGCTTCAGCTTATGCGGTTACTACGAAACTTTGCCTCGTTTTCTAGTAGTTTTGTTTGGAGGCAACTCTGGCTCCAAATCTTTGCTGTCTTTGTCCTTGCTGCGGCTTCTAAATGAACTTTTGCGACAGCCACTGTTTCCCTTGTGATACAGCAGACTACTTTAGTTGTTCTACCTCAACCACTTTTCACTTCAGAACACGATCTTCCTTGTGTGTGCAAGCTTGCAATCAACCCCACCATGGAACCATGACGACCTTTTCCTTTGTGCGGCCAGAAACTTGAGGTCTTCGTAATCTTTGGTCATTTCTGTGGCATTTTGGTGTGCTATGCCAACTAGGTCGAGCAGGCTTTCTTTTAAAAAACTCGAATTGGATAAATTTTTCTGAGATTTACGATTTACTAGTTTCCTCGTGCCCTTCCACTCGCTGTATAGCTTTCTAAGTGCTCAGTTACATGATTGGGTGCTTTTGTCGTAATTCTAGCCTTTCACCAAATTGGTAGTAGTAGTTCAGTTGTTTTTTAATACTGTCTTTGAGAAACATTGTATTAATTATCGTCATAAAAATGAAACAAGACTTGGAGCACTTCTCCACGAGAAGGAAGCTTAGCATTGTTGAAGTCCTCTCTCATATTTCTAACAAGCCAGATGGTGCAAGCTGAAGGATTGCTTTTCAGTTTCAATATTGACATGTCAGACATGCAAACCATAAAGTCAATCATTAATCTAATTACAAGTTACATGTTTTTATTCCAATAATAAGAAATAACATGAAAATGCTATAATGTAGCAGCTTTGGTTGCTTTGTGCCAGTCCTAAACATTGAAATACTTGATGTTTTTCTTCTTTTCTGTTAATGTTGTATCAAATGTAAAAAATCTAAACCTTGGCCAAATAAAAATAACATAGAAATTTTTTTGCATTGCAGTAAGAATCACCTAATATATATATATATATATATATATATATATATATATATATATATATATATATATATACACACACACACACACGACATTATACGTGTATATATGCACTGTGACCCAATAAAAAACATGTCACTGTATATTTGTTCATGACTTTGGAAAAGTGTGATTGATTTTCAAAATATTTTCACTATTTGACTCAGAACTAAATGGGGGTGGGGACAATGTCATATATATAATTTTATATATATACATATATATATATATACACATAATTTTATATATACATATATATTATTTACAATGCATTTTAGTTTGTAACAGTGTATATGTGTGTGTTGTGTGTGTGTATATATATATATATATATATTAAATTTTATTTTTTATATATATATGCCTATGTATATATGCATATATAAATGTGTGTGTATATGTTAAATACTTAACCTGATTTGCCATTATTAGAAATAAAGTGACAACTACCGGTACAATTGAAATTGCTATAGCCTGCCAGTGCACAGACAGTTAAATCTAGCATAATTGGGAAGGGTAGGAAATGGAAATGAGCTGACGTGTTGCTAACCTGTTTCAGAGGTTCAGCTCCTGGTTTCAAAGAATGTGATGATGCTATTGAGGAGATTGTCATCTCAATTGGTGATTTGGATCGAGCAACCTTCGATGCTGTCAATCACTGCCTTGCTCCACTCAAGGAAGGTTCGCTCAAGGCATTTCAGGAACAGGTGATAGCGGGCGCACGGCAGCTGCTGGGCCATATAGACCCCATTCGCTTGGCAGCCAAAGGGGAAACAGAAAATCTTGGACATAAGGTATATGACGTGCAGATGTGCAGATCTGATATTTGCTCTGTGAATGCTGGTCTGTGGAGACCATAATGGTAATTGTGTTTGAAATTCGGTTTATAATTGGTCTTGTAATTTCAAGTCTTATATAAACGGAGGATGAAATTTGGATTCATTCTGCGAAAATAATAAAATGTTCATAGGAGACGTCAATTGTTATGTAGGCTCCTGCCTTTAACTTCACACGATGTGATATTGATTGGCTACTAGATTGGATCATATCTGAAGAGAATGAGTGAGACTGTTATTGAAGCTTGATCGCCCTTAGCACGTTCTACAATTTGGAATATCGTTTGAATGCAGCTGAAATTTTTAAAATTCTTGCAAATGTTTAATGTGTAATCTTGTTTTCATTGCACAAGGTTACCTCTGCTATCAGCTACTTGGAACCTTTGAAAATTGGAGCAATTAATTGTGCAGCAAAAGCTGTAAACTCCAATCTACAAGTGGCAATCCTGGATCAGTCAAAGACTGTGATTGAGTCAATGCAGAATCTCATATTGAGCGCAAAGCAAGCCGGCGGCAACCGCAAGGTTAGCTTTTTTGCCTAATCTGTTTCATGTGAAAATCACTATAAATACTCTCAACATTTAATTACCCAGTTTTCCTAGATAGCATTTAAAATTCATTTGTTGTTTCAACTGTTATTGTTTAGAATGACTGTTGATTTATAAAGTTAAACATTACAGATGAGTTGTATTAATGTTCTGAAACCAGTTTGGTAGTGTCAGTAGTATTTTGAGAAGCCAGTTATGTATAGGTGCTATACAATTATTAGAAACTAGATGTTAAGGTTGCAACTTCTGCTAGTTGAACCTTCTAGCAAGTTCCAGAAACTGTAGCAGCTGTATATAAGTTACCCTGATTGGTTTTGATTGGTGTAATTAGAGACTGTAAAAAGGTACTTAGGCTTATAAGAGACATTCATCACTCCACAAACTTTCCAGAAACAAAATAAAACTATTCTTTTCAAGAAATATTATGGTAAAATCCTTACTACAGGCCTGCATTCTATCCACCACAAATCTTGTTATCACCCTCCATTAAAATACTGTGCTGCGACTGCCTACCTGGATCTACAACCTTGATCACTAAGGATTACGGACTATGGATTTCACCCAGATTGAGCACTCGTGAATAAGCTAGTACACTGTGCCAAGCTTTTTGGCAGCGCTTTAGAAATTTCGTCTTACTTACTTCGGTAGAGAAGTTCTTGTGAAATCTGGAAATTCTTGTTGGCTCAGCGTTATTGTATCGAATGCATTGGAGAAATATATCGAGTTGTTATAACGAAGCAGTTATAATGGTAAAAAGACTTCCATGTATTTTGTTATTTGCACAGTTGACAGAACCTCATGTCGTTGTTGATGAGGCAGCACATGGTGCTACAGAAGCTGTAAACGAGCTGCTGCAGACTTTAGAAGAAGCGGCTTCAGCGTCTGGATTTGTGACTGCATTGGTTGACAATCTCAATCAGTACATTTCTACGGTAAGATACTGTTTCTGTTAAATAATTACTTATTATAATTATTTAATTAATTAATCACTTTATAATTACAGCATATTATATTTTATCAACGGGACATGTGCTATTGTAATGCCACATACATTTACATACATTTATATACATACATATACTGTATGAATACATATGTATACATATACATATATATGTATATATGTGTATGTATGTATGTATATACATAAATACATACACATATACATACCAGGCTTCAATGTTTCATGTCAAATTAAAATAGTGTTTCCCATGCTTTTGATGCGGAAGGCCATATCTACTACTTCTGGTACTTAAGCAGATCACAACAATAAAGCAAACAATTTAACATGACAAGTGAAAAAAGGTCATCACCGGTTTTTGTGCCTCGATAGCGCCCTGAAAGGGCTGGCGGGCAGAATAAAGAAGAAGAAAATCCATTAAGGCCTCGCGGGCCACTTTCTGAGAGCTGGTGGGCCACAAGTGGCCCGTGGGCCGCAGTTTGGGACCGTGTGATGTAACACTTGCTTAAGCTAAGTTCCTTTATTTTTTGTTTGCATTGGGTTTTTGTTCAGGTAAATCAAGTTGATCAAGCAAAAGGTGATGTTTCATTTGTTGACTGCCAGACCAACATGGTGCGTCTTGCAAAGCAACTGGCAAGAACGAGTCAAGAGATGGTGAGTAGCTATGCTTATCTGTCTTGTTAAAGCCAATGTTAAAATATATCATCTTTTAAAAGCCAATCTGTTTATTTTTGCTGTTTTAAGTACAATGGGAATGCAGATTTACAGTTTGCAGCAGTATTTCATGATGATGATGAGAAGGAGGAGGAGGAGGAGGAGGACGACGACGACGGTGATGATGACGATGACAGTGATGATCGCAGTGATGGTTGTGAGGGTGTTAATGATGTTGAGTAATAAATAATAACATTAATAATGAAATTTTATAGCAACAAATTTTAATACACTAAGTATGAATTGATTGTAAAAAAAATTCAATTCCTGAGGTCAGTCAGATTGGAAAACTGCAAGACAGACTAGGGCTGTTAAGGATCAAATATTGATTATTATTTTTGTCTATCAGCTTACGGTCATTGCTTAATGTCGTGTCATGACACATGCCGTTGTTGCTATGCGGCGGCCGGAATGCAAATGCAGAAGTGGATGGATTAGAAGTACCATCGATTGATGCCCTTGGGTATTAGAACTCGTGCTATAGAAGTGCATAATTATTATTATTGTTATTGTTATTATTATTATTATTTTCTGCAGATGACCAAAGCAGTGACAAATGCACAGGATCTTGGACCCCTCGCTAACGCACTGACCAAGAACTATGGGGCCCTTGCCCAGGAATGCAGAAGTGCTGTTGCAGCCAGTTCAAGCAATCAGGTTGTGATTATGTTCATTTTGCTCTATCCTTAGTTTTAGCTTATTATAGTCATTTCCTCCATAGCTATAACAACCCAACCCGCTGCTTCATGGATACACTGACCATTGCCCGGCCAACAAACCACTTTACCTATAGCTATTTCAAGAAATATTAAGCCAAAAGAATAAGCAGCTACTACTGTACTACTGTCCAAAGCGCTGTATAAATTTACAAGATTTTACTTACTTATTATTCAATATTCAACCAATTACTTAGAGAATGTGGCTTGCTGATTAGTGATGTTTTATATTGCACACTTGATCTACTTCTATAGTACTGAAAAGAACCATAGTACATTTGTTAGACAAGAAACTAATTTTTATCACTTATTATGATATTAATTAAAAACCTCCTTTTTGATGCTTTTTGGAAGAATACTTACAATTTGCAGTGTTCTATGTCAATGCAACTAGAAAATGTTAATTGTCCAAACTGATATTTTTATCTTGGGTTATTTAATATATTTCACATCTTTTGTGGGGTTTTTTGCCATTCACTGACGGTAAATGCTTTATCTGTCAGCTGCTGTACCTTTTATACCACGTCTGAAAGTAGAGTTTGAATGTTTGCAGATTTCAGGTCACCGATGTATTTTCAGTGAATCTAGATCCTAATTCACTAGGGACATTGCATGTTATATCATGCACAGAATTATGATGAATAGACAAGTCGGTAACAAGCTACTTGTGTTATACTTGGTGTGCCATTGGCTGATGCCCTGGGCATTATGATAGTGGCGCTATAGAAGTTGATTGATTGATTGATTGATTATTGTAGGTTGGAGGACGAATCAAGTCCTCGGTCCAGCAGTTGGGGACAAGCTGCATTAATCTTGTGCAAACCGCCGGGCAACTGCAGTGTAATCCAACAGACAACTTCACAAAGACCGATCTAACCAACAATGCCAGGAAGGCCATTGAGAATGTAAGCTTTAATTGGGGTGGCACCAGGCACCCACAAATGGAGGGGACCCAGCGGTCGCAGGGACCTATCCAAAGGATAAAATTTTTGTATTTGCAGCTACTTCCTTTGCATCCTCCATCCTTGTATGCCTTTGATATCTTACCTCACTTGAAATCACTTTATTATTATTATTATTATTATTATTATTATTGTTATTATTATTATTTATTCTGCAGAGGGAGGGGGCTGTACAGTCAAACGGTCAACATATGATATTAGCCATGACTTTAATATCTTACCTCACTTGAAATCACTTTATTATTATTATTATTATTATTATTATTATTATTATTATTATTATTATTATTATTATTATTATTATTATTATTATTATTATCATCATCATCATCATCTGTGGCGAACTTCCCGAATTACAGGATTTGGCAAGTGGGGAGGGCCGGTTGTTGTTGTTGTTGTTGTTGCAGCTACAGGTGGAAACTTGGGGTGGAAAGCATGGGGCCATCTATTTGTTGCTAGGTATGTAGCAGTAAGTATAGGGTCCCAACATGGGGCCACTGGGGCCAGGCATTCAAAAAGGGGGCATGGGCCCCCATGCAGAGGCACCACTGATTAATTATATTATTATATTTTATTATAAGAAAGGCATTTTAACGGAGTAGTGTAAGAGATGTAATTCTTCATGCAAATGCATCTGTGAATAGGTTTCAAGTGTTCTGTCAGCACTTCAGATGGGTGCCAGAGGCACTCAGGCGTGCATCAATGCATCAAGTTCCATTAATGGAATAATTGCAGACCTGGATACGACAGTTATGTTTGCATCGACTGGTACCCTGGATGCTGAGCCTGGAGAGACATTTGCAAATCACAGGTATGTAATTTATACCCATGTCTTATAATGCATATTTCTTATATTTTGTATTATTATTATTATTATTATTATTATTATTATTATTATTATTATTATTATTATTATTATTATTATTTTTATTATCCAATATATATAATTTTGTGTGTCTGTCAGTCGCAATACATGGGATGTGCAATCGTGCATATCAATCGTGGTACATGACATGCTGTAAACAGTGATGACCCAAATAGGCCATTACGAGGCAGGTGTACCAAAAGCAGGGAGAGGGAGGGACCACGGAGTCTAGGGGCTTCCATGGAGTCTAGGTAGCTTCACCCGCCCTGCCGCCTCATAGATACACTGACCTTTGCCCAGCTGACAACCCGCCTTGCCCATAGCTATTTCAAGAAAGATTAAGCGCATAGAATAAGCAGTTACCACTGTACTACTTACCAAAGCGAAAGAGGAGATGAACTCATTACTTTATTACGGGCAATTTTCTAGTTATTATTGTTATTATTGACACAATTTTTATAGTGCAGTGGACATGGCAAACACCAAAACCAAAGGCTCTTTAACAAATGTCACTTGTATGAGATGGTAAGCGAGTCGTTAGATTATTCGTAAATAACACAGCAGAGTTAGCTTTTGTAACGTTCTCGGGCAGTAAATTCCACAAAATTGGGTTGTTGTGTGAAGCTAGTCTGTCACAGAAACAGCATGTACAATAAAGCGCACTCTAATTTCAAGCATCAGAGCCAGATTTTAACTAGTCACCAAAGACAGTTTTGTCTAAAAATTATTTTTGATCGTCTGCTGAAAGTGCCTTATGCTCTGTACAATTTCAGAGAAGGTATCCTCAAGACCGCTAAGGGTCTTGTGGCAAATACCAAGAAACTTGTGATGGGTGCCGGGTCAAGCCAAGACGATTTGGCCACGGCTGCAAAGGAGTCGGTCAGTTCGATTACAAGCTTGGCGGAGTTTATTAAGAAAGGTGCAGGATCTCTTGGTTCCCATCAGTCTGAAGCCCAGGTACGAAGAATTCAGCGTCCACTGTAATTAATTATCAAATGAAGCAGATGATAAGTGTAGAACGTTATTTGTATTTGATTTGCTCTGTATTCATGCATGCTGGAATTGCAGGATTTCTATAGACGAGGAGGCTTTTATTTCAGAAGTAAAGAAGTCTTCTGTTTGAATTCTATTCACAAATTCTTTTTATTTGATTTTAAAATTCCTTTATTCAAATTAGTATGCACCTTTGACTTCTTCTCCTCCTTTTTCATTTTCTCCATAGCTGTAAAGTCCCTACCACTGGCCCTTTTGATTAAATGACCTGCGTGAATGACCCCACCTTTGGCTATAGCTACTTCATTTTAAGATTAGGTGCCTAGGAATAAGGAGCTAATTCAGTGCTTCTTTTGAAAGCGCTATAGAAGTTAACAAGATTTTACTTACTTAACTTACTTTTAAAATAATTAGCTAATCTTTCTCTTTCTGTCTGGCAGCCTAGAATGCATGATTATGATTTTGTCTTCTGTTGCTGTACTTACTTACTAAATTGATGTTATCTTTTTTAAACTGAACGTTTTAGGTATTGTTGATCAACGCAGTGAAGGACGTGGCGTCTGCTTTGACAGACCTCATTACAAAGTCTAAAAACGCGGCCGGGAAAGCAGCAAATGACGGAGCAATGGTCACGCTCAAGGAGTCTGCAACGGTCGGTAATTCAGATTTCGTACTGAAAAGGGGAAACAGCGGAGAGGGTGGTGCAGTGGCTTCCCAACATTTTTGAATTCTGGCACCCCTGCTGAATCCAAATTTTTTTCATATGGCACCCTCCACATGTGTTATATTTTTTAACAACTACACATTATATATGCTACAGCAGTCTATCTTACTGAGTTTTAAATTAAATAAAAGAAATTAAAATTATGAAGGTACACGATTATTTTGCAGCGCGCGCCCCCGTGAGGAAGCTGCAGTGCACACTTTAGTTACAGCTGGGGTAACAGATTAAAATCAGACATGTACTGACCTTGTGCAAGTTTTTTTACCCCAATTGTCTGTTTCACTGATTCGATCTCTCTCTATTTAGTGCAAATCAAGTGTGCCTGCCTTGGGGCAGAGAGCTTATCATCATTAAAAATGTTGCAATAATGTCATTGCATTTGACAAAAGAAAATTTACAGCAGCCATGACTTGCTTGAATGTTATTCTTCAGCCTCTTTCCAGTGTTTATATTTTCCACATTTTATTATTATTATTATTATTATTATTATTATTATTATTATTATTATTATTATTATAGATGATTTATGAAGCGCAGTAACATAGCCATCAGCCAAAACAAAAAGCGCTGTACATAGATTCCACTTACCAACTTGTAAAGAAACACTAAAAGATATCAATTGTATGTCAAGAAATTATAAATCTTGATATGTTACAGCTTATTCTAAAGTCAAGTGTTCTGATAATTTCATATTTCCCTTTACCAGAGAGATGATTGAATGACTAAATTAGCAGCTTTTTTGCTTAAAATAATTGTTGTAAGTTTGCTTTTAGGTTATGGTTACAAATATTACGTCATTGTTGAAGACAGTAAAGGCTGTGGAAGATGAAGCGACTAGAGGCACTCAGGCTTTGGAATCATCCATCGAAGTCATCGGTCAAGAGCTCAAGGTCTATTTTATGTATTTCTGATGCATTTTTAATGCCATACTAATTTATATAGATGATGTATCATTGTATATGGGTTATTATTATTATTATTATTATTATTATTATTATTATTATTATCATATTATTATTATTATCATCATCATCATCATCATCATCAGCATCATCATTATTTTGATGTCGTTTTAGACATTCCTCATTGCTGACCATGTTGAGAGGACTGTCACTCCAGATGAAATAGTTCAGGTGACCAGGCGTGTTACTGAGGCAACTGCAAAAGCCGTTGCCGCAGGCAATTCGGGTTGCCAGGCAGATATTATTGTTGCTGCAAATACGGGACGCAAAGCCATATCTGATTTGCTACATTACTGTAAGGTAAATACTCAGATTTGGACAGCAGATTATTACCTCTGCTGTATTTTCTAGTGATGGATCTGTCATATTTAGAGGTTCTTACTGTCTTCAAAGCAGTACTTAGACACATAATGCTTTGATTTCTTGGAAGTGTTCTTTTGAATTAATAGTATTTTCTGTTTGGGTTGGCAATGAATAAAATAAGTTTAAAAGATTTGATTTAGATCAGTGGTTCCCAAGTTCAAGGAGAGGGCCATCTCTACTTTTTTCAGTACTTAAGAGGGTCACAGCATTATAAAATTCTAAAATTTATATTGTGATATTGCTAATTCTGATCCGGGTTCTTGTGATGAAAAATCAATTTGATACATTGTGAACTTTCAACTGCAAATTGAAACTTTTGTTTATTTATTATTTATTTATTTGAATGTCAATACATTTTTGAAATTATTAAAATATGTTATTTAAATATTGACACCTCACGGGCCAACATCTGCGAGTTGATGGGCCATAAGTTTTGGCCATGGACCGTGGTTTGGGAACCTCTGATTTAGATTAATATGCAATTTAATTAAAATTATTTCTTGCTCAGTTTGAAATGTCAGTCACGTTAATTATTAGGGGGTTTATCAGTTCTGCTGCATTAGTACAAGTTATTGTAAAAATTTTGGAGTTTTGTTTTTAGATGAGAGTATTTTATGTTGATGTTTTGATTTGATTTGGACTAAATGAGATTCAATTTTCATTTTGGCCATTTTTTACTGGTAAATCTTTAGATTGATGATTTAAGTATCTGTGTTCATTTTGAGATCTACTGATCACCGACTGAATTTGCTTTTTGTTCATTTGGTCTGCACTAGTTGTGACTTTAACATTGCTAGGGTGGAGCAGCTGGAGTAGAAGATTCACAGCTTAAGATGCAGGTGATGACAGCAGGAAGCAACTGTGGAAAGGTCTACAGAGAGCTGCTCCAGAATGTTTATTTGGTTAGTGAATTTGTTCTAATGGTGGATAAAATCACACATTTGAAGCTCATCAGGAATTCACCAGTCAGAAAAAACACCTCATTTTGTTGACATTAGTTTTAAATTTATAGCCATATTGGAGCTACATTTGTTTGTGGTTATCCAGAACAGTTATTTCATGCTATGTCACATGTGATGTATTTTCTGTTGTTAGGGTGCAATGTAATGTTATGTAGCATTTGTAGAGTGCCTCTTATATTTCTACTCAGAAGCGCTCCTGGCTTTGTTACGATGTTATGTTTCCTAGCGGTACCTGTACAATATGCCACCCTAATCAGTTCCTGACTATTATTATTATTATTATTATTTATTATTATTATTATTATTATTATTATTATATTATTTATTTATTATTATTATTATTATTATTATTATTATTATTATTTTGCTGTTGTTGTTATTGCATTCCTATCACTTAAGACTCATCATGACATACAATAGATCTGCATTTATGTATGCTGTATCAACAGTGTACCAGATTCGCTCTGTATCGTCTCTTTTGAGCAATGTACAATTATTGGCAAATACAGTTTCTGGTTCTAAAATGTGTGCTAAAGAGGCATTGCCATAATTTTCTTCAGTAACTACTCCTTTTCCACTTATGTATGCCATATTATGTTGTCTTCAGTTAATTTCATGATGTCTTGTTTTATATGTTGGGAGAGAGAGTGAGAGTGTGTGTATGTGTGTGTGTGTGTGTACTAAATATGTGGATGATTTTTTCATTTGTTTCTTTGTCTTTGTAATTCAAAATGGAGGCCTGAGTCACTAAAGGTGACATGTCTGATGGATACAGGATAAACTTTCATCTGCCTAAATTATAGTAATAGTTTACTATAGAGGCAGAGACAGACAGACATAAATAAAGACAGACACAGAAACAGACAGATAGAAACAGACAGAAACAGACAGATAGAGAGAATATGAATACCAGTCAGTAGTTGTTGATAAGCAAGACTCCTTTATTGCCTGAATCTGTCCCACTAGGGGTACAAGTGAGCAGCTCGTAAGATCAGCACCTCCACCATCACAATATTCTCCAAGTAACTAAAGCGGTATAATTATTAGTTGTCAATTGTTGCAGATTGTGCAGCAGCCAACCAAGGAAAACAAAGTGAAGTTGATCGTTCTTTACTGAAAAGCTGAACGTGGCGTCTGATTTTTGTTACTGAACTTGATTTATGATATGCAAATCTCAATATATTTCAACGGGTAGCTGAACTTATGAAAGGTATGTGAGGATCTGGCATTTTTTCAGTTTACCTGTATATATTCGCCTGTTTAAATTTTGAAAGTTGTATCATTTTTCACTTTAATTTATTGAATTGCACTGAATTGAGGATGCAATTATCAACTTGAATTACACTGTCTTTGGTATGTACTTTCATATTTTTCATAAAATACTGAAGCTGCCATGTGCATTATTTGCTGGCACTATATAAATAGTTTCTGTTCATTTTGATTTTATGTTTGAATATTAGATCCTTTAGATTGTCATTTCTGATATCAGAAACATGTTTGTGAAGGTGAAAATGATGCCATAAAATCATAAAGAGCCGTCTTGAGCTACTTTATGCAGCAATTTAACCTATGACCAAACATTTGTTTTATTCATAGGCAGTGACTGGGTTGATGCAAGCGATGCAACTGCAGTTGCTGAGGCTGAGCTTCTAAGTGCTGCAAATTCCATTGAAGCAGCCGCACGAAAGCTGGCGAGCCTTCAGCCTAGACTTCGTCCCAAGGTTATTAGGAGCATCATCACGCTTGAAAGATTGCCCTTTATGGCTCCTGACTTATTGTTGATGCAAAAAATTATCAGATTTATCATAAGTGTGTGCATATGCATGTTTATAAACAAAGATATTGTAGAATAGTAATGGTAGATTTGTTGTCATCAAGTTATAATAATAATAGTAATTGTAATAATAGTAATAATAATTATACTACTACTACTACTACTACTACTACTAATAATAATAATAATAATAATAATAATAATAATAATAATAATTTTGCAGTCACCTTCTGTGGGACTTTCACTTAATAATAGTGATGATGATAATAATAATAATAATAATAATAATATTATTATTATTATTATTATTATTATTATTATTATTATTATGTGATTTTAAGTGGATTATGAGGCTAAGTAAACCTGTGTGAAAACCACTGTTGTAACTCTCCACATTCAATGAATTCCGAGATAGCCTTTAAATCCGTTTACTGTTTCAACTGTCACTCCCACCTCATCCAAACTGTCCCATTTGTCCACAACCCTTGCACTAAAGAAATTTTTCTTTCTTGGACCCACCCTCTGCTTAATCAATTTGCATTTGTGGCCACTTGTTGGCATTAAAAGTTTTGTAAACAAAGTTTTTATTCAACGCTGTTGAAATAAATTATTGGATATTGATACAATTGGTAGATCACTGAAGTGATGTATTGTGCTTTCTGTTGCTGCTTCTTCAGCAAGCAAATGAAGATTTAAAATTTGAGGAACAGATCTTGGAGGCATGCCAGTCGATTGCCAAAGCCTCAGGTGCACTGGTGAAGGCTGCATCAGCAGCACAACGGGAACTTGTTGCTCAGGGCAAGGTATGAAGTTAAAGAGCTACCTCTGGTATATCTGTTTTATTTACATGCATAGAACTGTTGTAGTTATCCTGTTTTTCTGATTTCCTTGTAAAACTATGATCATTCGATTCCAATAGAACAAATTGGAAGACTTGTGTGTAAGTATTCTTTAATTCATTTCTGTCGCTGAACATTTTTTTGGCTAAATTAGAGTCATTTCTTGTCCAGTAAATGAGAGGATCGCAGCCGAGTTCCACAATTTCCAGTTGTTAGCGTATTGTTGGCTGTTATGACCTGGTAAGTAGTAGTCAACAATTTTCGGTTATGTCGATCATAACTGGGCTGATACATTTTCAGTTGTTGGCAAATTTTTTATGGCTGTGTTTAACCGCCGACACTGCCAACAGTGGGAAAGCATGCCACCCCCATACTCTACTTATGACTTCATCCCTGACAGAAAATCTTGATAGGCAACATTTTATAGGTAGAGAATAAGACTTAAGTGTTTTTATCATTGACTTGGTGTTCATATATGCCACGTGTACCGTAGGTCGGTGCTATTACGTCAGATCCTAACGACGACAGTCAATGGTCGCATGGATTAATATCAGCAGTAAGTACTTTATGCCAGCTGGATTGCATATTTTCTTTGCAATTTCTGTTACCACATTTTGGGAAATCATGTACAGTAACTGCTATGTACCTGAATTGCTTTATTGTTCTTAAAAGGCTATGTTATAATTTTTAGACATAACTTCTACATTGCTTTTTCAATCCATTGTTCTTCGTTCAGAAAAGCAGTTGGGTTTTGATTGCTCCAACCCCAAACATTTCTACCCTCACCAGGGTTTGCTTCCAGCATCAGGAGGGATTTTAAGCCCCCACCCCAACTTCATGGCAGTGGAGTATTATTGTTCTATAGTGTTTTCTAATGTTTTTGTGTATGTTCCTTGTGGATTAGTGATGTTGCCTGTATTTTTATTTGCACCACTTCTGTTGCTTTAATATGTCACTTTTCTTTTTTCTCTGCTTGTACATAATGGCATGCAACATAACTTGACGCATTGCATCTAGACATATTATTATTATTATTATTATTATTATTTATTATTATTATTATTATTATTATTATTATTATTATTATTATTAAAGTTAAGATTATTGTGGTAACTAATCCAGAAGGACTACGATTACAACTATGAAGGGTTACAGTGTCAAAACAGAATCATAACTAGTTCGAAATAGCCAGGTCTTTAAGCGCTTCTTAAATGTATCTAGTGATGGTGAGAGTTGAATGGCCAGTGGTAGACCATTCCAGACCCGTGGTGCCGCTGGAAATGCGTGATCACCAGTGGCGGCTCTAGAATTTGGCAAGTGGGAGGGCCGTTGGGGTGGCAACTTCTAATCATGGGGGGCCAACCATTTGTTGTTTAATGTATGTAGCATTAAGTATAGGGTCCCAACTGTGGGGGCCACTGAGGGGCCAGGCACTCAATAGGGGGGCACGGGCCCCCCTGGCCCTCCCGGTGGAGCCGCCACTGGCGATCACCCACGGTGGAAAGACGCATTCGCGGGACAAGTAGTGCTGCATATATTAAGGAGTGTGCTGTGTGTGCCAATGTATACATGTCCAGAACAGAAAAGCATCTGGCTTTAAAATCTCAAAGATTTGAACTTCTTGTCAAAGCCTTGCATCTTGTGTGATGTGTCTTCTTTCACTCAAGGGATATGCCTGCTTCAATTCAAGTACCTGTTAGTGATGTATGAATTCAGATTGTATTCTTTGTTACCAGTGTCAGCAATGAAAAATGTATTGCATATATAGCCTTGCCGTTTATTTTATTTGCAAGACAGTGTATTGTTGCTAATAGTCTGTTACTAAAAATCCTTATTTCAAGAATTTATTCTACATTTTCTTGTTTGGCAAATCAAATAAAGAAATGGATTCAAATTTTGTTATAGGCTAGATTGGTTGCCACGACAACGCATAACCTGTGCGATGCAGCAAATGCTATGGTACAGGGCCAGGCGAGCGAAGAAAAACTCATCTCGTCAGCAAAGCAGGTGGCCGCATCGACCGCACAGCTTTTGATCGCTTGTAAGGTTAAGGCAGATCCGAATTCTGTTGCAATGAATCGACTGCAGGTGAGAAAGATTCAATAGGTTTTCCTTATTACAAATGAATTTGCAAATCGATACAAGTTTTTTTGTATTCCTTTAAGCTTGAATGGCATCATTATCATGAAGATGTTTATGAACTTTTTAATATTGGATATCATGTTTCATACTGATATAATGTTAGGCTTAATTATTTGGATTCTATTGTACCGGTAATAATATTGTCATAGTACAAAGATGTTCATTAGTGATCCTCATCTTTGGGTGACAGCAGAATACAGTGTAACCTTGTTATCTCACCACTGTCTGTCATGGCACATTTTATGGTGAGAGGTGAAATTGACAGCTCAATGGGGTACTGAGGAAACAAAGATGAGATCTCACACCAATATCTCTACAGCTGTGTTGGTGCAAATCCTAGAATTGTTTCCACAGTGCACAGTTCTAAACCTAGACAAACATGGCATTTAAAAACTCAGTAAAGTGAACAGCAGAAACTGATTTATTGATTGCAATTAGCAAGCTGATAATACACAGCTGCTGAGCTAGTGATAGTGATGTTTATAAAAATGAATTTCTGTTAAGCATAAATCAATATTAAGGAGTTTGCTTTCTTTTTCGCTGAAGCCATTTAAAAGATTAATTTTAATACTGGCTATTTAGTCTGCGGGAAATGCCGTCAAGCGGGCAACAGAGATGCTTGTGAAAGAAGCGAAGAAGGCGAAGAACTATTCTGAAGAGGCAGCAACTGTCACTGTTAATAAAAGACTAGTGTCCAGCATGGCACAGGTGACTGTCAAACCTTGATATTAACATTATTTGACATCGCTTTCAAGCAATACTAGAGGATTCTAGATTTGGATGAGTGCAACAGTGGTTCTCACACAGGGCAGACCCTACTGAACCACTCTAAACCTTGTTATTATTATTACTATTATTATTATTATTATTATTATTACTATTATTACTATTATTATTATTATTATTATTATTATTATTATTATTATTATTATTATTATCATCATCATCATCATTATCATCATCATCATCATTTAATTGACGTTAATGCTGTGTAATTTTAAGCTGTGCTGATGTTTTTGAACTTCATTTGTGATTCTTCTTTGGCTTTGTGAATATAGTTAAATTTGACTTTTAATTTGTTTGTAGGATTGTACTTTTAGAAGAATTGTTGTACTGAAATGAAATTTCTCTGGGAATTATAAATATCATTTATCATACAAATGTCAGTTTTTGATTTGCTTTTGCAGGAATTACTGGCTCAAGAAGAAATCCTCAGGAAGGAGAAGGAGTTAGAAATAGCCCGTGAAAAGTTGAAACAGATCCGGGTGGCCAAATACCGGCACGGTGGAGACGATGCGTCTGGATCGGAGCTTTAATTAAGTTCATTGACAACAAAATGCAAATCAGCATTTAAAATAAGAAACAGATTTATACGTGATTAATTGTGAACAGAGACGACGATCTTTAGTATTAACCTGAATTTCATTATTTTTGAGACAGGTGAGGCAGTTGTACAAGTTCTGGTTGCTTTTTTATTTTATTTATATATGCATGCAGACGGCATCATATGATAATAACTAGATCACTACGTTTTGTTTTTATCATGTTCAACTGTCAGCTTTTCGTAGCACTTAAAAACGGGTCATGTTTGTGATGGCTGGGTTTTAGCTACTATATCCTTATTTAAGTCAGTCATGTTTTTGGAGGTTCTTTAGGTCTCAGTCCTTTGTTACTCCCGTCCTCTTAGAGACCTTGGGTTGTTCCTGCTGCTGCTGTATCACCGGTTGTTGCACCATTCTGCATCGATTCCAAGGGTGCTTTGGTCTTTCGTTCTTGCTTCTGTCTCCCTCTTTGCCATCTGGCGGTGGACTGAAATTGTCAGTATGAACTTTTTTCCTTCTTTGTGGTTCGCGCAAAGGGGACTTTAAGCAGTCGTCGAGCTCTTTCATCAGAGCTCCCATCAACATGGCTGGCGGGACATTGGATCCAATCCTCTCTTCTGGCACTGCTGGCACCTCGATCGATCCTCTAAGTTGGTCATCATCGATAACCATGGGCTCAGTGCTCGTTGGTTGGTGTCTGATGCAAATACTCAGAGCCTGTTCCCAGCCCCTTCTATCTACATGGTTAGCCAATAAATCCCGCACCCTTTTCATTTTGGCTGTAACTTTGTCAAATTTTGACCAATCTTGATGAAACTCAGTAGAAATGTAACTGAAAGAACGTCAAACACACCAATGTTCGGGTAGTTCATGAAATGTTTTATTTACCTGTCTCAGTGTTGTACTTTCAATTAGCTAATTAAGCTTAATTATCTATTTAATTAGAATATATGCTAATTCTAATTAATTAGCAAAAGCACCAATTAAAAACAACACTGACCTACTGTCTCAATCCAATTGACGTGAATTGGCAATAATGATTGAACAGTAGACATTGTACTATGAGATGTAAAATGTAATGACATTGTTTACTGGTCATGTAAGTTGCTTTTTTATGTATTTGACCTCAGTTATTATGAAAAATTATATTTGGTCTGTTATGCTGGATATTTGGATTCGGATATGTACTACACAGTCTACTATATAACTATATCATTCTTGTGTATTCGCATTTTGGATCTGCAACCACGGATTAACTTAGCATGATTCAAAGTGGTTCAGGAGGCATTACTGCCTGTGTGAAAGCCACTGGGGCGCTAACGGGGGTTGAACCCGCTCCGTCAGCGTACAGCACCAGCGCCTAGCTTTCAGACGGCGCTATAGAAATTTTGTTTTACTTAATCTGATTATGCCTAATGTTATAACTACATACTTGCCAACTTATAATAAAAGTTTCATGTGACAGCAGTGGCGGCTCCAGGATTTGGCAAGTGGCAACTTCCGGGCAGGGTTATTTCTAGGATTGTGAATTGGGGGGGGGGGTGTCGGGAAAATCTGTGAGGTGTGGTTATTTTTAGGTTTGTAGGATTGTGAATTTGGGGGTGTCGGCAAAATCTGGGGGTGCCGGAGTTTGGAAGTCTCTTCCGAAAAAATCTGACAAGCTAAAAAAAGTTGTCAAGTCACAAAAAAGGCTGACAAGCAAAAAAGGTATCGCAGGATAAAAGTTGGGGGGTGGGGGTGTTCTCCATTGGAGGGGTGTTTAGGGCTAATTAATATGCATTTTGTAAGCATACCATTGTCACATTACCAAATTTGTGGGGGTTTCGACCTCAAATTGGGGGGTTTTAGGGGGTGTAAAAATATCCCTGCTTCCGGGCAGCTATAGGACCTACGTGTAAATCGAGCACTATGCTATAAACTTTTTATTTTCTAAGCAGTGTTGAATCCGTTATCGAACCAAATACAGTGCGTATATTTCTAGGCGTTCATTTTAGACTTTTGAGCCATTTCGACAGTCACTGTTCTGTTGATTGCGTTTTCTCCATCCGAGCATGACTTTCCTGGCTGATTCTCGTGCCAGAGACAATCTGTGTATCGGGAATCGGTCGATTGTTCCAGCGTTTTCCGTGTGAGAGGGTTATCGCCGTTTCTGCCAAGTGCTTTCGATCTGATATTCTCGTCGTGGGAATTCTGCGAACATTGTTTATCATAACTACGTTGATAGGGTTTGGATGGGAGGATATAGCTTCTATTTTTGACTGTCGCGATTGATTTGGTAGACAGACTTGCGGACAGACACAGATAGACGGGCGTCCTGCGGACGGATGGATTGATGACTGGATGGATGGATTGACTGACTGAGATATAAAGAGATATGAGCATAGGCGTCAATCCATAAAGGGTCTGGGGGCCCGCCCCCAATAATTCGGGCAAGGACCCAGCACTTTTTCGGCCCCCAATAGGCCTATTTCAACATTTTTTATACCAGTTAACACATTTTCAGTCTCAATGCATGCTCTTCATGAAATTTCTATTTTTGAGCAGTGGCGGCTCTAGGATTTGGCAAGTGGGGGGGGGGCCGTTGGGGTGGCAACTTCTAATCATGGGGGCCAACCATTTGTTGTTTAATGTATGTAGCATTAAGTATAGGGTTATAGGGTCCCAACTGGGGGGCCACTGGGGGCCAGGCTCTCAATAGGGGGAACGGCCCCCCCGGTGGAGCTGCCACTGTTTTTGAGACAAAACGTCGGAGACAGAACGTTGGAGACATATATATATATATATATATATATATATATATATATATATATATATATATATATATATATATATATATATATATATAGAGCCTATATCGTGAGTCGTGAGTGACCAGGACAACGAGAAATGATAGCATCGACTTTCACGTGCCTAACTTAGGAGGTCCCCCTCAATATTCTAAGTGGATCGACGTCTTTGGATAAGAGAGAGAGAGAGAGAGAGAGAGAGAGAGAGAGAGAGAGAGAGAGAGAGATGAATATGAATTGCATGAGCATAACCAGTATTTTTGTCTATGATATAAACGTTTGACCAAAATTTTTGAAAATTCTGACTTTTTGGCTTAATTTTTAAAATCTCTTGTTCATAATTTTACTAATAGAACTCTATCGCTGACGAATCAGAAATTAGGCCTAATTTTCGCTGCTATTTCTCAATATGTGACTGACCTTTGTCGAGTGGTTTTAAAGTACCATCGATTGATATCTTTGCTTTTTAGGGACCTTAGTGAAAGTGCGTAATTATTGCTTTCGAATCGGAGTTTCAGCTATGGCAGCCCACTGCTGCTAGGGTGCTTATTCTCCCTGGATTAAGGGGGATCATGGCACTCATGGGCGTCCGCAGAAATTTTTCCAGGGGGTGCAAAACAAGCTTTGTCCTGTGACGAAAGAAATGAAAAAATTCCAGGGAGGTGCAAAACAAGGTTTTGTGACGAAAGAAACAAATAATTTTACTTTTTTCATAACTCCACAATTTTCCAAGGGGGTGCAATTGCACCCCCTCCGGACGCCCATGGGGGGTCCAGTGCCTCCAGTGGCGGCTCCACCGGGAGTCAGAGGGGCCCGTGCCCCTCCTATTGAGTGCCTGCCCCCCTCCAGTACCCCTCCCCCAGTTGGGACCCTATACTTAATGCTACATACATTAAACTACAAATGGTTGCCCTCCCATGATTAGAAGTTGCCACCCCAACGGCCCCCACTTGCCAAATCCTAGAGCCGCCACTGAGTGCCTCCCGTGATGCGTCTCCCCCAGGGAGCGCCCATGATTTAGAACCTTCACGCTTCGTCCAGTCAGTCGGAACGGATGCGAATTATGTTTATGACTTTTGGCGTTCGTCGTGAAATATCCAGCTCCCACGGATTCGACTGCGTGCTTCCTGCCGAGCCGGCGGTGCCCGACCAACACGGCACCCAACTGACCATTGATGGACCGACTTGTCTGGCGTCGAATTGAGCGTGATTACAGTATGCGACGATTCTATCGATTCGAAATCGTTTTTCGTCGGCCATTCTCTCTCCACTCTGTCCGATTCCGTTGACGGTTTGACCGATCGAACTTGTTGCGGTCTGTTTTTCATCGGCGCTCAACCTGATGTAAGTAGTTCCCAATACATTTCGCGGAATACTGTAGGCCTGAAGAGAGGCCTTGGAGAGAGGGTGACATTGTTCCGGGATCCATCGAGCCCAACGGAGTCCATAAAGGAAGCGTGTTTTAATAGTTTACAAAACCAACTTTCAGAAAGAACGCAGTAGGCCTGTTAAATATATACTCAATGCTTTGTGTGTGTGTATATATATATATATATATATATATATATATATATATATATATATATATATATATATATATATATATATATATATATATAGGAAAGCCGCTGTATAGCCTTGTTTGACCTAACCTTTACTAATTAAAATTAACGCATTTAGTATTTCTGTGGGAAATCGATCACCTTACCAATCAGCATTCGCGTAGCCAGACTAGCCACACGGGGGGACAGGCCTCGTATTCTAGATGGAATCAGTAGAAGAATGACTTCCTGCGGGGTTCCATGAAGAGAAACTCTAAGTTGTTTAGAAATTCTGGAACATGGAAACGTTCTGTCGTAGGGAATTTCTAAGGAGAAGTTTTATTTGTAACGTTTAAATAGCCTAAAGATATTACACAATTTCACAATTAGCAATTACCATTTTGCTGGAGTTTCAGGCATCGGTTCCTTTCAGTAGGCCTACGATCAGTGTCTTATCCAGACTCCAGGCCTTTGGGGGAGGGAAATTGAGGCTTTCGGAGGGGGGAATCGACTTGGTTGGGGGGAAAATACAGTTCAATGCAAACTTTGTGTAAGTGCTTGGATTGGGGGGGGGCGGTTGAGGTTTTTATTGTGTGTGTGAGGGGGAAATATCCCCTTCTAACAGGCCTGTATAAAACACTGCCTACGATAAGCATAAAAAAATGTGATTTTACAAGTGGTTTAGGAAATTAGGAGGCTAAGTTAGTCTGTATGAAAACCACTATAATCTTTCAAACTGCTTAGGTAGCAAGCATTCTATAGAATTACTTCCATGCGTTGAGGCCAGCCTGCCATCCTTTCCCGATTCGCCAATGCCTATAAGACTATAATAAATGTAGGGCATGTTCGATATTTAGACCCTAATTGCTTCAAGACTGCAAACCCAGAATTTAAAAATCCTAGCACTCAGAAGCCATATGCTGCAGTCGTGGGGCCAATCGACGAATAAGAAACGCGTTGAATTTCGCGTATATAGCCTCGTGTTTATAAGCTGAACGTTGACGAAGAGAAAATTTATAGTGATTGTTTTCAGAGGCACAGTTTCCATAGCAACGACAGACGGTTGGCAGAGAGTATTATCAACAGACTGGCTGTCAAACAGACAGACAGACAGGCAGACATACAGACAAGCAGACAGAATGAATAGGCCTAGTGTGTGACTAGCTGAATCGTTAATCATAGACCTACATTGCTGAAGCTTTGATATTATAGAAGACCGGTCATTAAAGGTCGTGCAATATATAATCATAATGCATGCCTTTAGTCAGCTTTTATCGTCGACTTTTAATCTGGATGAGATCCCATAAATATCAGACTTACGGCACTGTACAGTGGCGTAGCCAAGGGGGTTTAGGGGTTAACCCCCCTTGGGCGGCGACGAAATTTTTTAATGTGTTCCATGCATTTTAAATGTTCGGACGCGGTTTTGATGGTCAACCCCTTTGGGGCTGCTGGCCAAAATTTTAAGCGCCATAGGCGAGACGACCTTTTTAGCTTATCAGAATATGATTTTAGAAGGAAAGACATAGGATAGATACATACAGTACTGGCCAAATTATTATGGATTTGGTTTCCAACAGTTGATTTCTTAGTTATATCGGTAAAAAGGCTAAAATAAAGTGACGCTATGGCAAAAGTGCAACTTTAGTGAATAGCTTAATGTGTCTGCGGCCAAAGTAAGTCGGACTTGAGCTGATTCAGTACTTTGTCCATCAGCCACGTGCCTTAGGGACAGCAGCTACCTGATCAGGCATCTGCAATATCAATGACCTGGCATGATCCTTCAGCTGCTGGTCATGGGACCATACGTGAAGAAGCCTCTTGGTGAGTTGGCGCTTTTTTGTAGAGACTGCTTCTTTGTTCTTCTTGTCTTTAGGTATCTTCGAAACATTTTCAATTGGGTTCATGTCGGCTCTGTTCGCCGGCCAGTCAACAACCGTAATCCCTGCCTCTTGACGAATTCCTTCACTTTCCTGGCAGTGTGGCGTGGTTCATTGTCCTGCTGGAAGGTCACGTCTGCATTTCTAGTGCCAAACCATGCGCGTATCTGATGAGATAAGAATAAAGTAGTGTGCAGTACCTTCGACCAGTCAGCTGCAGTCCAAGACAAATGCTCTTTAACCCATTGCAGCCTCTTCTTCATCATCGATGTCTTCAGCAGAGGCTTCTTTAGAGGGTACCATGATCGAACAACCAGATGACTTGATCGACCAGCATCGAACAAACGTCTACGCACCGTTCTACTACTGCTTGTAGCTGTCCCACTCACAACTCACGACTCCCAACTGTCTAGCGGTTGCCCTGCGGTTGGACAAACTGACCAGTTTCCTGTCGTTTCTTGCACTCGATAGACGTCGTCTGCCACATCTTCCCCTTCGCCTCGGAGACAATGTCAGGCCAAACATCACACTTTTTGCAATAACACTCACAACTTGGGGTGAAACCTTCATTTTCTCAGCAATATCTGGCTGTGTCAAAGATGTCTCCTCCAGAAGAACACGAATCTGGCCCTTTTTCCTCGGGCTAAGATCAGACTTCTTTCCTATCACATGGCTATTATATGTCGCAGAAGAAATTACTGCTTAGTATCGGTTAAATATGCAAAAGGCCTACTAATTGCAAATTGACTCATAAAATTAACTTGGAAGTGAAACTATGGTGCGTGAAGATTAACGAAATATCTTCACAAAATAGGCATTTTATTCAGAATTACTGTCGACAAAAATAAAGCAGTTACCTATAGCAAATGATATATAATATAATAATTTTATATAAATTTATATTCAAATTTATAGCATTAGAACAGCAAAGTGCCATTCAAGAAGGATAATTACCACCAGGATAAATAAACAGACTAGCAGCTGTTAGCATCAAATTAGTGATGAAAAGGGCAAAATCCATAATAATTTGGCCAGTACTGTAGGATGACCTTTTTGCTTGTCAAGATTTTTCGAAAGTTGGTTACTGACAAAAGTCAAAACCAAAGCTTTCTTCTGAAAATCCAGGGTACGCCACTGGCACTGTAGAATCCATATTATCAAATTACGTATTGAGAGAGCCATCATTTATCTTTCACGCTAAATTTCACTCTATCTCCCTGGCTCGAGCACCTTTAGTAACGGTCTGGACAGTGGCGGTTCCAGGACTTTTTGGTGAGGGATGAAATGAATTCATAGGAAGTTGGTGGGGAATGAAAGGAGAATGAAGAAATCAATAAAAACTTTGCCGAAAAAGGCTGACAAAAGGGATTTTTCCCTAATTTTACTACACTTTCACCCAGAAATAGATTTACAAGCAAAAAAGTTCATCCGCAGCTTTTCCTCGTAGTTTTGCTAGACTTTTACCCAAAAATAGGTTTCACATGCAAAAAATAAAAAATAAAAAGTCCGGGGATGCACCCCCCACTCATCTCCCACGTGGAACCGCCACTAACAGTCTGGCTGTGGGAAAAGACCAATCAACAGATTTAATTACAATTCGATTTATCGGAAGTTTGGAAATCCAACGGTTGGCAGATCGTTCACCCTGAGGTTGTCCGGCCCGACATTCTGGATTTTAACCTGGTTCTTTTGCGATCAAGATTTGGTGCGCAATCGAATGATGCTGCTTTTGTACATTACGAAGTGGCGCTATATAAGTTGATTGGACTATGTATAAAATTCTGATTTATGGCCATGGGCGTAGAGACGGGGGTATATCGGTATATATACCCCCAATCAGTCTACCTTAAAGTTTTTATGTGATTTATATGTGTTTATATGTGGTTATATGTAGTTTATATGGTTTATAGTTCAGGTTTATACCCCCCAAACATTTATACCCTCCCAAATCAAATTCCTGGCTACGCCCCTGTTTATGGCTGTCTGAGGGATCCAAAATTCAGATCTCAGTGCAGACCGCTTCTGCTGCTTTCTGTAATGGGCCTGATTCGGCAAAGCTTTGTTATGATAATTGCTGATTGCTGATGATGCTTAGACCCACAGTACAGTGTACCATTATTTGCAGTTATTTGTAGGTTCAAAGACAAGAAAACAAAGAAGGAGAATAGAGGAACAAACACAATAGGACAAGAGGCCAAAGAATGAGATTACACAGCAAGACCGTCACCATATTGTGAATGAATGGATGGGTGAAATATAGTGTTTCTCACACAGGGCAGGCCCTACTGAACCACTCTGCAATATTTTTAAAATTATTGTTCGTATTTTTATTCATTAATTTATTTATTAGATAATGTTGCGAAAGATTATCTCGGTGGCGAAGAGAAGCAAAGGTTCTCCGAGTGAATTGTCCAGCACCTCGAGAAGCGAAGTGGACAACAAAGACTTCGAGAAATGCAAAACTGAATGGCAGGTAGGCATAATTAATTAGGCCTACTCTACGCTGGCGGCCAAACTTCAAACTCAGTCCGAATATAACGTCTTTGTTGAATTTCAACCTATGGCGGCGTAAGATTTGAAATGAGTCTGATAAAAGTGAAATTGAATTACAAAACTTTCCTATGTCGAAACTAAAATATACAAATATACGTTTCTTCGCGACGCCAGCTTTCCAATGGTCGCCTTTCCGGGTTTTGCTGATAATAGTGCGATGAACCTTCTAACTGATTTAATAATTTATTATGAATTTGGCATCTTTTTATTCGTTGATGCAGTATATATGGCCACTACAGTGGCATAGAACAGTTAATTACACCATAACCGGTGGAAATTCATAGCAAGCCTGGATGAAAAAAGAGAAGCCATAATCCCATCATCAGGGGCGTACCCAGGAATTTGATTGGGGGGGGGGCATAATGTGATTGGGGGTATAAATCTTTAAAAACTTTTAAAATCTTAAAAACACATTAAAAACTTTAAGATAGAGTAGACTGATTTTGTTGGATATATATACCGATTTACCTCCCGTCGCTACGCCACTGCCCATCATCTTTAGAAAGGCACAGCAACTGACACACGACTATACGACATTAGAGGATTTATCTTTGTAATATATTTTTTATATTTATATATTTTAGGAGAATTATCGTACTGATCACGGTAAAGTAGTGACACCAAAAGCTTTCAGGGTGATCGTGCATCATCCTGAAAGCCTTTGATGTCACTACTTTACTGTAATTAGTACGATAATTCGGATTTATTCCTACTTGACATCCCTTTCCATGTATCATAAATTTCGCTTCATGATCTCATTTGCTGCAGCAGACCTATTATCTCGAATAAAGACGTTACCGAAAGGAATTAATATCTAGAACACGTAAACCTGCATAACAAGTTTTCTATGCACAATTTCACGGATAGCTACAAAACTGCTACGACTAACTGAATTGCTAGTAAACTGCTAATTATTGTTAACTAGCAAATGCATAACGCGGTGACAGACGCCGGCTATAGGGCCTATAGCAGCGGAAGGGGGTTATTGTGTTTGCTTTTGCCGTCTGGTCTCTATGTCCAGGGGCGAAAACTACAGCCCACTCAACTCTCAGACCCTCGAGTGGTCTGCAAGCAAATGAGGATTGTAGCCCAATGGAAAAACATTTCCACTCGACCGTCTCGTGTGTGATCCGCTTTTGCCTGTCTGCCTTTTTCGCAAGTTGTAAATGTGGGCAATGAAGACGTCTGTTCTGGAAGACGCAGTATAGGCGCATACAGTACTGGCCAAATTATTATGGATTTTGTCGTTTTCATCACTAATTTGATTCTAATAGCTGCTAGTCTGTTCATTTCTCCTGGTGGTGCTTATCCTTCTTGAATGGCACTTTGCTGTTCAAATGCTATAAAATTGAATATAAATTTATATAAAAGTATTATAGTATATATCATTTGCTATAGATAACTGCTTTGTTTTTGTTGATAGTAATTATGAATAAAATGCCTATTTTGTGAAGATATTTCGTTAATATTCACGCACCATAGTTTCACTTCTAAGTTAATTTTATAAGTCAATTTGCAATTAGTGGGCCTTTTGCATATTTAACCGATACTAAGCTGTAATTTCTTCGGCAACATATCATAGCCAAGTGATGGGAAAGAAATCTGACCTTAGCCCAAGGAAGAAGGACCAGATTCGGGTTCTTCAGGAGGAGACATCTTTGACACAGAAAGATATTGCTGAGAAAATGAAGGTTTCACCCCAAGTTGTGAGTGTTATTGCAAAAAGTGTGATGTTTGGCCTGACATTGTCTCCGAGGCGAAAGGGGAAGACGTGGCCGACGACGTCTATCAAGTGCAAGAGACGACAGGAAACTGGTCAGTTTGCGCCTGTCCAACCGCAGGGCAACCGCTAGACAGTTGGGAGGTCGAATGAGATTTGAGTTGGACAGCTGCAAGCAGTAGAACGGTGTGTAGACGTAGCTGTTCAATGCTGGATTACGATCATGTCGCCCTCTGAAGAAGCCTCTGCTGACGACATCGGACATCGGTGATGAAGAAGAGACTGCAATTGGCACGAGAACATGTGTCTTGGATTTCCGCTGAATGGTCGAAGGTAGACCTACTGTACATTACTTAAGTCTTATCTCTTCAGACACGTGCAATCGTGCATGGTTTGGCACTAGAAATGCAGACGTGACCTTCCAGCAGGACAATGAACCATACCACACTGCCAGGAAAGTGAAGGAATTCGTCAGGAGGCAGGGATTACGGTTGCTTGACTGGCCGGCGAACAGAGCCGACTTGAACCCAATTGAAAATGTTTAGAAGATGCCTAAAGACAAGAAGAACAAAGAAGCAGTCTCTGCAAACAAGCACCAAATCACCGAGTGGCTTCTTCACGTATGGTTCCATGACCAGCAGCTGACGGATAATGCCAGATCATTGATATTGCAGATGCTAGATCGGGTAGCTACTGTCGCTAAAGCACGTGGTGGATGGGAAAAGTACCGAATCAGCTCAAGTCCGACTTACTTTGGCCGCAGACACATTAAGCTATTCATTAAAGTTGCACTTTTGCCATCGCGTCACTTTATTTTACCTTTTTTACCGATGTAAATACAGTAATCAACTGTTGGAAACCAAATCCATAATAATTTGGCCAGTACTGTAATTACAAGTACAGACTCCGGCAATGGTGGAAAACGGAAGCCTGGAAAACGCAATAAATTAGCCTGCGAGGGCAGACATGCCAGACCAGTGGCGTAGCCAGGATTTCCCGAAGTGGGGAGAGGGGGTTATGGTTCCCATCATTCCCAACTTCGAAAAATTCTGACAAACAAAAACAAGGCCGTCAACTATTATTTTGCACTCGGTGCCTGATTAAGTGAATTATGTAGGTGGTATGATGGTATCAGTATAATAATAAAATAATAGGCCTACGCTATAACAAGTTTTTGGTCGGACAACTAAAGGAGGGTGTAACCCACCCAAAATGGCTACGCCACTGTGCCAGACAATCAACTTGATGTAGAGCAAGTGGCATGAACACGCAGAGCGCGCAAAGATAAATTAGATAAATTTGCTCGTTGCATGTTAGGCCAATCAGTCAAAGTCCTTCCCGAACCTCACGGGCTCATAGGACGGCGCTGATCTCCGTTTCTATAGCACTCAGCCAGGCGTACAACACCCAATGTGGGGTCATTACATTGCGTAGGTGCCTGTTAGACTGCGCAGCTTCTTACCACGGCTATTCATTTTGCCACTGCCCTCCAGCGTGTGAGGCTGATTCGACCATAGGGCTCCTGAGGGTATCGAATCCTCGACCTTCTTTTCACTAATATAATATGATATAGGCCTATAATATAACAAGATTTAAAGTGGTCAGTGGCGTAGCGTGACTTTTGGGGGCCCGGGGGGCATCTTTGTCATGGGGGCCCCAAATTTTCAAAGTTTCGGGCTGACGAGCAAAAGAAGAAAAAAAGGTCATCACCTCCTTTTTCACCCTGACGAGCAAAAAAAAAAAGGTCGTCAGCACGTTCATTTTTATTGTTAGAGTTACGAAGTGTTAGGGTTAACCCTAACCTAGCTTAGACCCCTCTTTGGGGGCCCCCTGCCCGGGGCCGGGGGCAGTCAACAAAGTGCCCCCCCCCCCACGTTACGCCACTGAAAGTGGTTCAGTAGGGCCTGCCCTGTGTGAGAACCACTGATCCAACGCTGTTACATTTGGTAACGTCCCGCCCTTTAGGTCAATAGTAGTAGACTAGTAGTAGTAGACTTCTTTAGCGCCATTGTAGTAGTACATCTGCACCAGTCGATGGTCGCTTCAGTGAATAATCGTAGTCGTGAATCATTGTCCGTGGTGAATCGAGGTTGTAATCCAAAGGTCAGTCCGTACTTCCAGATTCTAGGTTAAGGCGGATATGCAGTCAGGAATAGATGTGTTTTCAGTCTAGACCTCCTCCTACTGACCTTGACCTGATCTTCGAGGAAGTGGTGGACGTCGAAAACGACCTTGAGAAGCGATCAAATCAATAAAAATCAATAAAAATATAAATGCGTTATATGAAAAATCAAGAACATGAACATAAGAAAAACCAGTACAAATATCTTAAGGTAAATTCATAATGAGAAATTCTCAAACGCATTGAAAGGTATTTTGAGAAGTTTAGCAAAGAGCAAAGACCTTGGTTGGATCTAACATACGAATTGTTTATTGCCTGTGTGTCTTATGTAGCGATAAGTATGAAGCCGATCCCAACACTTTATCTGTCGATTTCCCACCCGTCTGCAATAATTTCAAACGCCGTCGAAATGTACCAATGTACAGTATTTCCTGTGCTTGTATTTCTCGCTGTACCGTCGATGAATGCGACCGTTTCAATGAAGAATCGAACACGCAGCGTTTTACACACCGTTTGTCTATAGCACTCAGTGGCAGTTCCACCATGTTGATGACTGAGGATGCATCCCCCACCGGGGTTCCAGATGACCTTTTTGGCTTGCAACCTCTTTTCCGGTGAGTTTAAAAAAGTGAAAAATACTGCGAATGACCTTCTATTTTGCTTGTCGGGCTTATTTGGCAAGGATTATTAATTAACATTTAGTGCGCAAAACACTAACAATGACCTTTTTCTCTCTTTTCTTTTTCTTCTTCTTCACTTTGCATACCCCACCAACTTTCTATAAATTTTTTTCATCCCACCAAGAATTTCTGGAACCGCCACTGATAGCACTGGCTAGCCGCGGGGCACTAAAGGGAGCCCCTTCTCCCTGTTCCGGTTGGAATTTGTCATAGGATTTGCACAGAGCCGTTTGAGCTCAACGTTTTTGAACCCCGTTTATCTTCAGTCGGAGTTGAGCGAGATGAGCAACTTTCTGGTGATGAAATCGACAACGGAACAGCTGGACGAAGGAGCAACGGTCCCAACTGACACCGCCATCATCGACGATAACAGCGGACTTCCGCTTCTCAAGGTCGTTTTCGACGTCCATCATTTCCTCGAAGATCAGGTCAAGGTTAGTAGGAGGAGCCACGTATTGCAGACAAATAATATCCGCACGAGTGGCGCAGCCAGGTTTCCGCAATAAGGGGACACAGCGTCATTTTTTCTTTCAATTAGCTTTTCCTCCATTAGCCCGTCTTACTCTCTCCCTCTCAGGCCCTCCGAGAGGGGGGGCAGGGGGGGCAACTGCACAGGGGCCCGGCGGTCTGGAGGGGGCCCGGGCCGATGATGAATATGTATAATTAACAATAAAATGAATAATAACACTAAAGAACGGTTAAAAATGTCAGTTCAGCAGAGGGGCCCGGCGAGCACAAGGGGGCCCGGGACACAGTGCTAAATAAACGGAATAAACGGCAGACGACGAGCAAAAAAAAAAGGTCGTCAACATAAAAGGTCCTAAACATTTATAATAAACGGCTGACGAGCAAAAAAAAAAAAAAGGTCGTCAACATAAAAAGGTCGTAAACACTTTTGACTTGTCAAGGGCCCGTCGGCCATTCTCCACATGGAATTTCTCTCGGAGGGCCTGCTCCTCTGACTGATCTCTGGAATGACCTGGATTTTTTGCGTATGGATTTTGAAGTACCATAGATTGATACCCTTGGGTATTAAAACTGGTACTATAGAAGTGCATTATTATTATTATTATTATTATTATTATTATTATTATTATTATTATTATTATTATTTTCTGATAAAAAAGTCTCCGGCGAGCAAAAGAAAACAGGTTCTTCAACGAGTTCTTCGCAGTCACGTATTCTCTTCGACCATGCTACCTACCTCCCTCCTCTTGCCTCCCCCATTTTTCAACGACGTTTTTGCGCAAATCAATCGTCTTGGGCCATGTAATCGTGGAATGCTTTCCTGTGCTGTGAAGACATTTTGATGATTAATATTTTGACGCATTGAAAGCCGTTGGAAAGTTGTCCTTTTGCGTGGACGGTAAACATTATATGAGCCAAATGGAATTAGTTCGCTACAGGACTCGTCAGCTGGTCTTAGAAGTTTCATGCCCTCGAAATACAGTAAAACTTCGTTATAACGTACCTACCTAGCGGGTCTTCAAAATTGAGTACGCGTTATATCCAAAGTAGCACGTAATATGATATCCAATACCATCTAATACGGTAGCGCATCACACGGGACGGTATACATTGCGGTACGTTACAACCAAGTATGCGTTACTGCATAAACGATCCGAGTCCGTGATAACGAAGTTCTACTGTATTAGTAAAAATGGTCTAGGAGCTATCTGTTGTCTAAATATGGAACTGATTCCATAAACTTTGCAATGCAGCAGAAGTTTCTCGACCAACTAACTCTAGAAATTGAAAATAGTTTTCGATCCCAAAATTTTCCCAGGCTTTATTAAGGCATTAAAACATAACGTTATTTTCTATTATCTTCATTTGTATCTACAGTACGTGCAGTATTTTTGAAATAACTGGATTTCTGTAAATCTAATTCAATAATCATGCTTGCACTATTGCAACGTACTTCTGGCAAAAGAGGAAGGTAATGTGAGATGGGATTTAAGGTTGGAAATTAGCACGACGACGACATGAAACTGGTTTATAATAATAATAATAATAATAATAATAATAATAATAATAATAATAATAATAATAATAATAATAATAATAATAATAATAGGCCTAATAATAATGATAATAATAATAATAATAATAATAATATTATTATTATTATTATTATTATTATTAATAATAATAATGTGATTTTAAGTGGTCTAGGAGGCTAAGTAAACCTGTATGAAAACTACTGTTGGCTCAGATGAACTGAAAGTAGACTTAGAAGAGCGATAAAGATCGAGACATGACCGACTATAGAAAGCACGAGATGATGCTCCGAGAGAAAGCCGTTAGCTACTCCACCGTTGCGTGTAGAGATATCAAAGCAATTGCACGAAGTGGCCCACAGTCCGGTTACCTTTGACCGGTTTCATATAAATCAATCCAGACTCATAATCCTCTCCCTTTTCATTGTGTCTCGATAGATCATCGATTGCGCGTTGAGTCGGCCTGTCTACTCGAGTTCGAGTCTGATTTTCATATATTGGAGATATTGAAAATTTGAAATAGAAAATTATGGGGAAATAACAAGATTAGCTGAAGACCGAGACAAATGGAGACAAATCGTGACTGCCAACCTTCGAATCGAAGACGGCACACCATGATGATGATGATGGAGATATTGATGTTCGCCATAATATGGTCTGTTGTAGTATTACGTAGCGCTTTAGACTTATTTTTAGTGCTTTTACGTTAAAGGCGCTATTTAGATCGCAATTATACATTTGTTTAGGCTAACGTTATACGTTAACGTTTTGTTTCATGCTTATAACGTGATTTCAAGAGGTTTAGGAGGTGTAAACCACTGCAATAACTCTCAACTTCTAATAATTCATAATCTACTTTTCCTAGACAACTTTTTGAAGTCATTTATCGTTTCAACTGTTATACTGCCTCTTCGTTGTTCGTCTCGCAGGTTACTGTTGAGAATGACCAGCTCATCTTGCACGCAGAGAACATCGAAGAGAGAGACATAGCCGTGTTCAAAAAGACAATGATACGAAAAGTGGATCTTCCAGGATTCGTCGACGGAAAGCGGTTGCACTGCGCGAGAGAAAGCGACCTGTTGACCGTCTCTCTTCCTCTTCATCTGCCGCCAAAGAGACGTCCCCCTGGCGTCAAGTACGTCCGACCTCTGAGGAGGCAAACGTCGGGGTGTAAGTAAGTAAGTAAAATCTCGTAAATTTATACAGCGCTTTGGTAAAAGCAGTACAGTAGTAGCTGGTTTTTTTCTTATGCGCTTAATCTTTCTTGAAATAACTATAGGCCCAGGCAAGGTGGTTTGTCAGTCGGGCAAAGGTCAGTGTATCCATGAGGCGGCGGGTCGGGTTGTTATAGCTATGGAGAAAATGACTTTTGGAACAGGAAGGTTTTAATTTTTGACCTAAAGGCTCGAGGAGATAGTGAAGGAATTAAAGGAACTGAGGACGTGGAGCTTGTTGTTTGACAACGGAGAGAAACTGAAATTGAGTTCCGAAGTTTTGGTGCGGCGTTTGAGAGAGCACAGTTGCAGATTTTGAGAGCTTTGAGGGTGTGTGCAGTGGCGGCTCCACCGGGGTGGGCAGGGGGGCCCGTGCCTCCTATTGAGTGTCTGGCCCCCCCAGCCCCCCCCCCAGTTGGGACCCTAATACGTCACCCTATACTTAATGCTACATACATTAAACAACAAATGGTTGGCCCCCATGATTACAAGTTGCCACCCCAACGGCCCTCCCACTTGCCAAATCCTAGAGCCGCCACTGGGTGTGTGTGCATGTGTGTGTTGTGTTTGTTTATAGACGCATATATAAACATTGGAAATCTAGCACAGTCTCTTTGGCTTTGCTAAAATACTGAAACACCGGTTTCTGACTGTAGCGTAGTTCCTATCGTCGTCGGTACGGACGGTCGTCGTAGGATCCACCTGGTGACAGAATTGAAACGAGACTTCACTGTAAAGGACGTTCAGGTGAGCGTAGACGATAAACAGCTCTGCCTGTCCGTTCTCTACAACGTCACCATACCTGGACAGTCTGAGTCCAAGGTAAGCCTAAAAATGCGCTACGAAATCGAAGGAACCAGATTTAAAATGCGATTTATATAGCGCCACTATTAGCATAATGCCTATAACGTCGGAATTAGAGCAGTCAGGTCAGAAAGGTCAGTCGGATCGGCGTGGGTTGCAAACTTGCAATCTAATGGGAATAGGCCAGGCTAACCAGGTACGTACGGGCAAGGTTTTTTCGCACAAATGGTGGCAGAGATCTTTCGAGAAAGCTTTTTCATTCAGAGCTTAAAAAGTTAAAATACCACATTAATTTCGTAAATTCAAATTTATGTGCCATGCATGGACGTCCGCGTTATTTTTTCCAGGAGGGGACAAAATGGTCACGATTAATATTTTAGCAAGGTTTTCAGATCTATGCAAAATTTGACAATTTTAAAATATTACAAGAATGCCAGGCAAAATCCAAACAAAATTAGGTACTGTATTTATGCTTTAGACTACCTTTAGTTAAGTAGTGTTTTAGTGAGAAAATATTGGCTAAAAGCCAAAATATAGTTGGTTAAAAATAGATTTCAATTTTCCCGGAGGCAAGCAAAATATATATTTAGGCTTCCTTGGATGGGTCTTGACCCATCATGTTTTACGACTGTGGGTGCAGTCACGCAACGCGTGGAAATTTAAATTTACGTTATTTGACAATTGAAATAACAGCAGTGCAATTAACGGCTTTGAAAAGATTTTACAGTAATTGCCATTGATCCATGGGCCACGTGGGTCGTGTACCATTTTGAGTGACTCATTGCTATCTCAAGAGGGTAAATTCGAACCAATGGGATAAAGGAGATTTAATTGCTTCATTATGCTAAATAGGCTGGCTAAATAGATTAATAACAGCACGAAACCTCCTCTTTGCTACGTAGCCTATGTTTAGAATGGATCAGTGGGGAGGAAGCCTGTAGTAGACAGTGACCAGGGATTTCTCCCCTTTCCCCTACACATTCCAGAACACTGATCTTAGCTTGCGAGATAGAAACGACGCGTATTTGCCAGAAGACATTTCTGTACTAGTGAGCAATCGAAGAGATAATGCTGTGACGTTGAAAATATAGCGTTCAGTCTATCACACAAAGTCTATTTACTCCTGCCATGTTTAAATTCATCCTCAACTGTGGATATTTTGTGCAGTACAGTACACCTACGCAATCCCGTTTGTGCGAAACTACAGCCGGACAATGAAATTGAACTGTCAAATGCTGACGATCGATTATATTAGTAGGCTACAAAGGTGGTAGCAACTGTCGATGTGGGATTTTAGAATGGTGATGACCTTATTTTTGCTTGCAGTATTTGTTGATAATGTTGGATTTACTGCATACAAATAACAAATTCATGTAAAGTACTCTGTACAAGTGCGCATACAAGTCTGCATACGTCTCTTTCACATATGCCAATAGGCGATCACCTTTTCCCAGCATCTCTACCAATAACATACCTATGCCTAAAATTATTAATTCATTGGATTTATTAATACAGGTCATTCAGCGCGAATTGATGAGGAAATACCGTCTGCCAGAATACATCAAAATCGAGGAGATTATCCAGACGGCGAACGCAGACGACTGCCTCGTTCTCGACGTCATCGTCACGCAAGAAGTTCTTCCCTACAAATGTGAGATCACCACTGAGCAGGTGCAGACGCCCGAATCTCGCGGAGTTGAAGTGGTCGAGACCAGTAGGTCCTGCACTTAAGCGAAAAGAGACTGTTGGCTCAGCTCCTCGGAGAATCTGACCACGAGAGCCAATACATTAGGGCAAGGGGTACTTTCCCCCTGGGAAATGCAAATCTATTTTTGTTATTAACTATATTTTGGCTTTTAGCCAATATTTTCACGCTCAGTGTTTATTCTAGCCACCTTGACATTGGGGGATTTTGAAATGTTTGGGGGGACAAGGTCTGAGTCTCCATACTTTGGGGGATTTCCATCCCTAGCCAACACATAAAAAATTGGGGAGGGGGTTAAAACTTTGGGGGAAATTCCCCCCAGAGAAGGCCTAGAATAAACACTTTCACGCTAAAATCTGAAAACCTTGCTAGAAATATATTTTTAACCGTGACCATTATGTTTGTATTGTCCCCTGGAAAAATTATATGGGCGTCAATGAATGTGACGTATCAGTGACGAGGTCAGGGGTTCATTATTAGGCCAAAATGGTTTTTAAGCTACAATTTTGTTGTTGGGAATGTTCATGAGACTACAGAAACGCCAGATGTTAAGCTTATTTCTATGTATTGACGAGCTTACACCTTCACCCTCAGACTGCTGTGCTACGTTTCATGCGTGACATTTAAGTTTTGATAATTTTGTGAATTTGAGTCGGAACAGGGACTGATTCGTTTCATTATGAAGCATGTTTTGTTTTCGTTGGAGTTACGGGCGCCCACGTAAATTTTCCAGGGAGCAAGACACAGTGGCCAACTTTAGATCAAGGTTAATATTTTAGCAAGGTTTTCCAATGCAATATTTGACAGTTTTAAAAGATTGCCAGAATGCCAGGCAAAATTCAAACAAAATCAGGTACTGTATTTATACTTTAATTAAGTAGTGTTTAGTGTGAAAATATTCGTTAAAAGACGAAATAATTATAGTTAGTTACGGAAACAGATTTGTGTTTTCAAGGGGGAAAGTGCCCCTCTTGCTCCCAATGCTTAGAATTCCTAGAATCTATGCGTTCTGGTTACGCCCATGGATTCCAACGAACATAGTGACTCGGTGCAAATGTACGATGCTTGTTACTAAATTTCTCGGTAGACAAAGTTCATTATAATTAAATTTTACAGATCTCGGTTTACTAAGGTTTTCTGTGAACGTTGAAAATAAATATGCGATATTGAGCACTAAATTTCTATTTTATTTCATTAGTCAATAAAACTTCGGCAAGCTTTTATTGATTAATTAATCAGAGCGAAACGGTTTTAAAGTTGCAAAGAATATTAACACGAGAAACCTGGAAGATGATGCATTGATTTTTTAAATGTCGTTGAGACAGGTGCTGACGATCTATTCAGATTTTCGTTTTCAAGTATAAGTATTTTCGTTTTCTAGTATAAGTTAGTTAAGTTTCTTGCGTCTCTTTGTATTTTTGTTTATGATGCTGGTCGTGAAATAAATAAAATGTCTATGTCTCAAGTGATTTACAGTTCGCTAACCCCTACTAAGATCCAGTGGCGTAGCGTGCACTCGTGCCGCCTATGGTTCCTGGCAAAAATGACGCCTCAATTTCACTCTTATTACACCTGACAGGCAAAAAAAGGTCGTCGCCGCTAAATTTGTAAATTTGCCGCCCCTTCCTCGACAACCCGACAAGCAAAAAAAGGTCGCTTCCAAAATTTGCCGCCCCATCATGTGTGTGCACACATGGCTAAAGCCATAGTAGCCATTGGGACGCTACGCCTCTGCTTAGATCTGAGTGTTAAACGTTGAACATTGAGACAGCTTGAAGAAAGTCTCTTTGCTAATGAAAGATCTTTGGCATAGAGGGCTGACAACGGCCAAATTGCCTTGCTTTTGAGAAGCTAGCCACCCCTACTGAACGTGTGGTAGGCCTACCCTCGATGCGGGAGGAGAAAAACTTTTGGTTTTGACAGACCTTCTGAGTACTGGAAATAAAAGTGTGGAAGCGATGAAAGACTTGCCATATTTCTGTTTCAGAAATAGAGTAGGCCCTACTGGGTGCTACCGAAACCAAATTTTTTCAAATCTATTTTTTGCTTTTTAATTAAATAGACTTTCATAAAGTATGCAGTATTACCACTGGATGTACACTAGATTACTAGAATAGTCTTACAATATGAGAATACTCTTCTGCGACAAAGCAACGCTATGCAGTAGGCCCTATACAGCAGTATTCAGAATAGAAATCAAGTACAGCATAGTTATGAAATATAATAGATCGCCTTAATTAGCTATAATATATTTAATGCATTCAAAAACTTCGATTCTGAGGGATTATGATTTTAATCTCGATCGTGTGGCATGTGCCTTGTTGGATCAATGAATAGCGGACAAATAAGGAGTTTGCTACCAAATTCAGTCTTATCAAAACAAAGAATCAATATTTGCCTTGGATTTTGATGGTATTCGAGTGAAAACGGTAGCAGGTTTCTTTCATTTTCACAAAACAGTGAGCAAACAAAAATTTGGGATATGGGAAATTTGGAAATCCCAAACCTTTCTTGCTACACCATGCGTTCAAGAAATCTCGCCGAATGAAGACCCTTGGGGCAGTGTTTAATCTAGGCCGTTTCCAGGGGGAGAATTGCCCTTTTCCCCCGGAAATTTCAAATTCCCCCCGGACATTTTGGAATACTACATGGTCTAACATCGGCCCCTAGCAGAATTCCCCCGGCTTTTTCAGTTCCCCCCGGAGTCCAGGAGTCTAGATTAAACACTGCTTGGGGGGAGTTCGCTTATAGACGTACAAATTTAAGTATTAGCCTTATAAATGATAATTGAATGTACATTATAGGACATTACAAATCAGATCGATTTCTAATCAATGTTTGCCGATCAATATTATAATTATTAATCTTGACAAAACGCGATGTTATCACCAGCCATGCCATCTTGTTCTTTCATGAACAAATCAGATCAGGATTAAGTTAAAGTCATAGTTAATCTTAGATACACTAGAAAATAGGTTTTAGCCAGACCCACAAGTTCATTGTCAAAGGCGCTGAGATGCTAACCTAAGAGCTTCAAGTAGGAAGTTCGTGCTTAGCTATAAGGCAATCCGGAGAGAGCATTTCGCTTTCAGAACGGCAGGAGTTTTGCGTCCGATTCATCCGTCGCTTCTTCCGACTCCGGCAGCGAGCGAATGATCGGACCTGCGACCTCTTCAGGCAAAACCGGTTCCACGACCTTGAATCTCCTGCAGATGATCAACGCTAGGGACACCTTGAGAACGTCGTAGCGCCAAACGGCCCTGGCGTTCCGGTTATTCTGCTGGTAGGTGTCGCTCATCATCGCAATCAGGACGTTGAAAAGGACGAGGAACGCCACTATCAGGTAGGCGATGAAGACAACGCGCAGCAGGTCCAGGTTGCCGCCTACCTGTGCGAAGGCACTGTCGCCCATCGTGTCGTCGAAGAGATCGCCGAGGTTCAGGGTGGAGGCGAAGGTCAGGTAGACCGTCTCGGTCAGGGTCCGATTGGTGGATGGAACTCCAGTCTGCTCAAGCGAGTGGATCGCGAAGGAGAACCCCAAGACGACGAAGATCAAGATCGAAGCCAGCTTCAGGACGTCGTTGATGATGATTGCCTTGACGAGGTTGGTGAAGATGTACAGTTCTCCGAGATAACTCAAATAGTAGAACGTCTGCAGCCAGCCGAGTATGAACAGAAAGGCCGTGATGGCGGTATAGAGTTCGTAGCTGTCGGCTTTCACCAGGGCGACGAACCAGATGACGACGACGGTTCCGAAGGAGAGGGAGAAGGCAAGACCGACGAATTCGCAGCGTCGTACGAAGACGCTGCCTCCAAGCTGGAAAAGTTTCAGACAGATGGTGAAGATCAGAGTGAATATCGGCCAGACGATGAAGCCTACCGTGTTCTTAATGGTCGTGCTGTAGGAAGTTGGCTCTCCGTCGTCGTTTGAGTCGCACTTCACTGCTTCGATTTGGAAATGATCGGACAGCCTGCAGGCATTTGGAATGCCAAAATAGGAAAAGAAGAGCATGTAGATTAGCTGGAAGACAAAGAAGATGGCGTACACCACACTGGAATACCATAGATACTGAGACGACAGGAAACTGAACGGTTGAATGCTGAGCATCTGAGATCCCACCTGAACTCTGTCGCCTGATACCATTCTTTCAATCAGTGAGATTCGCTCTTTCGACGGCAGGCAGTGTCTTACGAGAAATCTGTACTTTCCGACGGATTCAAACTCATACAGGACACTCGTGTGGACGATCTCCTTGAGCATTGTAACGGCGCCCTCGTCAACGGCCAGCTCAACGACGTTCCTGCCACCGCTCTGGTCTGAGATGTTGTTGATGACGCCAACCACCTCGTCACTATCTTGCCCGTTCGACCATTTGCCTACGTTGTCGATTATCAGACGGAACATGCGGCGCATGTCTTTGCTCGTGCCCGGTCTCCTCGCCGACTCGGACACGATCTTGAACAGGACCCCTTGTCTCGGATCGGCCCCGTAGTCCAGCAGCAGGACGGCGAGATCGTCAAACCCGCTCGTGGCGGCGATGTCCAGAAGGGTGTCGCCGTCGCCGTTGGTTGGATGCTGGCAGACGTTCTTCTCGTATCCGTAGAAGACTTTCAGCAGCGCTTCCAGCAGCGGAAAACACCCGCGCTTGGCTGCGACGTGCAGCGGCGTATCACCGCGCTTGTTCTTCGCGCACGGATCGAAGCGCTTCAGCTCCTGGACGCACTGAAGACACCCCTCGTAGCCTGCGGCAATGTTAGTCGCCGCCACGTGTAACGGGGTGTTGCCCATGTTGTCGGGCGGACCGTACAGCCAGTCGCGTCTTCCGGGGACCCCGAGCGACACCTGGCTTCCCTCGGATCCGGCGTGTGCGCATCTTTCCACGAGCAGGAGCACCACCTCGATGTTCGGCGAGCGAGACGTGAGCGCCGAGTGAAGCGGTAACATACCTCGGTCGTCGCGAACGTCCCACTTTGCCTCCCTCTGCAGCAGCGTCTTCACGGTGGCGACGTTTCCGTTCTCGGCGGCCGCGTGAAGAGCGGTCCTTCCCCTCGAATTCGCCTCGTTCACGTCGACGTCCGGCATGAGGTCGACGAGACGCTGGATCCGGTCGTACTGTCCGGCCACCTGGAGCAGCTCGCCGGAGTATCTGTGGAGCCCGATGAAGAGCTGGCGCTGTTCCTGCGAGCGCTTCCTCAAGAGTTTCGCCAGATCGTCGTCGTCCTGTTTCAACGCTGTTATCATCTCGTCACGCAGAGACTTCAGTTCGTCCGAAAACGACTGGCCATCGTTCTCAACTTCTGCGCCATCTAGATAGAGATTTAACAAGAGTACTACTGCATAGGCTACCAATTTGGTCTTGTATAGCTATAGGCCAGGGGTGGGCAACCTACGGCCCGCGGACCGCATGCGGCCCGCCACCGGATCACATGTGGTTCGCGAGACCATGCATGGAAATATGCCCTAAACAGAAACCTCAAACCAAGACCCGCCAGCTCTTAGAAAGAGGCCCTCGTGGTCTCACTATTTGATATAATGACTGACTGCTTTATGCTGTAAGTTTTAGAATTTGATTCCGAAAGTTAGGATTCTAGGAATGATATTACACAACTTTTATAATTTTATGAACATTTACTGTAGATTCCCTGAGTATCGAATCGCTTCTCAGTCATAAGAACTCGAATAAAAATCATCAATACAGGGATGTCTAAAGGTTCGAGTTTTATCACCACGCTGTAGCTCTTGTAAGAAAGTAGTAGGCCTATGCTGTATGTGGCCCTCTACTTGAAAATCTTGGGAACCACTGCCCTAAAACTATAAACTAGCCATGATAGTAATAATGCTAAAGCGTTTAAAATAAAATTTCCACTAGATGGTTACCGGGATTTGCCTCTGGTACAACTAGATCGGTTGTCTCCTCTTCGGCCATTTTCGGCGTCTGGCGTTGCTCGTGTACGGTTCAAAACTCACTAAACAAACGCCATTAATAAAATACAGAGAAAAGACAATGGAACGCTCGTTAGCGAACATCACCGCCAGTTGTTGCACAAATTATTTCGCTTGCAGTTCGTAATTAAAACGCCAATTGACGAAACTATATCTTAGAAATCAATATTTGCGATATTTGATCTGCAGGACACTACAAAGTCTATAAGATCGTCTATAGTAAAGCTATCGACTGACAGCGACAATTTTAGGAAAATCATTCTTTATAATTGTTTTTTAGCCAGTACGTACACAATAGTTTTACCTTCGAACGAAACGTTTTACAGAGATTTAATTGCTAGATATGAAAAATCGGTCGTCAGTGATATTGCTCAAATTGCATCCATCATACAGGTATGTGGCCGAAACACGAAGGTGCGGCGTCCACAAAACAACGGGACCTATACAACCGTATGCTACCTAAGCTTCACTACATCACCTAACAGCAGCTGTGAGTCTGAAGATTTAGCGAAGGTGACATGCTTGCATGGAAAATCGATCACTCAAACGACCTTTAGTATCGAAAAGACGACAATTTATTATAGTATGCAGCCTAACGTAGACATGGTATGTTATACCTTTGACCCAAAACGCCTCCTCTCTCTCTCTCTCTCTCTCTCTCACACACACACACACACTCGTACGCACGCGCACACACACACCCTTCAAGGTATCAGTCTAGAGAGTTTACTAGTATATTCATAAATTTAAACCGGAGGTCCCTCAGAAAAGTGGCACAATTCTAGACAAATTTACGCTTTGGGTAGGGAATTGTAGGGAAATATTGATATTCAGAATTATTTTTCAGATGGCTCCATAGGCTATAGGCCAATTAGGATGAAAATGAGAAATGGCAAATATTCTGTGTGAATAGGCCTATATTGCCGAAATGCATAGACGTCAATCCATAGGGGGCCCGTGGGGTGCGGGCCCCCAATAATTCAGGCAGAGGACCCAGCACTTGTTGGGCCGCAATATTTCAACATTTTTATATACCAGTTAACACATTTTCCAGTATGGGCCCTATATATAATTATATATATAATTAATTATATATATATATATATGTCACATAACGTTGGAGACAGGACGTTGGATACAGAACGTTGGAGAAATGGAGACATAACGTTGGAGTAAGTAAGTAAAATCTTGTTAATTTCTTATATATATATATATATATATATATATATATATATATAGTCACATAATGTTGGAGACATAGTCACATAACGTTGGAGACATAACGTCGGAGACAGAACGTCGGAGACATAACGTTGGAGACACATTATATATATATATATATATATATATATATATATATATATATATATATATCGAATCGTGAGTGACCAGGACAACCAGAAATGACAGCATCAACTTTTCACGTGCCTATCTTCGGAGGTTTTTGCCCACCCCACCAATATTCTAAGTGGATAGACGCCTTTGCCGAAATGGCCAAAATCTGGAAAGCTTTTATCAGAACTGCATTAGCCCTAGCACTGATTACACCCAGGGCCGCCGAAAGGAATTCCTGGCTCCTGGGCAGAACAGACGCCGGGGCCCCTAAAGTCGACCTTTTTCTCTGCTTGTCAGTCTCTTTTCTGGAGGCAGTTAAGCATAAATAGAGAGCCCGGCTGTGACCTCTGTTGGGACCCTACTTACTACTAAATACCTACCAATAAATGGTTGGCCCCATGCTTAGAAGTTGCCACTCCAACGCCCCTCCCTACTTGCCAAATCCTGGAGCTGCCACTGATTGAATGCTGAGATTATGCGGTTATTAAATTTTGTGTATGACTTGTATAGGCATCGCAAGACGCATGTTTTATTCTTGTGCTCATATTTCAAATGATGAATGTCAGTTGTGCAAACGAAGATATTTATTAACGACGGCATTATTAACCGAGTCCATAAGACGCACAAGACAATTTGGTTTTAACTGAAGAAAGACGCAGCAGGTATAAGAGTTCTTTCCCTTTGGAGTCTGACCCGACGAAACGAGCAAATAGATCTCTTTATCGGCAATTCTGCGTTCCAGAAAGACAGCTTCGATGCGTTCCCATATCAATCAATAACAGCCTTCGGATTCACCGTCAAACGGGCGACCCTCGTAGCCAACCTTCTCCGGCGCACAGAGCAGCAGAAGATGCCTCCGTCTCTGCCCATCCCAGTTATGATCCCAGAACGCCACGCGGCGATCCTCTTCTAAGTTCTCCGACCGAGTTCTCCTCTCCTACATTCTCTCTTCAACATACTCCCACTCGTCTGGGTATCGCAGACATTACCAACCTCGTTCAGTGATATTCGTTGAAGGCGAGTACCATTTTGTCTGCAGCCGTACCCGTCCGTACCGCCGTCCGTACCTCCGTCGTGCAATCTACGTACGCTTCCTAGTAAAGGACATGTAAGCTGGGGCACTTTTCCAGGCAGGCATGCAGGTACTAAGGTAGGCAGGCATGCAGGCAGGTATTAAGGTAGGCAGGCAGGCAGGCATCGGCTGTTCGCAGCCGAAAGACCGCCGCTTGTTGAGTCCGTCTAGGGAGAAGTTTTTAGATCGTCTATTCCGATCTCAATTTCGACAGAAGTCTCGAGAAGTTTCACAGTCGTCGGCGGTTGGTTCTAGGCTTAGCAGTGTTCGGATCCTTGCTTGTTTTCTTTGCGGTAAGTGAACTGAGCTTTGAACGCGCTCTCTCTCTCTCTCTCTCTCACTCTCTATCTCCTTGCGAATGCGCCCTTTGGAAATCAATCGCTTTGTTCTCAGAAGTTTCAGTGGATGCTGATCGCCCGGTTCTCTGCTTTTGCGCTCGTAAACAAAGGGGCTTTATAAAAACATGTCTGCTCTTACAGAATGTAGCCTACCTTCTAACCCAGGAGTATTCAATTAAATCTCATAAAGGGTAGGGTGTCCAGATGACTTTTTGCTAAAAGAGAACATTCAATGTCATTCATAGTGAAAAATAGTGAACATTCTGAACAAAAAGAGAACAAACAAATTTTCAACGGCTAAAGACAATAAAAATTTAAGATTAATATTATTTTATAGCGCTTAATTAAATAAATATTAAATAATTACATTTTTAAATTCATGATTGATATAATTATATTTTGTAATTTGGTTTTTTCTTTTAATTTCTTTATTGTTACCATAGAATTACAAGAGAATAATTAAAAATTAAATTCTACTTAACTTTATTTGACTAAAAACAAAAAAGAGAACAAAAGAGAACTTCAGTAAAAAAAGAAAGAGTAAAAATGATCCGACCTAAAAAAGAGAACATGTTCTCTTTAAAGAGATGTTCTGGAAACCCTAATAAAGGGTCAAACTTTCTATGACTGGTGCCATAAGGCCAGGTATATTTTTTACTCACAAAAGTACAGTTCATGAGAAAACAGTACATTAAAAAGTATTTCTTGAGAATATCATTTATCGTTGCAGCATCTTCGCGGGTCATTTCGCGCCCCACGGCGGGCCGGATCTGGTCCGCGGGCCGCCATTTGAATACACCTGTTCTAGCCCCAAAACTTAATAAAACCGGCGATATAATTTCGTCTGACTATCCTTCAATTGATACAAACTTAGTTCCTTGTGGGATTAATTTTAATACGATACACCTCAGAGGTATTTTAATTTATAGTGAGTAGGCCTATTTTGGATAATTATCCACAAATCAGAGTTGGATCGGATTTATTTATTATGTGTTCTGTTGTTTCTATATTTCAACTTATTTGAATCTGTTTTTCAATGTTCGAGTTTTTCTTAAAAGTATTGGGGCTCGGACACATTTTGCTCGAAAAGTTTCGTCGCTCCGTGGGGATCGGACCAAAATTTCCACCCTCACTGGGGTTCGTCACTGAACAGTACAGCCTACAGTATAATAAAAATAATAATAATAATAAATAATAATAATAATAATAATATTATTATTATTATTATTATTATTAATTATTATTATTATTATTATTATTATTATTATTATTATTATTAAGGTTTAAAGTGGTTCAGTAGGGTCTGCCCTGTGTGAGAACCACTGTTTAGTTACCAACAACGGTTACAATTGTGATACAATTGTGATGCGTTATTTATTTACTGAACGGTTGTCCATTTTTGAAGAGTCACTATATGAATAATAAGTATAATAGATTAGTAATATTAATAAATACAACAATAAGCATTATTATCACGGATAGCATGCAGCTGCAGCGGACAAACAGAAGCTAGAATTGAGGGCTGCATGAGTGACAGTGTCTTTCAACTAAGGAGAAATCCTACTAAACCACTTAAAATCCAATTACTATTATTAATTTATTATTATTATTATTATTATTATTATTATTATTATTATTAGTAGTAGTAGTAGTAGTAGTAGTAGTAGTAGTAGTAGTAGTAGTAGTAGTAGTAGTAGTAGTAGTAGTAGTAGTAGTAGTAGTAGAAGTAGTAGTAGTAGTAGTAGTAGTAGTAGTAGTAGTAGTAGTAGTAGTAGTAGTAGTAGTAGTAGTAGTAGTAGTAGTAGTAGTAGTAGTAGTAGTAGCAGTGATGTTAATCCTTGTCCTGGTCCTTGTCCTTAAGGACTCCTTAAGGACCAATTTGAAGTCCTTGTCCTTGTCCTTGGGAGTCAGTCCTCGTCCTTAAGGGGTTCGGTCCTCGTCCTTATCCTCGTCCTTGCAGATCGGTCCTTGTCCTGGTCCTTGTAACTTAGTCCTTGAAAAGTCCTTATAAGGACCAAATTACTTGTATACCATTTTCAATTGTACTGATAATTATGTTCCAAGGTAAGAGTAGTATGTGGATTTATATTTTGGCTACATACTTGTGTTGAGTTACTCTAAATGTTTAGTCATTGTTTCCTTTATAATACCAGTTGATTCTTTAGCAGAATTCTTTGTTGCCCAGCGACGTCGGCTCCAGTTGAACGAGTGTTTTTGCAAAGTGGTCTCATAATTAGACCTCACCGTGTGTGCATGACTGATCAGCTGCTGGAAACACTTGTTCATTTATTATTATTATTATTATTATTATTATTATTATTATTATTATTATTATTATTATTATTATTATTATTATTATTATTAAACTTGACAATTTCTTAAGAGCAGTAACATAGCTAGGTGGCTAAAGTCAAAGGCGCATTTGAAACGCAGCATTGCTGTTGACTAGACTATGTTTTACAACATTCTTTTTTTCCTTTTCTAATTTTGTGATTCGAATTGAAATTGTGTTTGTTTTTTCCTTTCTGACTTTTTTGTCTGACAGAAGTTGGTCCTTGTCCTTGTCCTTGATCCTTGTCCTCGGGGGTCAGTCCTTGTGGTCCTTGTGCTTGAGGGGTAAGTCCTCGTCCTTGTCCTCGTCCTTGGAGGGTCGGTCCTTGTCCTTATCCTCGTCCTTGGGGGGTCGGTCCTTGTTAACATCACTGAGTAGTAGTAGTAGTAGTAGTAGTAGTAGTAGCAGCAGCAGTGGTAGTAGTAGTAGTAGTAGTAGTAGTAGTAGTAGTAGTAGTAGTAGTAGTAGTAGTAGTAGTAGTATCATCATTTTGTAGCTGGAATTTAATTAGTTTAGTAAGATCTCTCCTGTTTCTCTGGTCTAACGGTTTTGTTCTTCGATTGGAAAATGTCTTTCAGATTATTATCAGCGAAATGAGTCTTCGTGCTCTTCGTGCTGGCAGCGCCTTTGACGTCGAAATCAAGCTGCAAAGGGTGCGTTCCACACGAAGCCACTAAGCCTACAGTATATTATGTCGACGCTTAATATTTTAACTCATTGGGAGGGGGGGTTACACGAGAGGGGCCCCGGCCCTGGCGCCAGCCCCTCCCTCCCTCCCTATTCGGGCTGGGATCAGTCGTGAAATTTGCGCAGAACTCACGATACATTTTTCCGAAGTATGGTGCGCTAACGGGGCTTGAACCTTGCTCCGTCAGCCTACCGCTACAGCGCCTACCCGCTCTGCCATCTGCCGCCGCCCCTGTTGACGCGTTGCTGAATTCATCATTAGGTTACTGCGACAGATGTAGCCTAATTCGGAAAACTAATGCGATGTATTAGTTGGTCTCTGTTGGTGGATCCTTTTACTTTGTGATGTAATGGTTCAGAGCTACGACAAAGAAGATGAGCTGGGTTTGCCGCAGAAGATTGTCGAATGGATTGTCAGCGCTGTAGGACCAGTTGACGGACTTGCGGTAGGCTTACGTTTACAGTATACTAATAGGCCTACTCATTTTTAATATTAATGTTTTCAATTATTTATAATATTAAGATTCTTGCTCTGTTTGTCCAGTTTGTCTGTTGCCTTCAAGCGTTCTGATTGGTCACCAATCGACGTTGCGAAGTCGAATGCGTAACCTCTGTCCTGGGCTGTGAACGAGGCTGTTGCCATTGACAACCATTGTCTATTGTTTAATCAAAACTGTGTAACAATCGAATTGCGTAACCTCTGTCCTGGGCTGTGCACGAGGCTGTTGCCATTGACAACCATTGTCTATTATTTTCTAATCAACGGAGCGTTCGAAGCGTCTTAATTGCAGCTCAAACCCCCGTTCCCTTTTCCTCTCCCGTCAGAGCCCATCCCTCTCTCAAACAAACCCCCTCCCTCCCCCCCCCTTCCCCTCCCCACCCTCTTTCCACCCCCTCCCTCTCCCAACCCCTTCTCCCCTCCCAACCCCCAAACCCTCTCCCCTTCCCTTCCAACCCCCAAACCCTCTCCCAACCCCTTCCTCCCCACCCTCTTCTCAACCCCCTTCCCTCCCAACCCTCCCCCAACCCCCTTCCCTCCACCCCTTCTCCCCATCTCTCTTCCACCCCCTCTTCCCATCCATCTCCCAACCAACCATCCCTTTGGTTGAGCTTGGCTGTGTGCCTCCGGAATATAACCCCCTCCCCTCCCGAAATCTACCGCAATTTGACGCAAATGTGCAACGTCATGCCCTATAGATTAGCATTATGAGATTTTTGCATAGCTACGGAAATCTACCGCAATCTGACGCAAATGTGCAACGTCATGCCCTATAGATTAGCATTATAAGATTTTTGCATAGCTACGGAAATCTATCGCAATCTGACGCAAATGTGCAACGTCATGCCCTATAGATTAGCATTATGAGATTTTTGCATAGCTACGGAAATCTACCACAATCTGACGCAAATGTGCAACGTCATGCCCTATAGATTACCATTTTGAGCTTTTTGCATAGCTACGGAAATCTACCGCAATCTGACGCAAATGTGCAACGTCATGCCCTATAGATTAGCATTATGAGATTTTTGCATAGCTACGGAAATCTACCGCAATCTGACGCAAATGTGCAACGTCATGCCCTATAGATTAGCATTATGAGATTTTTGCATAGCTACGGAAATCTACCGCAATCTGACGCAAATGTGCAACGTCATGCCCTATAGATTAGCATTATGAGATTTTTGCATAGCTACGGAAATCTACCGCAATCTGACGCAAATGTGCAACGTCATGCCCTATAGATTAGCATTATGAGATTTTTGCATAGCTACGGAAATCTACCGCAATCTGACGCTAATGTGCAACGTCATGCCCTATAGATTAACATTATGAGATTTTTTGCATAGCTACGGAAATCTACCGCAATCTGACGCAAATGTGCAACGTCATGCCCTATAGATTAACATTATGAGATTTTTGCATAGCTACGGAAATCTACCGCAATCTGACGCAAATGTGCAACGTCATGCCCTATAGATTAGCATTATGAGTTTCAAATGTTCCGTTTAGTACTTTAAACTTTAAAGGTCCCTTTTATAATTCCTTACGTTTCTATCGATTCCTGAAATTTTTATCCCCGGGTTTCTTGCAAAGGAATTAATTATTCATCGATTATTAGTTAAATTAAATGCATGTTTGTGCAGCGCCGAATGGTGAATAGGAGCTTCGTATAGCACCTATATCTCAGCGGTTATAAACGTTAGAAAGACGCGGTTACGCTTCGCTTAAGGCTAATTTTATAGAGCACATTTAGGCCCGATTTGTGTAAGCAGTTTATGTTTAATTTGTTTGTTGGAATATTCGTTGCCTCGAACGAAGCGAGCCTGCACTGCGAGCGAAGAGAGAAGCGAGTGCGAGCGAAACGAGCATTTTTTTGTATAATATTAAGATCCTTGCTCTGTATGTCTGTTACCTTCAAGCGTTCTGATTGGTTGGCTGTGTGAGCGTTCTGATTGGTTGGCTGTGTGACGTTCTCATTCGTTACCTTCAAGCGTTCTGATTGGTCGTTCTGGAATCTTAGGCTTCGCGAAGCGAAATGCGACGCGAAGCGAACGGCGACGCGAAGCGAACGGCCACGCGAAGCGAACGGCCACGCGAAGCGAACGGCCACGCGAAGCGTTTGACGAAGCGTACGTTGCAGCGTCATAGTGTGTAGGCCTACAACTCGCGAAGCGAACGGCGACGCGAAGCGAACGGCCACGCGAAGCGTTTGACGAAGCGTACGTTGCAGCGTCAGAGTTTGGCTACGTGGCGTATGTACCTCATTGAAACGTTGTTCAGCAGCATGAATTCAATGATTGGGTTTTAGTATTATCCTGCACTGCGAGCGAAGCGAGCGCGAGCGAAGCGAGCATCTTTCTAGTTATTTATTAAAGCGCTCTCTTGAATCGAAATCAGTCAATAGTAGTTTGCATATTTCATGCAGGCGCCGTTAACGGCTTACTGCAAAAGGCACCGGAGCAGCAAAACCGTGAACCAGTATGTCTGTGCTCTTCTAGGCTTGCTTAATTAACCCTGTCACTGTAGCCTATATCAGCTGCAAAAGTTCTGGATCATGTGAAGAATCAGAGGCGCCTGTCAAAATACGTCCTAAAACTCTCTCTCTCTCTCTCTCTCTCTCTCTCTCTCTCTCTCTCTCTCTCTCTCTCTCTCTCTCATATTCAGATATGATGCAAAACACGTCAGTTCGTGTTTAACCTCTCCTCCGCCATGTGCGTTGTTTCCAGGTTGACCTGTCCTTGAACTTCCGGCGTATTTCTAGTTCTAGTTGCAATTCGGTTTAGTTTAGACACGTCATCGGCCGCTGCTCTAGCCACCATAATATTGGCGTAATAAAAATGCTATTTCGTGTGGTTTAGGAGGCTAAGTTAGCCTATGCGACAGCCACTAGCTGTTCAAGACCATATACAGTAGAAGACAATATAGAAGATATAGAAGATTAGACTACGAAGTGAATGACTTATCGATTGATTGATTGATCGCTTGATTGACCGTGCTTGTCTCATTAAATGATCGTTTAATCAAGTATCTGACAGATTTCTAAAGGAAATTTTAAAATCTGTTAGGTCCTTTATGGTATAAGTAAATATTTTACGGTAGCCTATGGTAAACGATTCGATTAACATTATCATCGCATGCATCATCGTATATTATAGGCCTACCCAACAACGCGTGTTGCTGTCTTCATCTTCAATCTGTATTAACTTGTAAATTCGAGGCTGAAGTTCGAATAATCGTATTTGCTTTAACCTAATAATTTTGCCACCTCCCCCACACTTTTTGAGCGGCCATCACGGGAAAAGGAAAAGGTAGACCCATATAGGTTGGGTCCCCCACTTTTTCATACAAGTTTACACCAATGCTTTCGAGTATTTTATGGTCTGAAACTGAAATACACAACGCAAATTAACATCAACATATGTTCGTTTATTTCAGTTTATTCAATACACTGTACTGTATGTTTGAACTAGACCTGTGCGCCGACGCTCTGAGGGTCGGCGGCGGCGTGTGACCGCTTTATCACCGGCGGCGGCGGCGCGCCGAACCAATTTTATCGGCGGCGGCGGCGTGGACTTTATTGGCGGCGGCGGCGGCGTCGGCGGCGTACAAACGGTTAATACAGTACAAGGTCTGTGTGACAAAGGACACCATATGACATGGTGTCCTTTGTTCAATTTTGTTCAATCCTCAAGGTCTTTTGTCGCCCGGTTAATTTGAAAACAATGTTACAAACTTATAATACTAGTAAAAATAAAAGTATACAGATTAAGATAATTTTATCAACAGAGCTAGTTTATTCGGCGCTCGGGACAAGGTACAAATTTTGAGCTCATAAATTCCAGTGATGGCCTTTTATGCCCGCCGACATAGCAAAACTAGCACGACTAGCCGCCCCAAAACCGGTGATGACCTTTTAAACTTATCTGTATTTTCTGTATTTTTCGCCGTAAAAAGTGGATAATGGTGGTATAAAAACTTAGTGTGCCCCCTTCCACTAAGACGGCGCCCGGCGCAGCTTTGCCCCGCCCTAGCTAGGTTCTGTTTATCAAATTATATTGCTTCATTATACATGTATATCCGAAATTGACCATACATGAAAACTTTTAAAAATGTATGTGCCAACTAAGAAAACAAAGCACTGCCGACATCAGACTAAGAAGATTAATTTTAAACTAAACTAAGAGGATTTAAGCAACAAACGCTCTCAGTTATGATGCAGTTATGATGCGTTCACTGCTCGTTTAGTTAACTACACCAGTTAATTTTAGCATCACTTTACATGTAGCATCATTTTAGGTCTTCGCGTAATTATCATCGAAAACGCTTTTCTTTGCCGTAGCCATTTTGCAGAATGTAAACAATACAGGACGTCATTCGATAGACGAATGAAGCGAAGTAAATAAGTAACGTGTGCTTTGAATTGTACTTTGAATTAGTTAGCTAATTGACTATACATGGTGAAGACAGTTTTTCCACGTATTACAACAGTGTTGGCCTACTCTGGTTACATGAAAAATAATTTAACCAAGGGGACGCCGGCGTCACGCCGATGTTCTCTCGGCGGCGGCGGCGGCGGCGCGCCGATCCTATATTTTGAAAACGTCGGCGGCGGCGGCGTGGCGTCGGCGGCGCACAGGTCTAGTTTGAACGCTGCACACACACACACACACACACACACACATATATATATATATATATATATATATATATATATATATGCAAAAATTTAGCTTTAACCTAATAGTTTGGCCACCGCCGTATCTGCAGCAGTGCAGTGGTTCTAAAATTAGAGAGCTTCTGGCGTGATTCTCATAATGCGTGTTTCGCATCTTTTACTAATTAACATAGTTCGCGGTCTGGTTGGTTGGTTGGTTGGTTGGTTGGTTAAGTCTGGTCTGCTTTGGCTTTCCTATCATAAGCTCTATTTTCGCATCCGAAGCCATTGGAATATTTTCTAACGCTCCATAGCCAACCACTTTCAACGCCTAGCAGAGATCATGAAGCTGGGCTGAAGCTCCAATGACATTAGACACCGTGACCTCTGTCTCTGTCTGTCTGTCTGTCTCTGTCTCTCTCTCTCTCTCTCTCTCTCTCTCTCTCTCTCTCTCTCTCTCTCTCTCCCACCGAGAATGTTGTGCATTCCTTTTGGCGGTCATCCAGTTCTCTCCATCATAAAACACGAAGCCTTGTTCGGTGCCAACGCGGCACAATCGCTATCTAGACCAGTGGCGTGACCAGGATTCTGGACTAGAGGGTGCATCCACATTTTCAGGTTTCTTGTCGTCGTGTCAAGTTCCAGAGCTTTCGACGTATTTCCTACTATCTGACCCCTCCCCCCGCCCGTCCACCAACTCCTCGACATTCAGTCTGGCGGACCTGTTCCGGCAGAAAATTCCAAAGTCTTGGTCCGGGCAGTGGTCTTGCTATAGGGTAGAGCTGTACCGATTGCACATTTTGCCGATTGTTCCGATTACCGATTGTTCCGATTGTTAGACAACCGATTATTTTGCCGATACCGATTGTCTGTCTAAATCTCCAAATCGGGCGTTTTTAATGATCATGCAATCAAATTTGCCATAAAGGTGCAACGGAATTGCAGGTTCAATTCGAGGTTTGCCAAGAGACTCAATGCATAATGTGTGCTTAATCATTAATGATTACTGATTTTGCTATCAATACTTATTATGTCAAATTTTAAATTTCTATGTTCACATTGTAATTTATAACCGATTATTCCAATTATCCTAATAATCGGCCAAAATAGAAATGTTACCGATCAATCGGTATCGGCACTGGGCTGGCGTCCGATTACCGATTGTTCCGATTGTCCTAATAATCGGTCCGATTATGAATGTTGCCGATTAATCGGTACAGCTCTACTATAAGGTATGTAAAGAGTAGTAGCATCAGACGACCTCGTTGAGTGCTGGTTGTCTTGAACAGTCATGAACATAGTAATGAACGTAGATAGGTACATTGGTTGATTTGTGTGAAGCGTCTTATGCACAATTAGACTTTGTCTTGAATTCGATCCTTTGTTTGACAGGCAGCCAATGAAGTGATTTTAGGATTGGTGTGATGTGCTCATATTTGGCAATTCCAGTGATAGCTCTGGCTGGACCTAGTTACACTGTAGTTATGTTTCCTCTTTAAATTATTAGTTTAATTAATTATTTTCAAAAATACTTTAATCATATTATCTGGCAGAAAGCGTTCGAACGGCTCCGTTGAGTCTCTCACAGCATGAGAACCATATTATATTTGCTCCTGAGAATTAATTATATTCGCTCTTGCAGCGCATAGTAGGCTAACAAGATGATCAAAAAAGTTAGTTGCTATATTGAATCATAGCAAATACGCTGATAAACATATCCAGATGGTACAAAATAGAAGGCTACAGGCCTTTCGCCAGCTAGCTGCGGCAATGAATCTGCTAATAAAGGCTGTGTATAACTGTATGTGCCGTGAGCGGTGGATGATAGCGTCTGAACTCCGCGACTCCACTCTTAATCCAAGCAGAGAAAAATTCCTGGTTCTTGAAAATCTACGCAAGGCGCCGCAGGCGATAGTCTAGATAGAAGGGACTTATTATTAGCAGGGGAAAAATAAATGCGCTTCAAATCATCAACAGCACCTGAGACGGAGATGAATAGGCAAAAGATAAGCTGTTTGCTTTATACTCGCATAACGCCAGACCACTGCCGATAATGAAATTATAAAGTCTATGATTATTATTATCGTGACGTTGGTTTCAAAATGCTGTTTGTAGATCTGTGAATACTTGTAGGCTATCGCAAAATTAATTACCTTAAAAAGTAGGCCTACATGTTAAACCGGAGTTTAGTCATTGAAATTCACAAGAAAATAAGAAAATTCATCATAGGCGGACCCAGAGACCTCCCCCGATTCACCCCACAGTTGACTTCGCTTTAAAGTGTTCTGCTAACTTCTCATACGTGGGAGGGGAAGAGCAAGGCAGAGTGCGGAATGGAACACTCAAACTAAATTCATGCAGTCTCCCCTGTACAGGATAAAGAATTTTCTTAGAAAAATTTAATTGGAGGGAGGGGAGAACCCGTAGCAAAATGAATCTGATCGCTATTCACGATGTTAAATTTTATCCAATTCATTTATGGTTTATGCGAGAAATTTCGCTGAAAAGGTAAAATTTGCGAAGAATATCTTTCTTTTAGAACCGCGAAAATATCAATGGTAGTAGTAAAATTCGCGACTGAAATTGGCTATGCCCCCCCGACCTAAAAAGCGTCAAAAATGCATTATAGGCATATGCCATTATATTAGCCTAAAATAGAAGCCGACACCTATACCAGGATGAGCTAATCTCAGTCACTCAGCGTTGAATTCATTGGGGATGGTAATGAGCTTTCTCCGCTCTCTTAGGCAGGTCCAAATGCCTTCTGTGCCACTCAGGGATGAGATGCGTGAAGCGATTTCCTGGAGCCTTCATCGCGTATTTACTGAACCACTTAAATCAGTATGAGCCGGTACAGCGTACCAGAAAATCTCAAGACTAGTTTTATAGGGCATATTCTGCTCGCATCATTGCGTTCAAAATTTGACAATTTTACGTTTTAAGCTCCATCTTTAGCTGTTTCTCTTTCCTTTCGAATTTGATACATTTTATTTTTATATGTGGACAAAACTTGGTTGTATCGTCTTCTATTAGGCCTATGATCACCGTATTGAATCTTATATACCGGTAAACGTTTACATAATAATGCGTTCGAGAAAATATTTTTCCAAAAAGTATTGGTTATTATTTTTATTAATTGCATTATTATCATTATCATTATCATTATTATTATTATTATTATTATTATTATTATTATTATTATTATTATTATTATTATTATTATTATTATTATTATTAGCATCACCATCATTCTAGCCTTCCCCATGCATTTTTATATATTAATTGACCAGTCAAACGTATGTCTCTGCTTTATATTACATACGATTCCGTGGTTTGTATTCTCTCCTCTGCTAAAGACCCTAAGCTTAGATCTTGGCATCGCCGTTTATTTTCCTGAATTATTATCAAACGGCATAGAAATGAAAGTAATTTGTTCCTGGTGTTTTTCGCTCTTTGTTTTCTGTTGTCATTGGACCTGTGATGACATCGTTAAGTAGCAGTGTTCGTTTTGTCTAACGTCTGCCATTAACGTTGCGTAAAAGCCTCTTAGGAACGGAAGAACGCCTGATCGTTTCTGCTTGTTTTTGTTTCGCATAGGCTGGGGTCAAGTTGGATTGGAGTCAGATACAGAAAGCCCTTAAGGACGGCGTCATACTGTGCAGGTAATTCGCTCTCTTTCAGTCGCTATTTCGCATTTATTGTTTCGTTTTGTGTTCTGTTGTTTCCCGTGAAATAAGGACGTATGCTGAAGCAGTTAAGAGGCTTATGGGTGAAAAAACACCTCTGAAACAAAGAGCTTAGAAGAAGGAATTTTGACGCTAGAGGCAGCCCGAGCCTTCTCGGTGAAAAACTTTGCCAGTCAGTGGCGTAGCCAGGGTCCCGGAATGGAGGGGGTAGGGCATATCGACATTTTCGAGTTAAAGAGGATACGAAGGACATAGCTTTCCATGGAGTTCTTGACACATTCATGCCGTCCACATTTCAACAACTATGTTCCAGTAATTACTCCTCCCTACACTCCCTCTCCCAAAATTTACCAACGGTTTTTCGCAAATCCAACTACTGATCCCAGCCAGAATAGAAGGTCCGGCTCCAGTTAACCCCTCCCCTTGGCTTCGTCAATGCTGCCGTTCGATCAGAAGCAATGTAAGACCCTGCTTTCAAGTCGTTCATCTTGTATGTAGTATAGCTAAGCGCTTTGAAAAAATTAATATCGAAAGACGAGTTTGACAAACAGAACTACTGGTTATCAGCAAGAGCAAGTAGAGATACCGGCAACAAATGCACCTACAAAACTACAGGTGGATAGACGAAAGGGATGACGAATCTGGTTGGAAAGAAGTTGGTCGGGAGAACGGCTTGAGGATGGGTGAGAAGATAGAAGGATGGACGGATGAACTGCATAGCGATTATACATGCATACATGTATACATGCGAAGATATGAGGGATGGGTGGACGGATTGATTGATGGGTGAGTAAATAAAAACATACAGACAAAAGAATTTTGGCTGATAACAATGATGCTGACTGTCTGGCAGTCATTATTCTAAACGGCAGAATAACGAAAGGACCGTTTATTTGGCCAAGAGACATTCTTACGATATTTCGCCGGAGCCCGACAGTGCAGACGATGCATGCCTATTGCCTAAGTCGAAGCGTCGAAGAGAAAACATCTCCCAATGTGGCGAAATCTGTTGCATTATCCACCTTGTGGCTGTGTCAGGCGCTTAGTCTTTCCCTCTCTCCCTCTCCCACTCTCTCTCTCTCTCCGCTTCGTAGCTCCACTTGGAATGGCGTCCGCAGAGCGTCGGCAAAGCTGCTGCTGCTGCTGTCGGGGAAGCTGCTATTTTTTTGCGGAATTTCAGGGCAAGACTTCTGCAGCACCAATAAATCTCGGCGCTTAGAATTCGCTTCCATTTAGAAGAAGCGCGCTGCTGCTGCAATGTTTTCCGTCCGTCCGAACAGCCAGGCGAATTCGGGCTCATCCATTTCATAGCCTACACAAAGCACTAGGCCTAACTACAGTCGACGTGTACCTGTGTCTACCGTTTACGATCACAAAAAAGACTGTAGCCTACACAGTCGCATAAGCCCCTTCTTATTTGCCGTGGAGTTGGCATTCCTTCGAATCAATTAAGCGACTATTTTCACTGACTTCTACGTTGACCCAACTCTGTTAAAACGCAAGCTCCGAAACTCTGTTGCGTGAAAATCAACGCTTTTAAAATGATCGCAACTGTCTGATTGACTAAGAAGTGACAGCGACAGAAAAAGTTCACAAACTTAGAGTCAGGCATCTCTGTCTTAACGCTCGTATTCCATTCAACTCAACGGTCAACTGTTGCAAAATAGAAACGATGCTTCTAAAAGCAACTGAAACTTAGGCATCATATCATCATATGCTGCGCATTTGGCAAATCTCTTCCGATATAGGCAATATTGTGCAAACGTTTAACCTACAGTAGGCCTATATATGAAATTATATGCGACGGTCATAATTATAATAGAAGCCGATACGGCCAAATTTGATCCATGTATACAAATATAATGTATCAAATTCAAATGTAAAGGAGAGATAGCGAAAGATAGGCTAGATAGGCTAGTTAAAAACGTAACATTTGCAATTTTTGAACGCAATGATGCGAGAAAGATATTATAGGCTAGTCTTAAAGTTTTTTAGTTCCCCATAACGGATTGTACCGTCAGAAAGAGCACGGGACTATACGTACCCCATCTGTCTCTGGTTTATTATTGATCTAGGCCTACGTTTAGGCCTACAAGTTAAAACTATCGGCATGTAAATTGTAACTAGCCTTTCTTTCTTATTGCTTAAGTGCTACAATTTCCTACTGGCTGGAAGTAAAGGACTTGCTAATCGCCGATTTGCAGTGAAATAACTCGGCGGTCAGATTGCTTTGAATTGCCGTTCACAAACAGTGAACATAATCAAACAATCAATCAATCAATTTCTATGGTTAGCTATATCTTAGGTTTAAGTTTACCTCCTTGGAAACCTCTCGATTTTTAGGGGCCCGAGATTTTCTCTACCCAGAGCTCCTAATTTTCTGCCAACGTGCCTGGACCCTTGCACTAGTAAACTTTCTTCATTTTCTTACTTTGTTTCCACCCTCTGCTCGAACAATTTGCATTTGTGTTGCCTCTTGCGTTGCATGGTACAGTACAAAGAATCAACTCGCGTAAAGACGGTCGGTCGTCGGTTTTGTGTTACGCAGACTGATGAATCGTCTTCTGAAGCAGGTCGGTCAGCCGACGGTGCAGTATCGGCCGAAGGCGAATACGAGTTTCGTGGCGATGGCCAACATAGACACGTTTCTGTCGGCCGTCAGACTCTACGGAGTACCCGACGGATCGACGTTCGGAACCAGCGATCTGTACGAGGGACGCAAGGGGGCCTTCCTTAACGTCATACACTGTATCAACCAACTCGGAAAGCTCGTAAGCAGGGTTGTTTCTAGGATTAGGCCTATCAATTTGGGGTGTCGGTAAATTCTGGGGGTCCTCTGCCAAAAAGTCTGACAAGCAAAAATGTTATCCCATAGCTGAAATTTGGGGATGCTGGGGGTAAAAATATCCCTGCTCGTAAGCAACCAGGCATTATTTATTTCCAGGTAGGCCTATTGCGAAAATAGTGAGCGCTGCAGTCTTTTTAAATGACATATTTAAGGTCATATTAGGGCCTATATAAAGAAGATTTTTTCAGATGACACCGGTCCCTGGTGCAATAGGAAAATTTTCTACCGGTCCGCCAGGCTTAAGAGTTTGGAAAGCACTGGTTTAGAGTGCTTTCATAGGATTTGTTTGTGTGGAATAACACTGCAGCCCTGTAATCGCTGTTCTATTTGCCCAAAGAAGGAGGGCGTTATTGCTTCCAGGCTAGTCTCTCTCCCTCTCCCTCCCCCCCTCTCTCTCCCGGCAGATTCATCATCATCATCATAGTTGCTTTCTGCCAGCTCATTAGCGGCAATAGCTAGACACAAAACTTTTCCATTTATCTTTTTCCGTTGTTAATCTCATTCCATCTATTATTGTCATTTGATATCTTTCGAAGTCTTCTTTGATGTTATCCATCCACTTTTTCCTGGGTCTTCCTCTTCCTCTTTTTCCTTCTTTGTATGTGTAGAGTGCTTTATATGGGAGTCTGTTGCTTTTCATTCTATTTACATGTCCATACCATCTAAGTCTTCTTCTTCTGATTTTATCTATTATTGTCTCTTTCATTCCCAGTCTTTTCCTGATGTCTTCATTTCTTATTCTTTGTAATTTACTTACTCCCAATATCTTTCTCAAACAACTCATTTCTGCCACCAATAGTCTGTTTTCATCTGCTCTTTTTAATATCCACGTTTCTGATCCATAAAGCATTTGTGGAACAATGATAGTGTTGTATATTTGAATTTTTGTGTTGATCTTTATTTCTTTAGCATTCCAAATATGTCTAAGTCTTCCCATTGTCTGTAGTCCTTTTGCTGCTCTCTTTTTAATATCTTGTTCGTGTCTTCCATCGCTTGATATTTCTCCTCCCACATATGTAAAATTCTTTACTTGTTCGATGTTATTTCCTTCTACTGATATGTGTATCATATTCTCTCTTTTTTGTTGACTGCCATGACTTTAGTTTTTGCTGGATTAATCCGGAGTCCAAATCTTCTGCTTGTTTGATTTACTTGGTCTGTAAGCCTTTCTAAACCTCTAGCACTCTCCGCTAGTAAGCTTACATCGTCTGCAAATTTGAGGTTTGATATATTTTCTCCACTACAGTTCACTCCAATGTTTATATTCTCAGTTGCTATTTTAAAGATTACTTCTAGAATTATTATGAAGAGAGATGGAGATAGCTAGAGAGATTAAGCAATCGTTAGGACATGCAAAATCTGACAGTTAAAACATTTTCATTCAAAGTCAATAGGCCTAAAGGGATTTAGAATTGCACCTAACTCACACGCGCGCGCGCAAACACACACACATATCTTCGTAGTATTCTGCCCTTAGGCAGGTTTTGTATTCCAATTTCGCCATTCATTCCTGTTCATAGCTTTCTCCTTAAGTCTTTATGGTCCTTTTCCGTCATCCAGTCAAGTAGCATCTCTCGTGGTCTTCCTTTGGTCTTTTCCCCCTCTAGTTGTCCTTCTATTACTTCCCTTAGGAGTGAGTCTCCTCTCATTATATGTCCCATCCAGGTCTTTTGTCTTTTTCTTATTGTGTTGATCATCTCTTTCTTTTCCTACACACACACACACACACACACACACACACACACACACACACACACACACACACACACACACATACACACACACACACACACACACACACACACACACACACACACACACATATATACACACAGGTTTACAGTGTATATATATATAGTGTATATATATATATATATATATATATATATATATATATATAGGCCTATATATATATATTATATACATACTTTTCGTTGTGTTTCGCAAAACTTGCATTTACTGAATGTTTTGTTCTACTGAATGTGTTCTGTTTTTGTCGAATAGGCAAACTCGCGAGGGTTTCAGCCTCAATACGTGGGCGTACGTCCGCCTAGACCCGAACAGGCCGCCGTGTCGGACGACTACTAAACTCGTCTCTTCCAACCGCCAATCGAGCGAGCAACTACAACCCAACTGCAAAGCGGATAACAACGGCAAACAGTGGCGGCGCCAGGTATGGGATAGGAGAAGGGGCGGTGTGGCCATTCTCGAAATTCCTGGCGCCGCCACTGACTAGGCCTACATCTCTCGCTTACTTACTTAAAGTTCTGTTTTTACTTTTAAAAAGCTCTCTAAGCTCGCGGATAATCGTTTAAATTGTAGAAGATAGATCGTTGATTTTAATATTCTGTAAAGGTCCGACACTTTTTTAAAATTTGCGTTTACAGTTAAGCTTGGTATAACATCTTCGATCTAAAGACTTGCCGATACAATGTCGAAATAGTCTCTGTTTTCAAAGATATTTTTCTATTTTCAGCATCTAGTTCTAAGCAAGTAAGTAACATGCAAGTTTGTAGGCAGATATAACAACACAAATACATACACAATCGCACGCACATTTTGTCCGTACTCGAATAACAGCAATAGGCCTACCAACAAGTAGGTTCCTGCTATATTCATTAGAATTGAAGACTTTGAAATTTAAAATGGTTATTAAGTGAAGGAAATCGTTGCTCTGCTCAGCGCCTACTCGTTGATAGTTTCAGTTTTATGCCAATAGGCCTAAGTCTGCCGTTCTTGTGATCTACCGTACGCAAAGCTTTATACTGATAGAATTCTTAATTAACAAATCGCTGTTTGTAAACGTTGTCTTGGAGAAATAAAGGTGGCTGATTTTTCTCAAAGAATCAGTCTCGTGCAAGATTGTTCCCATATCTAGATCATAGGCGTCAATCCATAGAGGGCCCTTGTAACCCCCATTATTCCCCCCAATAATTCAATGCATGGTATTTTTTGGGGCCCAGCAAATGGCGATCCAGGGGCCCCCCATTATTCCAACATTTTTATACACCAGTTTAAACATTTTCCAGTCTCAATGCATGCTCTTCCTGAAATTTCTATTTTTTGAAATTTCATATTCAGAGAACAAAAGATCTATCACATTAATAATTTGTCATATTAGTTTCGGTTCAGAAATGGCGATCCACGCTACCATACCACGAAACAGTTATATGTTATACTGGTCAGCAGAAGCCAAGCAAATAAATGTATAAACCACCAAACAGCTCTCAAACTAGAAAAAGATTCTCTCCATTGATTTAGAGTGGGCTCAGCAGTTTTGCTCATCATATGTTGCCCCCATTCCAACATGTAGGCCCTATAACGTTTGCTCAGTTTCAGTAGTTTGCTCAGTAGTTTGTCAAAGTCACTGGAGTACCGTGACTGCGTTCATCCAGATTGCCTGCAAATGTGAACCTTTTAAACCTGATAATTAATCCATTGGGGACGAACAAGCAGTCGGACTGTAGGTGTAGTGGTGCAGACTGCAGAACTATGAATTTTGTCTTTATAAACATTAAACAGCTTAATTGAAAGTAAATTATAGAACAAACCCAAAAGTAACTAAAAATTAGGCCTATGGCTGAATTTATATCACTTCCTGATATAGACAAAGTAAGTAAGTAAAATCTTGTTAATTTCTTGTTTTTATATATATATATATATATATATATATATATATATATATTATCACATAACGACAGCAGAAGACAAAGAATAAGAATAAGAAATGAAATGATCAGAGAAAAGACAGAGCAAAAAAGAAACGATACTCCGAATCAATACATTTGAAACGAACATTTTTAGCTGAGATGGTTTGATCATGTTGAAAGAATGAAGGAAGGAAGAATACCAAAGAAAGCACTATACAACTTTGTTGAAGGGAAAAGGAGAAAAGGAAGACCAAGAAAAACATGGATAGAAAACTTAAAAGAGGATGAAGAAGAAATGCAAATGAACTTCATCCAAATGACCAGAGCAGCAAGAGACAGACAGAAGTGGAAGGAACTCATTCAGACCCATCTTGTTTATATATATATATATATATATATATATATATATATATATATATATATATATATATATTATCCAACCCAATAGGGAAAGACGGAAGGAAAGAAAGAAGAAGAAAAGAAGATCACATAACGTTGGAGAAAGAAATAACTTTGGAGACATAACTTTGGAGACAGAACGTCGGAGACAGAACGTTGGAGACAGAACTACTACTACTACTACTACTACTACTACTACTACTACTACTACTACTACTACTACTACTACTACTACTACTACTACTACTAATAATAATAATAATAATAATAATAATAATAATAATAATAATAAGAAGAAGAAGAAAAAATGTCAATGGAAAAATAATAGGCCTAATAACAATAGTACACTTTTGTAGCAACAATTCTAAAAGCCTACACGAAATTAGGCCATCAATAGACGGAACTCAACGGCCATTTAATTGATGACCTTTAGAATAATAGTTTCTGAAAATAATTATAACGTCCAAACAATGGCGGATTCATTGGGGGTAGACGCCGTTGTGGCAAATTATGGGCGCTGCGTGTTGTGCAAATTAATTTCCTATCCAATTGCAGTGTATCGTGAAGAGTTGAGGAGAATATTGTCGAGAGCTGTTGCGCTTTACTGAACGAGAGCGAAAGAACGCTTCCTTTTAATTCATACCAATAACATTAACTACAACCTCAACCTGCATAGGCCTAGGCCTAGTACGGCAGAGAGCCAGATACGTATACATTGATGCATTTGAATATAGAATGACCTGGGCATGCATCAGCAGAGCAGTAATGTTAGGTATTCGGAAGTGTGATTCAGACAGACAATTATTGTCTTCAATGACTGGCATTCATTCATTCGCTGGTTGAACATTTTCATGTTCTGAAATAGTCACATCTCTTAAAACAGGGATGGGCAAAGTGCGGCCCTCGAAGCCCTTTTGTGCGGCCCCCGACATCGATATATATACTACATTAATGTGTGCGGCCCTCTAAGACATATGAAACATTTGACAAAACACCTTAATGGAAAATTCGGCATTCAAATTTGGATTTACATTGGCAATTGATTTGGCAATTGATCATTAAACTGGCAATTTTAACTACAAATAGGCCTAATGCTTTTAATATTTACTAACTTTTTTCGACTTGACAGTCTTGACTTATGCTTTATGGTAAAGTCGTTTTTCAAACTACTTAAAAATTTAACTCTTAATGCTGAAAATGTGTGCGGCCCTCGGCTTTCATCGCAGACACTTTTGCGGCCCTCGGATAAAAATTGGTGCCCATCGCTGTCTTAAAATCTTATAGGCAGTGGCGGCTCCACAGGGGGCCCGTGCCCCTTATTGAGTGCTTGGCCCCCTGTTGGAACCCTATACTTAATACTACATACCTAACAACAAATGGTTGGCCTCACCATGATTAGAAGTTGCCACCCCAACGGCCCCCCACTTGCCAAATCCTGGAGCCGCCACTGCTTATAGGTCAATAATAATTGTTTTCAAAGCCACAATTTAGGCTACGTCGGAGGATCTCTGCTTGCAAAGCTTAGCTCGGCGACAGTGGCGGCTCCATGATTTGACAAGTGGGAGGGACAACTCCTAAACATGGGGACATTTTAACTAAGTTACTAAGTTTATTACGTGGACTATCACCACCCAATTCCGAAAAATTTTCTCAATAGATTCGAATCTTTGAAAATAATGCAGGTTAATCTTGTCGGCATATCTTCAATATCTGTACCTGTTGCACGTGGACATCTAACTATACATACAGGGCCGCTTTATCCGCTAGGCACAGTAGGCGCTGTGCCCAGGGCCTAAGAACTTTCCAGGGGCCTACAAAAGTCAGAAAAAATATTGAAAACATAAAGGGAGTAAAAATTTGGCAGAAATTGCCGATACAAATTTAATAACGTTTAACTCTGGCAGCAGGGATATTTATACACCCCTAAAATCCCCAAATTTGAGACTGACACCCCAACACCTCACCCAATTTCAGCTATGGGATGACCTTTTTATGCTTGTCAGACTTTTTTGGCGGGGACCCCCAGAATTTACCGACAACCGCCCCCCCCAAATTGATAATCCTAAAAATAACGCAGTCTGGCAGTCACAAACAGTATAATGAGCTGTGTTACAATATGTAAACAGTTTGGTTCCTTGCATTAGCAAAGTCACTTATGACGTCCTCAAATGTCAGTTCTTGCATCGGGTCCTTTTCAATTGAAAGTAGTGCCATGGAGAATACTGCACATTGCATAGAATAATTAACATTGCAATTAACTGAGATTTTACTTTGAAATAGAAAACGGGCAAGGGTGCATTCCAAAATAATTAAACACAATATTAAAGATATTAAACACGAAATGAGGAAATAACGTCAAAGTGTTTAGCTTTAATCAGAGGCTCAGCGACGGGGGAAGGGGTATATCGGTGTATATATATGCCAAAAAAATCAGTATATACAGTATATTTATATAATACAGTAGATATACATACATATAATATATATAATATATATTTAATACATAATATATGATACATATATAACAATATATATCCCCAAATTTACCCCCCCCCCCAATCAAATTTCTCGCTATGCCTCTGGTTTTAATGCACAGTGTTTTACGTAGTTGGCAGTTTAAGTTGAGGAGGGCCTGCAAATATGAAAGTGCCTAGGGCCTACGAACTCCTTAACACGGCCCTGTATAGGCCTACAAATAAATTTACAAATAAATTTAACAAGAGCGTTTAAGATAAAACCAGGCTTTGTCTAAAGTATTGTCTATAAATAGCCTTTATTGAATTTTCAACAGCACGTTTTGTTTGACACCAACTTCAGCTAATGAGTGACATTGATGAGCATTGTCGGGTCTACTGGCCAGGCATTTTCTAGCTAACTTCACTACAAGGAAACACCAACAAAATATGCATACCTCTAAATTCGTTAGTTATTAAGTCTATGATTAGTTGGCATTGGAATCTTAGAGTACATACAAATTAATTTTGCATCAAAAAAATATAAGGCATCCTGTTAAAAGCAAGCATTTGAACCTATGTATACTGCAAACTCTAAGGAAATAATCGCTTCATAGGTCAATTTCAGCACATATCCACTCATATGAATCACATCACACAGTAAATAGATGACACGAGTGTTCACATTTTCCAAATAACACTGGGGTGTGAGATCCCAGAACAAAGCTTTTGACCACAAGTGGCATTCCAGATGACTGACAAATAACAATTTTACTACCAATAAGTACAGGTAGATGCCATCTAATAGGCAAGAGAAGGGGCCAACCAACTCAGCCAAATCAAACACTGGGGGCCGTCCATAAAGTACGTCACACTCAATAGGGTGGGGAACTAAGAAAGTGTGACAGTTTGTGGCAGGAGGAGGAATAAGGACGAGTGTGACGTCACGCATTTCGTTATCAATTGAACCTTATATATAGCTGATATGAGGTATATGATATATATATACGTAAAAGACATTTTTCATTGCTCATTGACAATTTTTTTGCTCGAGATACATAAAATTTAAGGTCTCAATTATATTTGTTACCATTTTCGGAAGTTAAATATTTGTTTTGCTGCAGAAAATTGAACGAGAAACTCAAATATATTAAATAGAAAACCTGCATGACGTAATTTATGGACAACACTATAAGGGGGGTCCAATCTTTGTGACGTACTTTTAGGGAGTTCCAAGATTTGAGTTAATGACAGGGGAGGGGGCCAAAAATAGTGTGACACACATTATGGATGGTGCCTCCTATGTACAACATTAATTAAGCAATCCACTATTTTTCATACAATTGCACCGAAAGCACAAAAACCAAATAACCAAATTAATTTATCAAAAGCATTATATACATGTATATAAGTACATGTACAGTATAAAATGTGTATACATTATATAGTATGTATGAAATTGACTTCTAAATGCACTGCACCATACTAAACAATAATATTATTAACAAGAACAAAACTTGTGTTACAGCAATAACTAAAAAATATACTGTATATTGGCAGACTATTTGTCAAGGTAAGTACAAAAATGCAAAACTAATTTCCAAAGCCCTAACCATAAAGCGCAATTCTAAGTCAATTCAAGCATATACTAGCATATACTAGAAGGGCCCCCTCCCCTGTCATTAACTGCCTGCCCAATTCAAGAATACAAGGAAGGAAGGGCTTGATTACAAGAGAGCAAAAATTTATCATTTTCACTCCGATGATCGCTATATTTTCATTACAATGCTGAAACCGTAAATGTGAAGATTCCCAAACAGTAATGAAACCGTTCCATTAGTAAGATCTGTATAGTGAAAATTCAGAATCACAAATTAAAACAACACCTAGAATATATAGACCACACAGACACACACACACACTATCCCAATAACAAACTTTCTGCACTCATGGTATCACATTCTATGCACTTTGATGCATACAAAGCATTTACAAGTACAACATGCACAGTTGCACACATGTACAGTGGCTTACATGCATGCATAACATGAGACATTTAGGCAACATCTTAGGGGAAAAATCAGGAAAAGTTCACAGGTAACACAGTAATCTTAAACTCATGATACTCTAGGGATTGTGGTACAGGAATACTGGCCTCTGTAAAATCATTTACCAGTAATATGGCTTCAAATTCTGTTCTGCACTAAGCAGATCACACTTCAATTCACACACTGAGCTATATAAATTATTTAAAAATTCACATGTAAATTACAGAACTTTGTATGTTGGCAACCATTGGTATCGGTACAACCTAACCCTTTGAGAATATAATTTCAATAACGTGGCAATAACCTATCTACACCACTGTATGGCAAAATAGCAATAAGCACTTGCACTACTATAGTGTACTCCACAATGACATTAAACTCGGAAGCAGGCATACTGAGGTAGACCAGGTTTTAAAATTTGGTCAAATCTTGCCATGGTATTTATAACTTTCCATAATGGTTCGGTGTTCAATGTTATACGGATGCAAAACACATTATCGGCAACCACAGCTCAAAATGTCCAAAGGCCTGTCTATACCACTACACACATTTACCACTTTGTTTTATCAACTCTACTACACTGCTGGTGATTAAAATATGACAAAATACCCAGTACATGCACAATGGTATCAACAGAGGCGTAGCGTACACTTTTGCCACCCATGGCCCATAGTAATATCCGCTGCCCCAGGAACAAAAGAAAGATAGTGATGGCGCCCCCTTTAAAATTAACTCTTGAAAATCCGTGAATCTCCTGACAAGAAAAAAAGGGTGGTCTTTCCAAAATTTTCCGCCCCGACTGAAAACCTCCTGACGAGCGCCGCCCCCAGTTATGTGCATTTCTCAAAAATTTGCCCCTGTCATGTGCCGCCCATGGCTATAGCCATAATAGTCATTGGCACTCTATGTCTCTGGGTATCAATAAGGCAAACTATATCTGACACAAATCTAAGTCATGTAAACAGACTTGCATCAAAATCTGTGATTAAAACCAGGTCTAAAACTACCGTATGTATTAAATGTTATGGTGGCAAACACAAAACTTATTCAGTGTTTAAATTGAAATGCAAAACGCCAACTTGGCAAAGATTTAAAAAAAAAAAAAACAATCTGATTGAATTCGTCAATTTCATAAGATTATTTGAATTAGTTTTAGGGGTACAAAATTTCACAACTGCAAGATTGGACTGATGAATATGTATAATTAACAATAAAATGAATAACTCGAGTACAAGGGGGCCCGGGACACAGTGCTAAATGGCTGAGCCAACACTTTTTAAACGGCCGGAGCAAAAAAAAATAGGTCGCCAAGAAACATATATCACAAAGCCACAGGACAAAGGTTAAATGCTACAGTATTGAGTGGACAAAGATCTGGAATAATGTATCTAAAAGCACATGACAATGGCAACAGCATGATTGAATAACATGAACATCATTAGACCTATGCTCCGGGATGACACCGCTGCTGACGTGGAAGAAGGATCAGAGGAGAATGGAAGGATCTCAACTATTGCAACTGACGAGTCATTACCAAGGAGATTCACAGCTACACAATTATAGGTTCCCGCATCGGATAATTCGGCGACTTTCCGGATATCCCTTCTAACGACCGTTTTGGTTCTGTTGTATGAAGGATTGTAGGTTTTCAGTCTTCCATCTGGCAATTCCCAGTGTATATCTGGTGCTGGGTCGCCCTCTGCAATGCAAGTAACAGTCAACATGGATTCCTGCACAGCATCATTTGTAGTGATGTTGATTATCCTAGGTGCTGAGCATTCCAACTTCCCTTCATCCACAGCGCGTAGTTCTTCTGAAAATGGAGTTGAGCATGCAGCTCCGGTGACGCCGTCAAAATCCGGACTCGCCAGCCACCTTCTGAACCAGATTAACTCACAGTTGCAGTGGAAGGGATTGCCATCGAGTTTCAGACTCCTGATTCTGGAAAATACGGATTTCATGTTCTCATCCAAAGTTGTTATTCCATTGTTTTGAAGATGGAGGCTATCCAGCTGTGACAGATTGCGAAAGTAGCCTGGTTCAAGATGAGAAAACCTCGTGTCCTCAAGATGCAGTGATCTCACGCTATAAAGTAAAGGGAATCGGCTGAAATCAATTGGCCCGATCGGGTTGCCCGCAAGACTGACGCCATCTGCTCTAACGTGCTTCAGAAACGAGGCATCTCTCAAGCCAATGTTTTCAAGATTGAGTCTTGTGAGCGTAAAGCCTTGAAACAGATCTTCCTGAAAAGAGATCGGCTGCTGGTTTTTCTGCCACGAGAGTTCTTGTAAGCTCGACCTGAGGCTTCGCAACGCTTCGGCAGATCGAGACTGCAAGTTGCTGCCGAACAAGTACAGGTTTATCAAAGACGAATCCTGAAAAGCATCTGTATGTATTTCCACAAGCTTGCGGTTGTTTTCTAAGCCCAGCTTTGTGAGGTTGAGATCCTTAAAGGCCGATTCTGCAATAGTCTCAATATCGTTGAAATCCATTTCAAGTATTTTAAGATTTGGCAGTCCGCTAAAAGCATAGCTAGGAAGCGACGCAATATTGTTCGATCGAAGGTCCAAGTGTATAAGATCAACAAGTCCAATGAATGCATTCGCCTCCAAAGATTCCAGCTTGTTGTGTGTAAACACAAGTCTTTGGAGGCTAATCAAGTCTCGAAAGGCTCCTTCAGACAACGTTTTGATGCGATTTCCTTTCATGTACAACTCTTTTGTGTACAACGGAATTCCCGATGGAATTTCAGTAAAGTTTTGATCAATGCACGATGTAAGATACGGTGCTTCATCTACGCAATGGCAGCCGGTCGGACAGGCATTATTACAACCAGTAAATGCAGCAAGCAAAAAGCTGACAAGAAAGCAAGAATTTACACTGAAATCCATTATTCTGCCAGAGCTCCACAACCTGCAATTAAAACAGAACTAAGAAACTTCAATAAATACAATCATAAATAACAGAAAAGAAAAATAAATGACAAACTTTCTGAACACTTTCCACAGAAACAAGACACAAATAGCTAGTTAATACACTGGCAGTAAAATACATGTACAGCAAAGTTGAGCAAACACAGTAAAAACTCCCATAAAATAAGGGTCCTACCTCTGTTATGCAAACCACATTATTATTTTGGATTAGTCAAGGCTCAAAAAATTTCTCTGTGCATGGCTAGTAATTGTCTAAAGTGATGTTTTCTCTGTTCTTTGATGTTCAAATTTAACCCCTTAACTGGGAACCCCGGATATATCCGTCCATTTTACATTGAGTTACAGTTAAATACACGGTTAAGGGGTTAAATGTACCGGCATATACATTGATTCTATTGGAAATTCTATTAAACTCAAAGAAATTTCATTTCCAGCAATTTATGTAGAAAATTGTAAAATATTATTTTGCAAGTCATAATCATCCTGCAAACCATATTTGTAATAACTATATCTGTTTCATATTCTATTCTATTCATATTCAATTCTATTCTTCATATTCTTTTAAGCCAGTGGTTCTTAACCTTTATAATTTTTGTGAATATGTACCCCTGAAACAAGTATAAGAGAACAAAGTACCCACCCTTACCAGCAAGCCTTATTCCAGGCCAAAAGTATATGCACCACAATATATTGAAAATATCTATAAAATGCAGCAAACATCTGTCACAGATTGAGCACATTTCAGAAAGCAGGATTTTTCTTTATATAATTTCTAATCCAGTGCAGAATTATCAACAGTATTTGTACAGTGTACAGAGCATGGGTGCCCACAGAAAATTTTCCAGAAAGGGGTAAAATACAAAGGTCACGGTTACACCACATAAATTTTTCCAGGAGGGGTAAAACACACTTTAACAAAATCGTCATGGTTAATATTTTAGCAAGGTTTTCAGATTTCAATGTGAAATATTGGAATTTGCATTTTCCAAGGGGGGCAAGTGTCCCCTCTTGCCCTAATGTGCTGGCGCCCATGGTACAGAGTAAATTGTAGTAAGTCTTTAAATCAGACTTTATTTCCGGATCATTCTGTGTACCCCAACATCGTCCCTCATGTACTCTCAAAGGGCACCAGTACTCCCGGTTAAGAACCACTGTTTTAAGCACTAATTTTGAAGCCATAAATAACTATTATAAGTTTTGCATTTGATTAATCGTGCACAAACTGCATGTAAGAGTTTGTCACTTTTAAGCACTTGCTTTGGTTTCTGAGGAGGATCTTTTCAATTATTTAAATAGGTACTGGCCCAAAATAGGATGGCCTGCCCTGTTTACTCTACCACAATCACAACTACTGTATAACCTAGAACTTTACATACTAACAACCGCCCACCTAACATTTGAGGACAGCCCTAAAGACAAGCAGCTTCACTGCAGCTATCTTTGTTGTTGTTGTTGAACACTTCTAGCCAGCTAGCTGCTGGCAAAGATCAAAAGGCCATGCCCGGCAAGGCCTACAACAGGATGCCTAACAAAGGCCTACCACAGACATGCTGTACATTCAGCTATAGCCAGAAGCAAATGAGTCATTCACGGACACCATTGCCTGATAACAGCAAATGAATCTAGACATAAAGTATGCAATGCAGAATAATGGCCAGTATTGCCTTAAATGAAATTAAATTGTTGATTTCCATTACACTATGACTACTGCAAGCACCTTTTCATAGCTACCATTCATCTTATGAGTGAGATCCTTCCACTAGTAGCTTTCACACAAGCAGTAATGCCTCCTAAACCACTTTAAATCATGCTATAGTTACCAGGCAAAAACATAAGAGGAAGACCACCAGGGATGTTAGTCCATGGCCTTGGTCCTGGCCTTAAGGACAAGTTACAAGCCCAAGACTGTTTAATTGCCTTGTTACAAGCCCTTCCTTCTAGCCTTAAGGGTTGAGTCCTTGTTAACTTTCCAGAAGACCATGGAAAGAATTGATATACAATATTAAAAAGAATGGTGTAACATGGATGATATATAATGATATATATGCATATATATATATATATATATATATATATATATATATATATATATATATATATATATTCATGAAACATACAAAGCCACACAAGGCAGAGACAAATGGAGGAGGCAAACCAAAGCACTATAAAAATTAATGAGATTTTACTTACTTATCTATATAAACTTCTTAGACCACCAGGGATGTTAGTCCATGGCCTTGGTCCTGGCCTTAAGGACAAGTTACAAGCCCTTCCTTCTAGCCTTAAGGGTTGAGTCCTTGTTAACTTTCCAGAAGACCATGGAAAGAATTGATATACAATATTAAAAAGAATGGTGTAACATGGATGATATATAATGATATATATATGCATGCATATATATTATATATATATTATATATATATATATATTCATGAAACATACAAAGCCACACAAGGCAGAGACAAATGGAGGAGGCAAACCAAAGCACTATAAAAATTAATGAGATTTTACTTACTTATCTATATAAACTTCTTGAAGCACTTTTATAATAATATAAATGTCTTCTTGGTGCATCTAAATTCTAGATTAATTACTTCTTATTAGAGTGAAATAATCCAGAGATGGCAATAGGTCATGGGTCAAATGTACCTTGACCGTGACAAGTCACATTCTTAAGAGTGGGGTGCAGTCATGCAGCCCATGAAATTTTAAGTTCACCTTCATTGACAATTAAATATTGGCAATTTTAACTCTGAATCTACTCTATATTAATGATGCTCCTCTTGATTACCGTACTGGTCTGTTGGTGAATTTTTTGTTTGTTCTGTGGTACAGTATTACTTTATTGTACAGTCACTATGTGCCTCTACATTCCATTAGTTTACAGTGACTTAAGGGCTTTGAAAAGATATTATAATTGTTTAAAATAAGGTATGGGTTGTGGGTAAAGGTTCAATAGGTCACATGGGTCATATATTCATCTCTGCAATAATCAGTTTGAGTCAAATAGAGCACAGTACAACAAATAACTGAGCTCTAAGAATTGAGATGTCATTACTGGTTATGACTAAAATGTTAACTTTCAATGGCATGAGTATGTTCAGTGTAGTTACTTTCTGAATGTCCTCTAGGTCAAGCAAACATCAGAATGCCTGCAGAGTAATTCTCTTGCAATGTTCAAGATAAGTTTGGCCTAAGGCTGAAAAACTGCCTTGAATCACTTTAGCCTGTTGAGTCACTTTAGCCAGTTATTCATGCAAGGTCTAAAAATGGAGCCTCCATGCTGTCTCGTACATTCAGTCTTGACAACTAAGCAGAAAACACTGATGAATAAAAGTGTTTCCCTGTAAAATTCTACAAAATCTCAAGAAAATTCTGAAAGGGAACGCTGCCTGCTATGTCACAGCCTGACACCACAATGCATTCTGTAATGTAATGAGTAATGTAATGTAACAGAATATTTGTATTGCGCCTCTTATGAAGAATCACTCAGAAGCACTCCTGCTGTAATTACCGTACTGCATACTGACAAAGAGATAAGTTTCAAGTCGTTTAATCTCCAATCACTGTCCAAGAAATCAAAAGTTCTTGGCCTATACATCTGTACGATCTATATGTTTGCCCATACGTCTATAGGCAAAAATTGCCATTGAGATGGATGAAACGTTTCTAATATGTATCAATTTCTGCCTATTTCAGTAGAGGGTGCTAGCCCTCTGGACCACCCAACTCGAAGATTTAGTCGCTCCTCCCAAGAAATCAAAAGTTATAGGCCTATAAAGTAATACATTCTATATGTTTTGCCCATATGGCTATAGGCAAAAATAGCCATTGACATAGAAGAAAATTTTCTAGTAGGTAGCAATTTCTGCCTATTTCAGTAGAGGGTGCTAGCCCTCTGGACCACCCAACTCAAAGATTTAGTCACTCCCTCCAAATCTTCAATCATAACCAGAATAAAAGGGTCATAGTTTCTGATAGTTCAGCAGCCCACAATTCTTACAGTAAACCCAGCTCTCATCTGTGATACAACTCTGTTCAATATGAAGTAGAACCATAAAGCCTGACTGACTTAAGGGCAAACACAACTGACTTAAGGGAAAAAGGAACTTGTTCAAGTAAGTTTAATATGAACATATATCTATAATTGGATGGCTAATCGCAATTGGAAAAAAATAAGAACACTAAATAATAGTAATAATAACAAGGTTTAAAGTGGTTCCGTAGGATCTGCCCTGAGTGAGAACCGCTGTTGTACCCACCCAAATCTAGTATCCTTTAGTACTGAGGTTTGTCTTGAAATCATTCACACTTGTAGCCATTAAGATAATATATATTTAAAACTGAATAAAAAGTACCATATTAGTCAGTGATAAACTTCTGTGCCTGTTGTGCCTAGGTACCTTGCTAAAGCACAGCTGCGACTGAATCACAGACTCTTAATCTGCACTTGCTCTATGAGCGGAAATACCAGTAGTCAATTACCTATATAGAACTTCTGACTGATACCACGAATACACAACAGGGCTGTTGGAAGCCAAACCATATTGTAAATATTGTTTTAAAAATCCAAAACTTCACAAAATATGAAGATATCTTTCTTCTATTGTGCTCAAACAGGCAAAATCATTATCAGCACTTAAAAATTAATTAAATTAGCATTGCTATATCTCACTTTCCAGGACTGCTGATAAGGTTATCAATAAAATTGGGGGCTGACACCTTATCAAATGGCACCCCTGACACTCTCTGCTTTCACTAGGGGTAGCCAGGAATTTGATTTGTGGATGTATAATTTTTTTTGAGAGGGGAATAAATGTTAACTATAAACCACATAAACCACTTATAAACCACATAGAAAGCTTTAAGGTAGATTGATTTGGGGTGTGTATATATATATATATATATATATATATATATATATATATATATATATCGATATAACCCCATCGCTCGCCTCTGACTTTCACCCTTATCAAAAATTATAATTCAGAATAGGGTAATGCCCCATCTGCACGATATACAGTAATAAGAACCAACTTTCAGTTGCATCAAGAAAAGACGACAAGAACTTTAGCTACTTTGCAATTTTTACAGACACCAAATTAAAACTATAATGAATAAGGCTATAAGACACATTTAAGGAAAAGCAGATTTATAAACACCATCATTCCACTCACTTCTGTAAGTTTAATACACGACCTAACTTGCCAAATATAAAGGCTTCTGATGTATCACCACCAAAGAATTCTTAAAATGCAATTTTCAGAACAAAGTTTCATGATGTTGGGCACAGAATGTCAAGTTCTATATTGCTATTTAGGGGCAGAAGATGGCAGAGTGGGTTACGTGCTGGAGCATCAGACTGACGGAGCGGGTTCAAGCCCCGTTAGTGCCCATAGTGGCTTTCACACAGGCAGTAATGCCTCCTAAGCCACTTTAAATCATACTAAGTTAAGTTTTATTATTATTATTATTATTATTATTATTATTATTATTATTATTATTATTATTACTTCTATTACTCAATATATTATTGCTATGCACTTCTATGCACCTGCCTATGTATCATAGAGCCGACCGCAGCACACAAACCAAATACCAGGTCTAACACTCAAAGGGCATCAATTGATGGTACTCAATATCCACCTGTAAAAGTTAACTGAAACACAAACCATGGAGAAAAGCCAAATGGAATCGATGCTTTAATACGAGTTTTAAGTATACATCTGAATGTATTCAATTCATTGGGAGACCTGACAAGACACAGGAAGAGTTCAGGGATTTTGGGCTAATATCGATACATCACGTAATTAGATATATCTTGAAAGAAATATATCAAATAATTCAAATAATTATTACATTATGTGTCAATAACTGTTGCAAACAGTTATTTTAAGCTTTAAGATTATCTCATAGATTGAATGTTCCTGTGATAAACAGTCTCGCAGACAAGTACTGTATTAATATGTACCTGTATAATTCTTCCACCGTTGACGCTCCAAAAGAACCAATTTTTAAGACCAGAAAATACTAAAATGAAGATGTAGTTAACAGAACACCTCTTATCTTCGGTAGTGTTGGCTCAAATAATGATATCCACCGGACCACCGAGTTATCCAACCACCGATAAGTTTAGAATATCAGTACCGGTAGTTGCAACGGTCTGCGTTCAGTCTAGACTCTAGCAGAATGTCAAAACATGCCTGACCGTTGCTGCAACTAGAGAGGTAAAGGTAATTATCTTCTGGTGCGCGCGATGATCAACATGTGACGACTGACGATCAAACGAAGCTCCGCCCATCTGCACTGTAGAAATATGCGTGGGCCACAGCGGCGAGTTTTAAAATAACAAAGGTAGTTCCACGCTAAACCAGCGGTTCCCAAACTGTGGTCCGCGGAACGGAGGGGGTCCGCGGAGAATATGGTGGGGGTCCGCGAGAGCCTCCCAAAATATTTAGGGTTATGGTTAGGCCTAACCCTAACCCAGATGACCTTTTTTGCTTGTCACTACATTTAGTACATTTAGGAAGGATGATATTGATGATAATCATTTTTTCTTGTCTCTTGTTAAATAATGTTGTTCGCGAGCTAAGCTGGGAACAAAATAGGGGTCCGCGATCAAAAAAGTTTGGGAACCTCTGCGCTAAACAACACTTTTATAATGTCGTTTATGGAAATTGATTAGTTTTGAACATTATAAAAAATAAAGTCATATTCAGATTCACAGCGGCATAATCGCACTTTATTTATGACCACGCTTTTATAACCGCTTAGACTATATCAAAAATTGGTTTCCTCAAGTAAAGCATCCAGTGCTAATCATATGGATTAGGGAAAGATACTCTTAAAGTATTTGAGGCGTGACAGCGAGATGCAGTAATTAACTTTCTAGCAAAGCAGTAAGGGTCCCACCATTCTGCAATAAATTCACCACCAATTGTTGGCTTACCTCAATCGTTGGCTTAACCACGAGGATTGCATGGTCTTTCTCCTATAATATTACTACAGAGGTTTTGACGCAGGTTTACTTAGATAAGCCACATTTTTATTATTATTATTATTATGGCTGGGACCGGTTGTGAGATTCGTACAGAACCGGAATGAGTAGTGGAGGAGGGGGAGTATCAGATCGAGGTGAACTCACCATTCTTCGGAGTCCTAGAGATGACGACCTTATTTTTTGTTCGTCAAGATTTTGTCAAAAATGTTGATGGGCCGCCTCCTCACAATTGGAATCCTGGCTACGACACTGGCCACAACGAAGAATGGTCGCCCTCATCCGGAGGAGGATTACGCCCCCCCCCAAGTTGAATACTATTGGTATTATTTATGTACTGTATTGTGTATTCAAAGTGTATTGTGATCAACTGCTGAAGCAGGCAGGCATGAACGCATCGATACTACTCTTCCCATGTCATGCAGTATTTATTCTAGCCACCTTGACATTGGGAGGGGGTTGAAATGTTTGGGGGACAAGATTTGTCTCTCCACGCTTTTGGAGGGAAATTTCCATCCCCCAAGCCAACATATACAAATTGGGGGATTTTAAAACTTTGGGGTGAATTCCCCCCCTCCAAACAGGCCTAGAATAAACACTGCATGTCAAGTGCCTTGGTAGCTCATTCAGTACAACTTCAACATTGTAGGCCTCATATATTGATTGCAATAGTTAAAGATTTTAAAGGATTCAAGACTAGCATTAAATGGACAGTGTAACAGGTGGCATTTTAAATACACAATTGACTTCAATTACTGAGGTTTTTGTTGAAGAGGAAAGCAATTCTACATCTATCATTTTCAATGGAAACAATGTAACTTCAACTCATCAATATTCACTTATGAATACACAACAGCTACAAATTACCAAGCGCATATACTACTGAATTTAAAACAATTTTAACGATTAAAATTATGCTACAAATGCAATGCAGTGTGTAGGCTTGTGTAGCTAATTAATATCTACATTTTCAAGTCAATGGTGGACCCTCACAATTCAATATTAAATTAAGCATGGCTAAGTCACCAGAACAGTCAAGCCACAGTCTTACAATCAACTACTGTAGATAACTTAACTAAGTCAAACAGGTAAACCTATAAAGCTAAATTCTAATAATTCAGACACATTTGATAATCTGTAAATGTAATGCAAGCCTTTAAAAGACGATTCTAGAGTTACTCCACTGTCCTAATAGGCTGTACTTTAACTCATTATATTTGTTATTCAGGACTAGAAATTTTGAACCTGTCTCATTGCAAAAATACAGAATATTACAGTACATGCATGCCTGTTAATAAAGTACTCACTTGTTATTATAATAAGCAACCAAACAGAGCCGGCGCGTGGGGCCTGCAAAGCCTGCGGCTGCAGGGGGTCCCACCGGCCTCTGATATTTAAGAGTTTTCATACGGATTACCTTTTTTTGCTCATCAGGCTATTTGAAGAGGCAAAAATATATACAGATGACCCTTTTTTTGCTCGTCAAGACATTTCAAAAACGTTGCACTTGCAAAAATTGCAGGGCCCCCCGGCTCTGGTAGAGGGTGCTAGACCTCTGTACCATATAACTCAAAGATTTAGTCGCTCCTTCCAAGAAATCAAAAGTTATAGGTTTAAACAATTAGAGGTCCATAGGTAAAACTACATAGAAAAATGCCATTGTCATAGGAAATATATTTTAATAGCAATCAATTTCTGCTTATTTCAGTAGAGGGTGCCAGCCCTCTGGACCATATAACTCAAAGATTTAGTCGCTCCTTCCAAGATATCAAAAGTTATAGGCCTAAGCAACTAGAGGACAATAGTCAAAACGACATAGAAAAAATACCATTGTCATAAGAAATATATTTGAATACTATTAATAGCAATCAATTTCTGCCTATTTCAGTAGAGGGTGATAGCCCTTTGTACCATATAACTCAAAGATTTAGTCGCTCCTTCCAAATATCAAAAGTTATAGGCCTAAACAACTAGAGGTCCATAGGCAAAACTACATAGAAAAAATACCATTGTCATCAGAAATTAAGAAATATATTTTAATAACAATCAATTTCTGCCAATTTCAGTAGAAGGTGCTAGCCCTCTGGACCATATAACTCAAAGATTTAGTCACTCCTTCCAAGAAATCAAAAGTTATAGGTCTAAACAACTAAAGGTCCATAGGCAAAACTACATAGAAAAAATGCCATTGTCATAAGAATATATTTTAATACTATTAATAGCAATCAATTTCTGCCTATTTCAGTAGAGGGCAGAGCCGGCGCGTGGGGCCTGCAAAGCCTGCGATCGCAGCGGTTCCCGCCGGCTGCAGGAACCCCGCCGGCCTCGGATATTTAAGAGTTTTCATACGGATGACCTTTTTTGCTCGTCAGGCCATTTGAAGAGGCAAAAATATATACGGATGACCTTTTTTTGCTCATCAAGACATTTAAAAAACGTCGCACTCGCAAAAATTGCAGGGGGCCCCCGAAAGTCACATGCCAGCTCTGCAACTAAAGTCACGATCATTTCATATTTTGCTATCAGTTCCTCCTCCTTAGTGTCTGTTATCGATATAATATCATCTTCGTTTATCTGTTATCACTATCCATCACACTAATAAACAAGAGAAGGCTTAAACATAAGACTCCTTACATTACATTGGTTACCTGCCTATTACAGGGTCTATGGTTTACATTGTAATAATTGAGATAATAACTTAGTATTGAATTTGAAAGTTATAGTTATTCAGATGAGGCTGGTTAATTAAATACACAGCTATACATAAATGAGGTTAAATATACAGCCATTGTATTTCACCAATAAATCAGTACCAACACCACTTTAAATTCAACTTGTTCCATTAATTAATAGCATAATACAAGATACCGAGACATAAATGGATCTTGTCTTGTGTGAAAATGATTCATAACCAAGAACAACAGTTACTACGCGTGCATGAAAACAATACAAAGCACACTAATGGAGAAATTTTAACATCTACACGTAGCTTCTCCCTACTCAACATCATTCAAAATATACAGAAATTATTATCTAAATGCCTGCTCATTCTTAGATTATTTAAAATTAGGAACCACCAATGTCACAAAATTATTTTTAGATGGTCTGGTTTACCACTAGAACAACAATACCCAAGAATGTCTTGCTTGCTTCTGTTCATCATGTTTTATGCACCACAATCATCAAAGCAGAAGGTAAGCATCAGAGATTCAGCATTATAAATGAAACAGATGCCTTATAAAAACAGAACAAGTTACACATTTGAACGTGAATTATACAGCAAGTAAGATTTCAGTAATGACCACAACTTTTATATTCTAAGTACTAATAAGAAAATTATAAAGAACAAATGGAGATATGTCAGGCACAGATTAGAAAGAAATGGGGGTCAACAAATACAATCTCATCGGAACAAATCTTTGCCGAATGACAGAATATCAAGTAGCATTCATGACCAAACATTGGTCTATGGTTGTTGGTCTATTCACGACCAAACACATGGATTACAATCCTCCTGGCTCCCAACATCTTCAAATGACACAGAGATGAACAGACCTCTCTCCGTTGCCTGTTTACGTATTAAACAGAACACACACATGGGTGTCTGCTGTAAATTTCCAAGAGAAGGGAAAATGGATTCAAAATGCATTTAATGCAGATCGCATGCACAATTTTTTACAAAGTCCTGATCCATGAGATCCAGAAAGCCTTCTTTGCACCCCTTACCAGAGGCAAATTTCATCCTGGCAATGACAGTACACAAATGTCAACATTCAGTTCCTGATCAATGCTGTTGCTGCTTGATAAAACAACAACCAATAGGAGGAAAAACTCACATCTAAACTAGCAAACTGACTTCTGGTAACAAAATTAGCAATAAGCAAATTTCATATTAATTAGAGCTCTCTAAATTATACTGTGCATAAAATCAATATAGTAATTTCTATTCTGTCAAATATTAAAGCAAAGCATTTTATGAATTGTTTCCAAAATAAAAAAATCATCAAATAATGTCTTTGCAAGGCTCTTTCACACCGCAAAATTAACAATCAATTTTTTTCTACACTCCCACAAATAACAAATACATAGAATAAAACTGATTAGTGGCTATGTGTGTCATTTGCAAAATAAGTGTGGCATGATGGCAAGCCAGTCATCATAGCCAAAAAGAAGTAATGCAATTACCATCATGCTTAGAATTAATTTTAAAGTGGTGACAACATAATGAGGACATGCATTGGCAATGTAAGTTACTACAAAGTCTACAGTTAACTGGAAATAAAATGACAATAACTGTCTGCATAGGAAGGCAAGAAATAATCAATTTAAGCAGCTATATTGGAATAAAAGTTTTCTCATAAATTTTAAACATGCCATTCTTAATCAGTAATACAACTTACATTGCATCATGTTACATGTAAACACAAATCCAAGAATAGAGAAAACCTTAACAATGTACCATTGCATTGTCATTGGCTGTGTTGATTACATCCTGCTCAAATGATAACATTTTTACTAGATTGACCACCTAATCATAGATAATTATGTATCCAAATGCAATCACCAATACAAGCAATACAGGATGATATAAATAATAACCAAATCTAATGAGAATGAATGGCTTCTCCTTTTGATCTTAATTGAAAGTTTTATGGAAATTCAAACGAAATATACACTCTTGTCGAATAATTAAGACCAAAGTAACTGTGTCTACTGCGGGCTTCTTGTGCTGTCCAAGTTCGAGCCGTTGTTGTGCGCATCGCCAAAATCATTAGTCGAATGGCTGCCACTCATTTGATTCTAAAAAGAAATCAAAATTAGTCACAAATTCGGTAAAACAGCCGTCTCAGAGTATTTCAGTTGTATTCACGTCAACTTCAGGGGCTAAAAAATTCACAGAAAAATAAATGGGCTCCAAGTGAACCAACTCGAAGCAGCAAGAACTGCAAAAGTTTAACATTTTCTTGCATTTCCCCAAAAGCATACACTCTAATATATAACACCTGGTCAGCCATGTCTTCTGTCCGCAACCCAGGGCCTCCTCCGTGTGCCCCAAGTACAAACCTCTTTATTCCTGAGATGAGGTTTTGAATCAGTTGGCCTTATCCTCTGGAATGCTCTTGACCCTCAGCATACATAATTTAGCAGCTGCTGATTCTATGGCCCTCTTTTTGAAACAACTTGAAATATTTTACTATGGGTCATAACATATGAAAACATAATCAGATATGAGTGAAACTTCATCAACATTTCAATGCAAGTAAAGTGAAGTTAGTGATCTTCTTTAAAAGTATATACATGGTACGTTCACTAAAAGCCATGATTCACATATAAAAAGGGGAAATTAAACAATGCAAAAAAGAAAATAACACATAAAAATTCAAAAATAGAGGATTGCCACAAAGTAACCATTTGATGACAACAAGACAGGTACAACATATTATTCTAGGGTCCATCCATAAAGTATGTACGCGCTGACGGGGTCGGATTTAGGAGATTTTCTTATGTACACTATATGCAATGGAGGGAGGATGGGTGAAAATATGACTTTTTGTGTACAACTGTACATACTATATGGATAAACCCCTATGAAGCAGATAAATCCAAAAATCCAATTCAACAGATTTTAAAACTCAAAGTGCCATAAGGTGTTTATATACCAAAGAAGTAACATGACAATACTTAATAAATTAGCAGTTATACTGGTATACTCAGTACTGAATACCATTCTACTGTCATAATAATAAACATGAAATAATCAGTAACTAAAAACCAGTTAAATTATTTCACACATATCTTTCTTAATTAAGAGACAGCCACAGATATCAGAATGACACAAAAGATAAGATCAAAATGGAAACATTAATATTACACATTAATTAGTAACATCCAGGAAAGTAATACAATATGTCTGCTGCTTCCTTCAATTCTTACATACATGTACAGTTGTACACTTACAAATATGCCCGTGGTTTTGCCCTTATTTTGACCCTGTAAAATGTTTTTGTAATTATGATTAGTTCTGCATCAACAAGAAAATGTGCAAATGAAAATATGAGATGATAATATCCAATATTTTTATATCCAGATATTGTGATTTATTCAAAAGTCTTGTCATTAATCTCCTACCATTCTCTTAAACTAGCCACACATTCACTACAAAAGTTTCTAGTCATGTTTACTCCTCGTTATGACTGGAAATTGACAGATAAACAGAAATAAATAGTCTTTATATAATCATAAATCCATGTATAAGCAAAAATAAATTAATTCAAATGAGATATTGTTTCCGAAACAAAGCCTTAAATTTTGAACTATACAGCATAGTTGCTACTACTACTACTACCTAAAATAGAAACACATTTAGCACTCTATAAGTTCAGTTCCTTACCATAGCATTGTACCTCATATTTCCCATCGAGCGTGATTGCTTGTAATTGTAAATTACAACTTACTTAGATTTTACATGGATTTTATTAAAACTAGTCAAAATTGGTTAATAAAACCCAACAACAAATGAGGTGATAAAATTCCATTAGTTACATTACATTTAGATGTTGACTGCAACATCAGAATAATCTTTACAGTTACCGTGGTACAAAAATTTGTCACATATCATTGTTTTGCAACATGCATCTCTTTAGAATCTGGCCGTGGTTTAGTTACCTACGTGCGTACGTAAAACACCCATCAGTTATGCCTATAAGTGAAAAAATAATCAGGACCCAAATTGCATATTAAATTTTCTGATTAAAACAGGCATAGGGGCAGTTTCACAATTCAAATACCCAGTACAGAAAATTCAGTAATTCTGTACAGTAAAACTTTATTATAATGGACTCAGTTATAAACTATACTGGGTTATAAAGTACCTAAATGTACAGTCTCCGTGTGATGCGCTACCGTATTTGATGGTATTGGATATAACATACCTCAGATATAAAGTACTAAATTTTATAGAACAGAACCACTACATGTGTTAAAATGAAGTTCTATTGTATACAAGAAACATAGCAGCAATACTGCCATGAGCAGAGGAGAAACATAAACAAATAGTAAAAAGCCAAAGGGTGCTGCATTGGCTCAAAAGACGTAGAAATAAATGGTCATCAGCTTCAATTAATTTATCCTAGACCTATATAGCATTGGCTACAGAAGTTGTCAGCCTTTTTTACTCAACATCTTTCCTTCCACCCAATGTACAAACAATTGAAAAGTTTCTTTCATTGCTAAGGTCTGAACACTAAACCCTATCATTGGTATGCCAACAAGCCAATAGCTGAACCATAACACCATTCAAATAGTACACAATGGTTAGGTTAAAAAGTCAATTTATATAGCGCAAAAACATGAACGAAAAGTCAAAGGCTAGAGCGGTCAATGGTCAATGACTATGCAACAGATTAATAAATAAGTTGCCAACACTCTTATTGTCATCTTTCAAGTGGCTCTAATTTATCTATCAAAAAGTTAATACATAATTTTGGAATTATAAACTAGTCCTCTGACTAAGTAAGTAAGGTGAAGTGAAATCTCATGAAATATACAGCACTTTCAAAAGTGGTAATTTTTATTATTAAACTCGACAATTTCTTAAGCGCAGTAACATAGCTAGGTGGCTAAAGCCAAAGGTGCTGTACATTAGTAGCTGTCTATTCTTAAGCACTGCCACATGCAATATGGATATATTGACTTTGTACATTCGAGATGCGCTTGTACTGCACTAAGTCAAATGGATGTAATACTGTGTGCAAAACACATTAACTGTTTCTAAGAGACCTGTCAGAATTGCACAAAGCAATTCTAGTCTGGTTAATACAAAAGAAAATCAAACACCACTCTCATCAACTCACCTTGATGGAAGAATATGCACCTCCCACTTTGTCTTCCACAGATTTAAACACATTCGAATTGCTAAAAACAGAACAGCAAAATTTTATCAGAAAACATTTATACTGGCTGGCAGCTTGGATAGCAAACCAGCAGCACACAATCTGAAAGCAATATAATAAAGAAAATCTTAGGTACGGCCAAATATACCTAACAGTATGAATATTTAACACACAGTAATGTAATGTAATTTAGCATCTGCATAGTGCCTCTTATATTGCCCATTTCACGAAATATGCCAAACGTGGTGCCACCCACCAGGGAGCTAGAAATGGTCACATAGAGATCAACTTAGCACCGTACACATTATAAATTTAGATTCACTGGACCCGTATCCGTGGTACTGCACGCCTGGGTGGACTATATCAGTGATGGGCACAAGTTTTTATCCGAGGGCCGCAAAAGTGTCTGTGAAGAAAGCCGAGGGCCGCACAAATTTTTTCGACATTTAGAATTAGGCCTACATTTTTAAGTCGTCTCAAAACGACTTTACCATAACGTTTTATATAAGCCTACTGTGCTGTGTAGGTCCAAGTAATTATTATTATAAAATATACTTGAATGTACAATATTAGAATGTAGATCAAGAAACTCACAAGTATATAGCAATTAAAAACAAAGTGTCATGAATAGGTCATCATGTAATGGTAATAAATAAGAACATTTTTATTTAGACTCTAAGTGGGTTTTCATGACACCAGACCAGTGCACTGTATGCTGTCGTAACGTGGACAGTAACTGTTGATACTTGCGCGCAGCTGTGGTCTTGAGTGGTCTTGAGTGAGTCTATTTCTAAGTTTGTTCTTTACAAAATTTACTTGTGAGAACAACTGTTCACAGCAATAAGTACTCCCAACCATACAAAGCAGTTTGTTTGCTGCCATCTTAAGTGTGGGATAGGAGTACTGATTAACAGTTGCCAAAATTCAGCTGGAATAAGTTTATCATGTGATTGTGCAAGTTCATCATCAATTTTAATCTCCAGTAGTTCTAACGGTGCTAGACTAATGTCATTCACGATGACCTCACTAAGGTCATTCGGATCAAACGAGAATAGATTCCTGAAGAAGTGTAGGGGCCTATGTGCAGTTTTATGTTAGAACAACCATTAAACCTTCCTTCAAACTCCTCCAACAAAATGTCTAACTCAGCAACAAAATCACAGTTTTCTGGATAATTTTCCTCTTCCTGCATTATTTCTCTGAGACGGGTAACTGTGCTTTAAACAATGTAAGTTTACTTTTAAAACCATAACCATATCTGGCAGATATTTATTATGGCCTTGGAGTTTCAAATTCAAGTCATTGAGATGTTTTGTGATATCTGTCGTGGAAAGGACGCTAACCAAATGCGATCAAACAACACCTCATGCTCTCTATTATTGTCATGCAAAAATGCAAGAATTTAAGTTTTCAAACTAAAGAATCTTTGAAGCACATTTCCGCGTGACAGACAGCCGCTTTATTTGATTGTGATAAGTGAGGTCAAGAATATCTTTCCAAGTCGGGGCCGCACAAAAAGGGCTTGAGGGCCGCACATTAATGCAATATCTTTCCAAGTCGGGGGCCGCACAAAAGGGCTTCGAGGGTCGCATGTGGCCTTGGGCCGCACTTTGCCCATCCCTGGACTATATGAACAAAGATCAGCACACTCAAAGAGCCTTGCAAACTTGGGAAGGACTTTGACTTTTTCAATGCAAGAAATATGGCACAAAATTCTGCATGAACTCGTCACCTAATTCAAACCCAGAGCAAAACACTATATTACCATTACCTTTATAACGTGTTTCTCAACATACAGTGTGTCTATGTATTGAAAACATGCAGTTCACATAACAATACAATGCTCTATATATATATATATATATATATATATATATATATATATATATATATATATATATATATATATATATATATATCTGCAACAAGATCAATATTTAAGGTTAAAGCTGTTAATAACATTTAACACATAAATTATGGACACCATATTCATATGACAGATCAAACTCTTACCCATGATAGTCAAATGTCAAGGTAAGAACAGTCAGTTGAATAGCAAACAGTTTAATCATGAGAAGGAACACAAAAATACCAGAAGAACTGGTATAATCTGTGTGATAAAAGCACTAATATATTTGGGAATACTTAAAAAATTAATTTCCAAATAATCCAAAAAATACTACAAACCGGAAGTCCCCTAATTTCTTTGATGCAAATGCCCCAAATGACTTGAAAGCCGCATTAGTCTTTTGGTACCTGAAACAACAATAAGCCTGTTTTGTGCAGGAAAGCCACCAATAATTGTACTGCATACTGAACTATTTATATAGCGCCGTAAACATAGCATAACCAAAAACAAGGGCGCTTGACAGGGGGTATGACTCCCTAAACAGATGGCTTTTCAGTCTGTTTTTGAAGATGGGCCGAGCTTTAATCCTCCTTATTTCAGGTGGGATGGTATTCCACTTGAAATAATAATACAATCCATCAAATAAAAGACAAAACAAAAATTTTTATCTGTAAAACAACTTAATAGAACAGAAACAAAGAACTGCTTCTAAAGGAAATATAAACTAAATAATATCTTATGGATAAGAAAACAGAATGAATACAGACAGAAATTAGAATGAAAACTTACGCATCTGTTGATGCTATAGAGTCACCAAGCTGATGCAACTTTTCACTTGTCTTTTGTACCCTAGATAGAGATGTGAACTGCTCAAATCTATATTTATTTAGTTTCTTTTAAATACAATTTTACATTTTATAGATCAGGGGTGGCCAAACTGTGGCTTGTAAGTGTCGCATGCTGCTCTTCTAGCAGAATCTGTGGCTTGCGAATAGTTTGAAAATATTTTTGAGCGGATTAACAGAACAACAGAAGCACACAATTTCCACACAGCAGTAATAACATTGCCCCTGTTTGCCAATTTTATCTTAGGTCCCATAAAAATAGCAGCAGAGATTTAATGAAATTTTGCAAAGAATTGCATAACACAACGTCGTTTTTGTGTCTAATTGTGGCAATGTAGCTCCCAATCTTTTGAAAATTTTCATTTGTGGCTTGCACCTTTTATGGGTTTGGCCAACCCGTGCATGTTATAGATCCTCAATTCTAGAAACTTCCATCATCGTCGTTGTCGTCGCCGCTGCCTCCGCCGCCACTATCACCATCATCATCACCACCACCACCACCACCGCCACCACCACCACCAACATCATCATCATCAACTGAAATCATGCAAGTATTTCCAAAAGAAATCTTGTCTCTGTAACAATGTAATGTAACAAAATATTTGTATAGCGCCTCTTCTGAAGAATCACTCAGAAGCACTCCCACAGTAAATTACTGTATATTGACAAAGAGATAAGTTTTAAGTTGTTTCAAAAAGAGGGCCATAGAATTAGGAGTTGCTAAAGCTACTGGGCCACTAGAGCTCATTGAACGCGCGGCTTCACGACGAGCCCGCATTGGCCGCCTGAATGAGAGGCCGCTTTCAAATGACTGCTGGGCCACTAGCATACAGTGAACGCTGGTAGAGTGTGGGGGGAGCGCGTGGACCATGTTCTTCGCATGCTAGAATGGGTTTGCACATTCATCCATTCTTTCCATAATCTACTTTCTGATTCACCAACCAATCAAGCGCAATTTCAACAGTCAGAGCGCCAAAGGACAATGATAAACAGAGCACATTTATACGTTGTTGCATCAAAATCGCGAATTACAAAAGCGAGTTCAACATAATAATTCTAAGCGAGGTGGCTGCCCATATGATTTAATGGAATAGTCGTACTGACGAGTACAAAGAGCGACAAGAAGCTGTCGATATGGCTTGAAATAGCTGAAAAAGTGCAGTCCACTACAAATATGTAAATATATAAACAACAGGGCTATTATGCAAAATGATGTACATGCAATGCAATGCAAATGGCTTGGAAAAGATGTAAATGTAAATGCAAACACTTGAATTGAATGTTGAATTTAATTATTCTATGCATTCAGTCAACTAGTAACTAGTAATACTTTGTGGAACAGTTGTATAAAGTATACTGCAATGTTATAATTGTAATGTCACAACAGTCAACGTCATCAATCCACATAAAACGACAAAACCCTCGTCGACCATTTTTTACGTGCGCTACATCCAGTGTGATTCCCGTTAACTGAAACTGAAATACCCGTTAACTGATAAATAATAAATCCGTTAACGGGAACTGGAAAATACGCAAAACTGTAACAAAAACTGAAACTGGAAAATAAGTAACTGAAACTGAAAAATCGAGTCATATCAGTAACGTTTCAGTTTCAATAATCTGAATATTGTAGGTGAGCATCAGTGTAGCTGTGTGCACGACAGGCTGGCTATGGATCTGTTGTCCACAATCCACATGTAGGTCAATACTCAATAGTCAGTTGTTTACTGCTCGCTCGATCGCGGGCCTGGGCAACAGGACATCAGGACCCACAGTTACAGTAGTTCTTTGGCCCTTAATTGGCGGTATTGTCTACCAAGTTGTAGCCTGTAAGGCCTGCACGGAGTGCATGCTGCTTTGCTGATTGACCTACTTTAGCAGAGATCGGGATTCCATGCAAGTTCCAACTTTATTGTATTGTATTGTTTGTCGGGGCGGTGACGGTGTAGTTTTCTGCGCAGTGCACATTGAACCGTTGAACGTGACAGTTGTACAGCTGTATAGGCCAACTAATCAAATATAATAGTAACACTTTAACAATGAGCTTTAAGGTAACCAGTGGCTGTCAAAAAGAGAGTGTGATTTGGGAATATTTTCAGTATGATAAGATTGCCGACAAAAGTAAATGTCTTGTTACTGTTAACAACTCACCCTGTGGAAAATTAATTGTGACGACTAAAAACTGGAACTGAAAAATACCTGCAACTGAAACTGAAACTGAAAAATATATAAAACTGAAAGTGAAACGGGAACTGAAAAATAAGTTTGCAAAACGGAACTGAAACTGGAACTGAAATATAATGAGCAACTGGAATCACACTGGCTACATCAATGATTTGTAGGCGTGGCCTCCTTTTTGCTTATAGGGAAAACTGACTGTTATAATTCATGCGGATGCACTTTGTTCATCCGCAACCACGCGTTCAATGAGCTCTAGTGGCCCAGTAGCATTAGCCACGCATACTGGCGCATACATACACACATACTTTACAAAATACTTGTGGAGAGGTCTAGTCTATAGCAGTTATATTTTAATATACTTGAACATCACATGTCTAAAACGAATAGAGCACACAATCCATCATTACAGATACAAAAACAAAAAAAAAAACAATTAAGAAACAGCCAATCACAAAACATAACAAAAGATATCAAGTGATATTCCTCTATAAAACAGTTGCTATTAATAATAACGGAAACTGTAATTATGTAAATAAACTCAAAAGAAATCTTGCTGTCATAGGATTTGAAATAAATCTCTTGAAATTTAATGTGAAGAAGCTTAGTCAACAGCAATTTTAACTTTACCTAACATACTTAAATAGCACGTGTCTGCTTGTATGTGGATCATTTAGTGCCAAGTAGACAATTAGACAAATATTTCAGAAAGTTTCTAGATATTGACCATATTCTGCCCATATGTCTAGGAGAAAATAATGCAAATTTTTATTACCAAATTTTGAGTATTTTTGATTTACTCTTGCTATAAATAGAGGCTACTAAAATTTGAGTAGCTCCGAATGAAAATGAATATTTTGTCTTTTTTTAACCGCTAAACTGCCAGTAACAATAGGCAATGTAACCAAGGTGGTTTAAGGGTTAAGTGTGACATCTCGAGAACCATTTGAATATCCAGAATCTCTGCCTATTATATTAATTCAATCAAGGGTGCCCGTACATTAGGGTAAGAAGGGCATTTGTCCTCTGAATTATGCAAATACCAATATTTTCACAATGAAATTTGAAAAGCTCGCTAAAACATTAACCGTGAACAACTGACCATTGTGTTTTGCCCCCCTGGAAAATTTCTCTGACACAGCCTTGACCGTTGCGTTTTGCCCCTTCCCTGGAAAAATTTCTGTTGGCCCCCATGAATTCAATGCTGCCTTTTAGCACTCACAACATATAATCAGTCTCCCTACATCAACATATTAACCCCTTTACCATGCATTTAATTGTAACTCAATGTAAAATGGACGGATATATTTGGGGTCCCTGGTAAAGGGGTTACATCATCAACAATTAACACAAATGATGCCGAGCAAATGACTAATTGGAGCTTTGTCAAACTGTAACTTCAGCTGACCAATGCAAACACACAGTAGAATCTGTTCAGATAAACTCAGTTAACACGTTGACTGCGGCCTATTAAATAACTCAGACGCGGATACTATTGACGAGAGTCTACGAGAGTCTAGTGGCTTTCCAGTTCCTATACAAAATGCATGCGATCATGCGTGAAGTGAGTGACAGCCATTAGATTATTCCCAAGGCCCGATCACGTTAGACGCCTACAGAGGAAAATATCTTGAAACAGATGCAAGTGTTTAGAGCCATCTGTTACTAGAATGATGTTCTCTTTCCTCAGATATGCACCAATTCATATGAAAAAATGCAGGTGGTCTGTAATGTGCTCCATAACCGCACTATGTAGACTTTGTCAGGGACTAGTAGTTATCTCAACAATGGCGATTGGATAAAACAATCAATGTCACGGGTCAAGAATGCAAAGCAATACAATTTGGCAATTACTGTGGCAAAATGGACGCTATAACCGATATAAATTCCAGGACCTTAGTAAGGACCTCAATTATCTAGTGACTCTAGTCCAAAAACGCTGACGGCATTACGTCTATGGTGATACAAGTTATTTGGGATATTTATATTGAAGCTGAGGCGTGGGGTTTAGAAGGTGGGCCTTTTAGAAGGCCAATCGATGTTCTTCAGTAGAATGTGGCGCTTCCGATTGGTCATTTAGACCACCTGCTGCAATAGACGGCGCACATATCTCAAGTGAAACCAAGAATGCTATTATAATTAGCATGGAGCGAATTAAGCTTCGTTATTGAGGCAGCGGAGCATGAGTATATTGTGGTTTTTTGAACAGGTGTTTATAGGACAAATATTCATACATTTTCTATAAAATTTGCTTTTCTTGATCGGTCACCCATTCTAGTAGCTAGAGCAAGCAGAAGAATGATTCCAAGATCCATATAAGCTAAAATATTTGGCATTGAACCAAGGACGTCACCTGACGTCCCTAGCGCCCTGAGAAACCAAAATAAGGACGTCAGTTGACGTCCCTAGTGTTCAACGTGTTAAATGAACTCTGCCTAGATGAAGTTCTTGGTTACAAAAGAGAGGTCTGCAAGTTATCAAAATGAATCTGGTTACAAAGGATCTACATACAACACACAACGTCTTGAGACCCTAAAATCTATTACAATAAAAATCCACCAAGTAACACGTAAGTTTTAAAACTTTGCTTTTTAATAAAATATGTGAAAAAGAAAAAACTTACGGTTCAGACTCCTTTATTGCAGAGAACCCCTGCTGCAGGTCCTGCTTAAACTCAACCATCGGAGTGATTCCAAGCCTGCGCTTCAGCTCAGCTGTTTCTCTCAGTTTAGTATTCAAGACAGCCTTTAGAGTATGAATCTCCTCTTCGAGCTAAGCAACAAACATGGAACAACTAAAATACCAACAAAACCTTCAACACACTGCAAGTGGTTTCAAGATTCTGGTTTCCAAACATTGATTCCCACGCACACAATTCAAAAGAGTCATGAGACTCCATATTTAGCATTGCATCCCTACTCAGCCCTCTGTTATTCTATGTGGGTAAAGGCATCCTGACTTTGTACAGAAGCAAAACTAAGATCTGCATATGAATCTTGGTTTAATTTCATCAGATGAAAAACTGAACAATGAATTACAAGCAGGCCTTAATTCTACCTCTTCAAAAATCAGTCAAAAATAAATAACTATAAAACATCTCCAACCATTTAACCCTCTGGCTCACAAGGGCAATATTTCAGCTTCACAACATACTGGCTATGTTGATTACCGGGCAAAAGGGTTAAGACATCTTCAGGTACTGAAATCATGCTTCTTACAAATGCCTGACATTTTCAAGTACAAATTCTGTCAGCTAATGTCTTTTAATTACTCAATGAGCATGCCATCAAGTCAAAATACAAATGATATTTAATTTAAATTTCAAGAATAAAAGGTACATTCCATAGGCTCAGTGCCCATACGGAGAACCGAAGGGTTAGCGCCTTCAGTTTTATGTAGCAATGGCTGAATGAGAGCAGCTGCCAGCCTTTCCCTCGCCGCCTTTCTTTCCACCAAGTTAACGCTACTCATTCACAGTTGAGTCGACTGGGGGTGCTTGGTACAGAAACAACCGAAAAGTTTCTGCCGTGGCCGGGATTTGAAACACGGACCTCAAGATTGGCAGACCAGTGCACTAACCACTGCTACACTGCACACCGTATACTACAATATATATATGCTCCAAAAGATACAAGAAGTGCGCAAACAAACACACCTTTGCCAAATCTGTTCTCCACTCTTCCTCCTGTCTCTCCTTTTCCTCGGGATCCATTGGAACATTGCTTTGGTTTAGAGTGTTATCATATTCAGGCGAAGCATAGAAATGATCTGGAATAGAAGTAATTTTCAGTAAGAACAGTGTCAAGAACATAAAAGACATAGAATTCAATAGTTACTGGGATGAATCAATATGGTCTGAAAATACAGTTAAACAAAGCAAAGTTTTACTGCAGCCCAATTCTCTGTCTATAATTAATGACAGTCTAACAGTGGACTCTGTTTAATATGATACCAGGGTACACATTCTCCCATTGATTACAGTAAACACAAGCTCAGGAACATCTACAGTGAATCTCTTGACATTTGCAACATTCACAGTTCTGTCAGCAATAATTAAGCTTACTGTTGGTCAGGTTCCAGAAACTAAATTTTGAAGGCGCTATATAAATCTAATTTAAGATTTAACCCAGAACCGAGTGGTTAGTTGCAATTAAAGCTGCCCCTAATGTGCAAAACTGAGGATTGGACTGCCATGGTTTAGACCCCGCTGTGTTCTAGAATATTATGACTATAATGCATCATATGCCCACTACCGTCACTGCCAGGAGAGTTTAGGTTGGCCGTCATTTCTGCAGAGACTGTTGCACTAGATCGCTGATGTTGTCAAAATCCGTCGACTCCAACAGCCGCTAAACGATTGAATCCGATCGGCGTTCCTGTGCGGCCGAGAAAAACGGAATACTGATTGAATTCAAACAAAAATCCTATTAAAAATTATAATTATCTTCCCCCCATCGCCTCGTCGTCGGACTGATCTAAGTAAGTATGCAAATGGGAGCTTCTATGACTATGATTCTATGAATCAAGTGATTCGTTTTTGTAGATATGCGTACACACTGAGACTAGAAATTATGGAAAGTTCTGTTGAGGCCCAAAATGTCAATAAGATTATTGAGCAATCTAAGAGGGATAGTCCAAGCAAACAAATAAGATGGAAAGATCTTGTTCGTGGCCTATACTTTACCTGGAGTGCAAGACTGCAAAGACCAGATCCAAATTGGTGCTGTCACTGCTGTGAGTGTGATGCGGCGATTTATCCGGAAATATGCGGGGCTCAGAGGTCCTAACTATGCGGGGAAATACGGAAATTTCTCATTGACTTATGCGCCTTAGTTAATTCCCAATGGTAGCCAAAGCTCTAAAATATTTAACTCAATGGCTCCTACAGTGGCTGTCGTTAAAACAGCTTGTCGATCAAACTTGTCCACCGGCGCGTGCTCGCGCACCTGTGTCGTGCTTTGAAATGCCTGGGGACTCGGGAGCAAAGTGCTAGTACAATCGCTACCAGAATGGTCAGATGCGGTTTAGTAATTGGACCAGTAAGAAATGAATCTTGGATTTACGAAGACTGAACGGGCGTCTGCGGAAACACTTTCTAAATGATCAGACGGTATGACTTTTTGGCTGAGAAGTAGGTCTGTAGGGGTTGAATTGGCTGGTCGCTTCCAATAGCGGTTTATAAATGTTTATTTATTAATATTGGCCTGATTGATTCTGTCCATGTAAAACCCTGGGTGCACACCAGTGGTCGGCTTTCAAATAATCAGCGGGGGTCGCAATATTCTTACCACAAGCAATCAGTGTGACTAGCATAATTATGAGCATGACTAGCAACAAGTTATGGCGGTCGTGGCATAGGGGCAATGGAACAGAGCAATGGAATCCTGGACAGAAGCTATAGGACTGAAGGTACGGTGCAATTGAATAAGATCAGCACCATACTATGAACCCTATGGGTTTGCGAAGGACTTTGACTTTGTTTGATTAATGTTAATTTGATCATATGTCTGGATGTGAGTTCCATTCACCACAAATGCTGTTCAGGTGAATCCCAATATGGAAAACTAATAATATTAAAAAATCACTGCTAGAACAGGCAAGTTCACCTCTGGCCTCATACAGGCATTTGTTACTGTTGTATTATAGTTTATTATGCTTGCATTTATGATGCTTTGTATTGTGTACATAATTTCAGACGAGTTGATGAAAGTTCTTCGCCTTCAAAGCAAGTGGAGAGAATGAAAACATTGCGACTTCGAACCATTCGGTTTTTCGGCGTTGGCATGTTGCCACGCCGGAGGCGGCTGCTGCTTTACATGTTTGGAGCAGTGATCCTCTTTAGTCTCGCATACTACTTTTATCTTGGAAACTCCGATCATGTAACTGTTCTACTGCATTTTATGCATAAAAATTAAGTTGAAATTGAAAACCTTATGACAACTTTCTTTCTTCACTTGCCCGTTCATTCCTAGCTCACTATTTGCAAGCTTTAACGGATGATTTGCATATTTATTGAAAGTGAAGCAGTTGTTTTGTCTTCTTATTGTCTTTTATTTTCCCTACGATAAATTTTGTAAATCTTGTTAGAAGGTTATTTTTTTACTTATTTATATTTTTATTTATATAAATTCCTATGGGTATTTTTATGATGTTCATCTCAGGATCTAGATGAAATCGACAATTTGGAAACAGAATTTGTAAGTGCTGAAAAATGGATCGTGATGACTACAATCCATTCGCCGACAAGTACAGTGAAGGCTCTTAGCAATCTTCATGGCTGGCAGGTGTTGGTTGTAGGTGACAGAAAAACACCTCAATCATGGAGGCGAGAACATTTTCACTGCTGTTTCAAAAAGAGTTGAATCTGCGCTGAATTTGAAATTATTTCAAAAGCCTTCATTAGAAAATCTCAGTTGATTTAATGCTGTTAGTGTTTCAGAAGACTCAAACTTCCCATATTCTCTGAATTTTAACCAAAGCATGAGTAAGACTTGCATTTTGATTGATGCTGAGAAATTTCATTTTGTGGAATCTATGAAGCCTTCTAACTACAATGCTGTTGTGTTTAGGAACAGTTTTAAAATTAATTTGAGTGAATTGTGCAAATGAATGAATTTGTATCAAAGGAAAACACAAAATTCACAATTGTTGACAGTGTGCAACAGGCCTGAGGAGAGGGGGTGCAGCCGGTACATTTGTTCTGGGGCCCATGGAGCTCCAAGGGGCCTGGGTCCGGTGATGATGTTGATGATGACGACGACGAAGATGATGATGATGATGATGATGATGATGATGATGATGATGATGATGATGATGATGTATTAACATTAGTCTGAACCCTGAAAAAGACTCTGACAACGAAAAAAGGTCATCTTTGTCATGAGCTCAGGGGCCTCGTCGAATGTCTTCTTAGGGGTCCGGGTCGATGACTTTAAGTAATTAATACCATAAAAAGAGCGACAAGCAAAAAAGGTCAAATTTTTCACATACTTGTCAGGTCAGGGGCCCGTGACTAATTTTGGCACCAGGGCCTGAAAATTCTCTCGGCGGCCCTCGTGTGCAAAGAGTTTGCTGTGCAGTATTTTCATTCTGGAACTTCAAAATGTCATTTTTCTTGATTCCATGTGTTTTGTCATTTGATATTTGCAGGTTACCAAATGTAATCTTCCTGGATATAAAAAGTCAGAAATCATTGGGCTTCAAAGTCCTTCATCATCTCCCATATGACAGCTATACTCGGAAAACAATTGGCTATCTGTATGCAATAAAGGTAATTGTGGTCATTTTTTTATAAGCAATTCCTTCCTGTGACCAGTGGCGGCTCCACAGGGGGGCCCGGGGGCCCGTGCCCCCCACTGAGTGCCTGGCCCTCCCAGTGCCCCCTGTTGGGACCCTATACTTAATACTACATACCTAACAACAAATGTTTGGCCCCCATGATTAGAAGTTGCCACCCCAACGCCCCCTCCACTTGCCAAATCCTGGAGCTGCCACTGCCTGTGACATACATTTTTAAGATGCTTGCTTTTATGGATATGCAATGCAGATCTTGGTGAAATGCTGGCACAGCCATAATTGTAGTAAAATTGCTGTAATCCTGGTGCCCTCACTACAAGACTTGACTGTTTCTTGTAACTGATGATCATTCGAAACGGTTCTCCTATCTGGGGTATTGTTTATGTAGATGGCAAGTACAAAAAGATGATTTGAATTTGGCTAATGCATTGTCCAATAGTTGCTGTTTGAATATATGACTTTATAGCATTACACAATTATTGCTGTAACTCAACAGCTCGAATCTTCTAACAATCGTGTTTGTGTAAATACAATGACAACAGTAGCAGTGACATTTTTTAATTGCTGATGATTATGTCTCATTGCCATCAAAGAGAAAGTCACCGACATTAAAAATATTTTTAACATATATATATACATATAGTACGCTAAATATTTACTTGTTGTTTTGTAGCGTGGAGCAAAATACATTTATGAAGTTGACGATGACAATTTTCCGGAAGAGGGCTTGAATGGTTTCCATGTATCCAGTGAAACCACGAATCACTTAGTTCTGTCAACCAACAATCTTACTTCTAATCCTTACATTCACTTTGGCCAAATGAGCCTTTGGCCGCGAGGGTACCCACTTGACAGAATAGGGCTGAGTCCCGATCGTACATACGAACTGTGCGAGACTCGTTCTCCAGCAATACAGCAGGGAGTGGTCAATGGTGATCCCGATGTAGATGCATTAACCAGGATGACAAGAAAGCACAAATCAGGAAAACTGCTTCTACAATTCGATAAAACGGCACCGCCCTATATGTTGCCTCCTGGAACCTATGCGCCGTTCAACTCGCAGAACACTTTCTTTCAGCGCGGTGCCTTTTGGGCCATGGTGCTGCCAACAGGAGTGCCCGACCGAGTTTCTGATATCTTCAGGTCGTATTGGGCGCAGAGACTTATGTGGTTGATTGGCGAGAGTTTGGCGTTTGCTCCCCCAAATGCCGTTCAAGAACGTTCAGGTCACAGCGACCTGAAAGATGCCGAAGATGAGTCTGAGATGTATCATGGAATTGGTCAGTACATAAAAAAGCTAAATGAATGGCAATGTGAGGAAATTTCTTTCTATGAATGTGTCAAGGAACTGTCACAGGAGTTGGTCAACGCTGGTTTTTGGAAGTCCCAGGATGTGGACGTCATTGACGCCTGGATTTCTGATCTGTCTTCTATTGGTTACCAAGAGCCTGAAATGATCAAGAGTAAGCCAGATCCCTGTTTGTCAGAAGACCATTCGTTAAATGTTGTATTCTATCCAGTGGAACAGACTACTATGATGCCACATGATCCCAGTTTAAATCTTCTTCCAAAGTCTACCAATCATGAAATTGTGATTGATTCATTGTCCGCTTTGTGTGGTTCATCTCATGCAAGATACTGGAAATTAGCACTCGATAAGGCCCACAAATATTCAGACACGCTTCTTATAATCAGTGTCTATCGTGATTTTGAGACTGTTGTTCCTCTGCTGGAAGCTTTTTATAAGCCAAACTTTCCACAAATACTCTACTGCACAAATCGAAAGGCTAGTGCAGATTTTATCAAGAACTGGAGGCTGTCTGTCCTTATGGTGAAGAGAAGCCCTAGTGTTGTTGAATGTCTAGTCGACGCTCACGACATGCAGTACAACGTACGCGCTTATCTACACATTACTGACCAAATGTGGATGAAAACTGAAGACCAGCTGACCAAGAAACAGCCACCTTTGATGTGGCTGACGGGCGAATTTGACGCATATAAGCCGCACACTTTGAATTTATGCGACGTGGGCGCAATTCACTGTCAGGTGATGTCGAAGGACGTTCTGCTCAACATTGTAAAGGATTTGGATGACATGGCTTTTCTTTCCGATAGGAAAAGGACAAAGCTGCGAACCTGTATCAGCAAAATGGAACGTGATCCTACTTGGGTGGCCCAAAAAGAACTCGTGTGGATTACAGATATGGCACTGCACCTTCCGGAACGTCTGGTTCCGGACTTGAAACGCCTGCGGCAGATCTTTTCGTCGGCGACTCAATTGCCGTACGAATTCCTGGCACCTCTATTGTTGGAATGTGATCAACTGACCACAGACTATCTAGAACACAGTGAAACGCTGGACTCTGTCTCGCCGGAGAAGAACGGCGACTATGTCTTTCCGTTTCCTTTTTACAACGTTACTTCGAATAACCAGGATGTTAGGAGACTCTACTGTGGTCATTTTAAGAAGTTCCAGTAGCTGATTAAGTTTCTTTCCAGTTCTTTAACGATTATGGACAGGCCCATCGAGAGAAATACTGGGCCCCCTGCCAGAGCATTCATGGGTCCCTAAAAAGTTTGCAAATTTTTATCTGTTCAGAAAGTTTGTCCTCAGAAAAGTTCTGTGCTCTTTTGCAGAAATATACAGGGCAAGTGTGAAAAAGCAGAAATGCCCTTTATTTGCTTGTCAGACTTTTCAAGGCGTTAAAAACAACAAACAATACTGTCACCCCATCCGTCTTCAGCGTCCCCCTCACCTCCACCCAGAGCATTCATAATAATAAATAGTATTGCATGAGATAACATTATTGCAGGCCCACCCGGGCCACCTACAGATCACCGGACCCCTGTGCATTTGCTCCCTCTCCTCTCAGCGTGCCTGATTATGGAGGGTTATGTTGTCTTTTACTTCCATTATGTACTTTTGACTTGACAATTCGTTGTCAATTTTTTGTTGTTTTCGATATACCAGAGGAACGTATCATGAGTTTTTAAAAAATGTGTGTTCAAGGCAAATGATGTTGCTTGACAAGATCGTGAAAAATTGAGTGTATTGATTTTCTTCAAGTAAGAGCTGTACATAGGTGTTAGTGTTCAGGCATATTTACATGCATTTAATAGTGGATCGTCTGTGTTGACTGTTAGCCATATACATATTGTATATGCAAAATTATTCTGCCAACTTTGATTCTAATTTCCAATGGTCAATAAGAGCTTGTTTCTCAGTATTCCTTTATAGTGCTTCATGATTATCCTATATGCTTGCACTACAAAGCTGAATTTAATAAATAATAATGATGTATACAAATTTAGATTATTTGCAGTCAGAAAGCGAGTGTTAATTCCTAATACTGTGAAGGCAATTGATGCAGAATACTTCGCAGTGCGAAATGACATCAAATGGGAAAGGCATCTTAAACAGCCATGCATTCTATATTCTATCTCCAAGGGGTAGTTTTCACCCCATAAGTCGTGTAAAAAAATTGAAAATGCATGTAAACTCATTAAAAATATTTTTCTTTCTGCAGCCAAGGGGGTTTTGACCCCCCCCGCAACCCCTGGCTACACCACTGCTAAGTAATACAGTAACTATGTATATGTGTCTGTCAATTGATTAGTTTATATGCAAACAGGTTATTGAATGCGGAGAATTGCTACAGTGGTTTTCACACAGGTTTACTTAGCCTCCTAATCCTAAACCACTTAAAATCACATTATTATTATTATTATTATAAACACTGTTACACAAAGAAATCGGTTCAATTGAACAGGACTTGAGCAATAACACAAAGAATTGAAAGTGCAAAATTGTCGTCTTACTGATGGTACTAAATAAATTAGATAATTTAATAAATGAACATATTTGTGATATGCTTATCTATATACCACAAGTTAGACAAAAGGAGACTGCCATGGTACTATATCATTCTTCATTGTCCATCAAGTCGACATCAACTCCTGGTAATATCGTGGATGAGTTTCCTCCGATGTCTCTACTCATTGGCACGGTTAGCATTGTGCATTCCATTCCAGATAAACAATCCCTCACCCTCAAATGCTTACCCCACCAAGACGAAATCAGTTGGAATTTGGGGATACTTAAGTACAGAGAGATTTAAAAGCCTCGGAGGACTTTCTGACCATTCGGGGCGGCGCTTTGTCGTCGGTGCGGGATGAGTGCGCATGCGCGTTTGCGTCCGAATATGTTAATGTAAAATGGCGTCGTTGTTGTTTAGCGTCGAAAGACTTTAAAAATGCGGACAAAAGAAAGTAGTTTGAAAATTTTCTTCACAATCTGATCGATCGGATTTACTCACGACTTAGAGATCTTCCAAATTATCGATCTCATTTGATCTGATATCTCAGTCTCGTGTGTTGTGCGTTGGATCGAACCGATGTTCCGCCGACCGAGGGACCCGGGTTCGACTCCGGGACGGACCCGAAAGACGCTGAATCTCGATCCGCTGGAGTGCGTCGAGCTGCTGGACGACGCCGGCGCAGCGGACGCATCCCGGGCAACTGCCGCGATCATCGCCCCGGATCAGGACAGCCTCGACAAGGCGTGTGCTGGAAGGTGCCTTTGTCTGTGCCAGTGCCATTTTGCCACGGATGAGACCGGCGCCGCCGCTGCCGCACAAGGCAAGAAGACGAAGACGGGTTTCATTGGGACGATACGCAAAAAGCTGGGAATGAGGAAGAAAGACGCCGATTCAGAAAATCTGTCGGCGTCACCGTCGCCGAAATCCAGGGCGAGATCACCAGATCGCCCGGTGGCGCATGCCAGGTCTTTGCCGCGCAGTTGGAAGGCCGTGCCTTCCTACAGCGATCGAACAGTTACCATCGACGTGGATTTATTTGCGGACGATACCTGCACCACAACCAGTCGTGCAAAATGCCGCAAGCCCAGATCAAGTAGCCAGGATAAAAACGTTATGCTATCGCCAATGAAGCCGCGCAGATCGGAAAAGAACGATAAAACCGGTACAAAATTGAGTCGCAGTGGTCGCTTAACGGCAGCTCCAGAACTTCTTAGCGACGATGACTCGAAGGAGTTGTTAATTCAAGACACAGGCTATGGACACGCGTCGGCACCGAGCTTTAACACCTGTGATACATCACCGATCGATGCTGCTATCTGTGCCGAAAAGGAGGACGATGACATGGCTTGCAAAATTGACAGCTCGCAAACTGTTCCTCTGATTCCACCTGTGTACGATCAGGTGAAGGAACCATACAATGGATGGAGTCTTACCAAAGAACTTTTTAAACTGCCAAAGTACGGTTGGTATTGGGGACCTATTTCTAGGGCTGAGGCCGAAGAGAAATTGTATAACCAGCCGGATGGTTCCTTCCTTCTTCGGGACAGTTCTGACGAGCGCTACCTTTTGAGTTTGAGCTTCCGGTCGTATGGTCGCACCCTTCACACTCGCATTGAGCATTGCAACGGCCTGTTTAGTTTCTACGCTCAAACCGAGTCAGAGGGCTACAGCTCAATTGTCGATCTGATTGAGCATTCGATGAGTGACTCGCAGAGTGGAGTATTCTGTTACTCGCGAGCGAGGACGCCTGGTTCGCCTTCGTTTCCGGTTCGGCTCGCGAAGGCCATCTCGCGGTTCACCCAGGTTCGATCGCTGCAATATCTGTGTCGGTTTGTCATCCGACAGTATACTCGCGTCGATTACATCCAAAGGCTTCCTTTGCCTACAAGCATCAAAGGTTGGCTGGAAGAAACACAGTACTAACAGAAATATTCAGACGAATTTCTTAAACATAGTAGACCGAACACCTGAATATTAACTCTAACTAGTGCCTATAATTAATAATATCTTGTTTAACTAATAATGGAGTGTGGTGATTACAAGTGACCGTAGTAGTGGATGTGAGTGAAGGTATATGTTTGCAAGACTTGTGTGTGATGGTTGAGTGCAGTAATACATTTTTATGAACGCAAATAAATAATGTGGGTAAGATGAGCATGTGTGTAGAGTGAAAGAACTTCATGTGCTAAAAGTTGTGTCTGTCTTGCCCTTGTTGAGTTGCTACAATTTCAGGCTTTTCTGTGTAAATGCAATAAGGGGAGTGTGTAGATGGAGTGGAATTGTCTGGTCACCTGACGCAATTTCCTGTTTGAGTGATGACAGTGATTATAAATTATGCTGTACTGAAAGTTTTGTAATATGGTGAGTTTTTTTAAAAAATCAGTATTTATGAGTTTGGTAATTAATTGGAGTGTGTGACTTACTTTACATTTGCTTTTGAACTTCTTTCATGTACATTTACTGCAAATATACATGCATGATTGCATCTTATGTTAGACAAAAATTATCACAGTGTTGGCAATATAACAAGAAGATGATACTGTATGGGTGTTGTGTATACTTATGTTTGCTAAGCATGGCTTGTACTTTATCCTAATAAATGGTCCTTAGACTGTGTTCAATTGTACAGTAATTTTGCTGGTTCACAGTTATGACCTTTATGCCTATCTAACCCTGTACATGTTTATATTTATGAATAACATAATTTAAATGTTTAAAAAAATTTCTTTGCTTATTTCATTGAGAAATGTTTGCGCACAATTTTGCTACAATATTCAGTAAATATGGTATAATGTTTACTGTCAAATCCAGTTAAAAACATTTGAGAGACTATTCGACCTGTGTGCTTTTGGACAAAGTTAACATAAATTAACACAAGTTGAAGTATGAGCTGATGAATCACAGATAATGTGACATTAAGAATAATTTGACAAGGCAAGAATGACATTAATTGTGTGTGACTGTAGATTTGACGCTAGTTTTACATCCAGCACAATTAGAACATTAGAGCAATTTAAACTTAATAAGCACAATAATTTTCTTTGAACATTGATAAATTAAAAGATTGTTTTTATAGTGAGTTTTCTAGTTATGTATGATATTTAGCCACTGTTTCCTGTTATATTTTGGAGGTCATTTTAGGCAGGAGTTGTGTTCTTTTGCTTGTTCATGCAGTTCTAATATGGCTCTTATTTAAGCTTATGCACGAATATGTTGTAGTATTAATCAATGGTAGATGGCATTTGAGTATTTTGGCAGAAATCACTGAGTGATAGCTATTATAGCACTTTATAATTTTTATCAATTTGTACCTCTTAGGAATCCATTACAAGCCATTGTCTAGAAAGTTGTACATTTTGTTTGTCTTGCTGTTTGTAATTAGGTTAAGTGTAACACCATCATACATTACTTCAGTTTTGTTTTATAGCAGATGTTGCTTGGCAGTTATCTATAAGCATTGGTGTGGTGTTTGAATTCGCATTACCAGTAATTGTGTGTAAAAGCCATCATGGTTCTAAATTCATTATCTGTGCAGTTTACGAGTTAGTGAAAATTGTAATGTTTCTGTGGGTGTATTTTATTTATGCATCAATAGTTTTGAAATTGCTGTACTCTGGATATTGCTGCTGTTGTTAGAAATGCATTCAGTGTTCTTATTGACTCAAATAGTCTGTGAAAATGAGGGTGTGTAAAATTGGCTTCTTTTTGTTAATCACTCTATGTCTTAAAAGTAGTTTAACTCAAATCTCCACTTTATGAAAGTTCTTTGCACTGCTCTTATTTTGCATGCTGTTTTTAGGTGCTTGTAATTTTCTTTGGAAAATTATTTCAAATTTTAAAAAGTGAATTTGTTTATATATAGTTGACAACTTCGAACAATACTTTTTACTGTGATGGGCTCTGAAATAATTGTCCAGTCTGTTTCATATATATATTGGTTAAGAATTGTTCTTCTCTTGGCCTTTGAGCAATGGTAATGTTAATTTTTTTGATTGAAATACAATGCAAAGCATTCATTTTTTGTTCACATATTATGATCTATTGCTGAGAGAGTTGATAATAATTAGTGGTACAGTTGAATTTTAGAGGTTATGGCTTTACCTATAATGTTTGGATTTGATTTTTGATACCTATGGCAATTTCATGCAGGATGGTTTAATACTTGTGAGCAGATATGCTCATCCAGCATTCATTTATAAATGTTTGTTGTGTAGTACAGGTTAATTTAGCAGCATCTGTGTTTTATTAGGAAGTCAGTAGGTAAGAGCCAGTTATAGTAGATTTGTCCCATCACTGCGTATTTCATGCATGAATAGTTGTGTTTTTGGTGTTATGTGTTTTCTAATATTCTTGTAACATTTGGTTTATAATACTTGTCCTGAAAAGTTAAATTGTTTATTCAAAGAATTGTCTTGTTACTGCAAAAATACAGGATTACAGCTTGGAAGATGTGTTGTCATTTGTTGCTAGCTTTCTATTTTCGTCTTAACGATTTCGTACGATGGAAACTTTTCCCGTTGTAAACTCCGGAGATTTTATTGAGATGTTGTGAGTGGCAGTGCCACCTAGTGAGTGTTTCTTTTCACTAAATGCCAGTTTTAGACTCTAGTCATGCACTTGATGGACGATATTTTGAGGACTGCAAAATGTGCAAGCATTGCACAACTTTGCAGTGTGCTGGTGTGCTACGCAGCTGATATTTTTCTTATGATATATTGACGTCTAAGTCTCATTTGTGTATTTAGATTGCAGTTCTTTTGTATTTGTGTAAGATTACTTTTAGTATCTCTAGACTTTAGATCTGAGACTGTATTACTGATATGTTATGTATGTTGTTTTGTTTATTTCTCAATACTGATTTTTTTCAGAAATTAGTCTTTTCATTTACAGTTTTCTATTAATTTTTCATAATCCTTCTCAAGTTTGCATTTGTTAACACAGTTATTTTGTTTATTTCAGTTCTGTTGAGAGAAATGCATTTTTTTAAATGTTGGTAGTTGTGTGACATATTCACAGTCAGCAACAATAGCATGTGTTGGCTGTGATACCGCATTATACCGACTGCCTAATTGTCAAAGCATTTGTTCAAAGAATATTCCTATTATTGAATATAAAAAGGCATTTTTTTATTGGCACAGTACACACACACACACACACACACATGGACACCCACGCACACACCCACACGCTGGCAGATTTTTCTGCCATTAGTGACCAAACAAAAGTCGTAATTGATCGACATCAGGATATCTATTTGAGTCAGCAGGTCCAGCAAATATCTGCCATTTTCATAGTTACCTATTCTGCACACAGCAGAATATTTAAAACATTTTCACTCCTTGAGCTGTAAACCAAAACGTAGTCATTCATCATCCAATTGCTTTTTTCCTTCATTGTTTGAACTGCAGCTTTGAAATGATAAAAGTAGTTAATAAATTTAATGTTAATTGAATTTAATATCAATAACTTAGGAATTATTATTTTAATTGGTCATTATTTAATGATTAAAAAATTTCATTTTGGTCAAACACAGTGTTTTTTCTGCCAAAACGTGTCAGAGTGGTGTTTCAGAACCATTTTCTCCAAAATTTACGGTTCTTTTAAAACTAAAATGAAATTTTAAATTTTCATCTCTTTTCAAGTTTTAAGCAACTTTGTATCTATGTACACTAATCTGCGTTTAATTTGAACCACAGTGAGCTATAATAATAGTGGTATATAAATAATAATAATAATAATTAATAATTATTTGCACCAGTTCTAATACAGTGAGTATCAATCGATGGTACTTCAAAATCAATCCATAAAAGATCCAGGTCATTCCAGAGATCAGTCAGAGGAGAGAGCTAGACGGAACGCCAATTGAAAGAGATGCGTCTTAAGTCTGGATCGGAAGAGATAAATATAAATATAAATAAATATATCATACTATGTTTTGTAATTTTAATAGCATGATTACTATTAAATATTTTGTGGATGACTTTTGTGTCATTTCTTTATGACAAATTGGCCATTGAGATGAGTTCCAGCACTTTTTGTGTTGTTGGCTTGTATTTTGTTATACATCATAGTTTGAATTTGTGTTTTTTTGTGTTTGCAGGGACTGACTGATGTTGGCTACTCTCCTGTTATATTGTCTTTATAAAGGATATGTCTTCTTAAATCCTACTAATTTGTTTATCCAGTTCATATTTGTTATGTCTAGTGAAATGTGCTTAGTTGTAGCCAGCAATCCCAAATGTTCTGCCTTGATCAACGAGGGCTTAAACATCACCCAGCAAATTCCACCTGCAATGATTGTTACCGTTGTAGTTTCTGTCTATTGTGTCGTTTATTTTTATCTTCGGTATTAGGCTTATCGCGGAACTAAAATTAGAATCAGTCCTAAAGGAGGTCACGCGCATGCGTATGCAAATGTGGTCATTAGATAACTGAATTCAAGCGGTATTGTGTGAATTACTAAATAGATTTCTTAAAGTTTAATTTGTTCCGCGATAAAATTAAGTATGCCCATCAAACACTGTTGTTATAGAACATGTGCAAATTACAATAGGAAAACTGAAATTTGTTTGAAAGAAGGCGTTCGTTTCATACAGTTCTCCGGTCCGTCGACTGACAGAGACACAGAGCAAAAGCAGAGAGTTGGGTTGTAGCATGTCGACGAGAGAATTTTACTATCGGGAACATTACCAGATGGACATACATTTGCAACAAGCACTTCTTAGACCCAACTGGGCCAACTCAGATGAATCCGGATCCTGTACCAGCCAACTCCACACATCATACAATACTAGTGTCAAATTGCATTTTTCATGAACGGGGCACACCTCAGTAACGTTCAGTAACTGTTAAAGTATGATGTCTACTAGGGGCTGTCCATTAATTACGTCAACAATTTAGGGGGAAGGGTTTGAAAAAGTGACAGTTGTTGACAGGGGGAGGGGGTCAAGAGCAGTTGACGTTAACAATTTCACTTTTTACAAATAATCAAAAATAGGAAATTTCATGAAATACTACTTATTACAATGGAAAAAGCATGGCAAAAAAGTTCATCACCACCACATTTTGACACTCGATGGGAAAAAAAAGGAAAAAATGATCATCACCACAAAAATAACCTTGTTATTGGGACCTGTCATTGATCTTGGGGAGTCAAAAGTTTTTCACGTAATTATGGGCGGTTAAGTAAAAGTTGACAGTTGATGACAAGAGGGGAGGGGGTCAAAAATTGCCCAAAAATTTTTTGACATAATGACATAATTAATGGACAGCCCTTAGTCAAACGCTTAACCATCCTACATGATATCACTGCAGTTTCACTTGTACTCGTGGGTCGTCGCCTACTAAATATCTCTAAAACTAGTTAAATTTATTCTGGCTAGGGTGAAGAGCTAACAATAATTTTTTAAAAATTATAACACACACACACATATATATATATATATATATATATATATATATATATATATATATATAGACAAATTATATTAATTTATATTATATATTATATATATATATTTTATATTATATATAGACAAATTATATTAGAATATATATATATATGATGATGATATATAGACAAATTAAGATGATGAAAAAAACGGCATTTTACTTAATGCTATATTAGACATCACCTATGCACAAGTTCATCCATTTCCTGGTCGTTAACAATGCTCTGCACTCAGGGCCATATTAAGGCGGGGGGCTGAGGGGGCTGTAGCCCCCAGCCCATCGTGAAAATAGGCCCACCGATTTTCGAGATAACCTTTTTTTGCTTGTCAGCACGATTTGGAAGGGAGATAACCTTTTTTTGCTTGTTAGAGATTGAGATTTTCCAGTATAGGCAACGGCCTATTTTTCTCAGGCCCCGGCCCACTCGGACCTTAGTTCGGCCCTGTCTGCACTCGTGCCAACATTTTAATTCAACAACTGAATTGTTTGTAACTTCACTACGGCGAAGTTTTGCTCCTGGAACGCCTGATTCTAACAGCTTTATTTCGAAAAACGCTCTGCTTGCAGTGCTTGACGCCATGTTCACTAGCTCTTCACTGACCACATTTGCATAAACAGCTGAGCGCAGCTTGACCTATTTATTTTAATTAGATGCATGATGTCACGGGATGCCTTACGCGATAAGTCTATTTTTCAGTTTGAAGTGCTTTGGTTTCTGGTTGTAAAATTTGTTCTGATTTTTATTTCATTTGATTCTCAATGAAAATTGGTGTCTGTTTACCTTTGACTTTTCTGTTTCTGACATTAATAAATCTTTGTTATTGAATTTTTGTCTTTTGTTGAAATACAAGAATTGTTATTGTACTGGAAATTATGGAATTTTGATTTCTGAGACAAAAATATGTCATTCAAGTTCACAAGAACAACAATTATATATGTATGTATAAATATATATATGTGTGTATGTATAAATATATATATATATATATATATATATATATATATATATATATATATATATATATATATATGCCAATGGAGCCAAACTGTTTGAAAAATTGGATTGGTTTGTGCTGTGTTGGAAATGAAGTTTCTCTACAGCACTGCTTGAATGATTATGAATGGTCAGTTTTGATAGAGCTAATTTCCATTAGAGATCTTGTTTGATCATTTAACACTACCAAGCAGAGATTGTATTCTGATCAGTTAGCAGATTTGTGTGAAAGTTATAGATTTTAATGAAACGTCTCATTGACCACATACAACATTTAAGATCGTGCATAGCTCAAGTTATGCATTTTGTCAGAATTGTAGAATTGATGGTTTGTGCCTGTTGGAATAAAACAAAGGAAGACTCAGTCAGACAGTCAGTCAATGCTTCTCGTAATCAGTCTTGCTAGGATGTCTATTTCAGTGTTAGATACTGGATACAGTACCTTGATACTATCTTGATCACATCTATTGGGTTTGTTCTGCAGTTATGGGTTAAGATTTTGCTTTTCAATTTATGAGACCTTTCAAAAGATTGATACAAGATATTGACCAATAAGTTTATGTTGCAACTGCTTTTCTTGCTTAGAAGTCAAATAAATAGCATATGGCTGGACTCTCTTGTTGCCAAATTATCTTCTTTTATCAGTTTACTCTTTGTTTTGAGTCTGAAAATGTTCTTTGGAGTATTTAAGAGATGCTGAGCTGTCTGTGAGGTTGGTTGCTCTTTTTGCACCTCTTAGGCTAAGTTCAAAACTGTTAATGTTTGGCCACAGAGCACTATCTTAAAAATCAATTTCTTAAGATCCTGGGCAGTTCTAAATGAGTTGAAATTACTTGGCATTTGAAATTACTTGGTCTGGCTCCTATGTTGAACATTTGACAGTATAGTGCACTATCTGTACAAATACTGGGTAGATTTGCTGTATGGAAAATATATAATTATGTATTATAGTGTATATATATGATCCATTGCTAGATCTGTTTGAACAGAATGTGTCAAAAATCTTTTACTTTTTGTGTTAATCCTCCAATTGGTCTATTTATGCATCATGTGTGAATGTGTGTCAATAGCTGTAGTTTTGATGTGAGATGTAATCATTTATAATAGAAAAAACTGGTTTAAAGCAGTGGCGTAGCCAAGGGGAGGTTTTGGGGGTTAAAACCCATCTTGGGCGCTGACAAAAAATATTTTTAATGTGTTTCCATGTATTTTAAATTTTTGTATGAGTTTTGAGGTTCAAAACGCCCGTTGGGGCTGCTGACCCAAATTTTTTAAGCGCCATAGGCGTGACGACCTTCTTTTTGCTTGTCAGCATCTGAATGGAAAAATTTTAGAAGGAAAGACAAAGGATAGATACATAGGATGACCTTTTTTTGCTTGTCAAGATTTTTTGAAAGTTGGTTACAGTCAAAAGTCAAAACCAAACTCCCCCCTTCCGGAAATCCTGGCTATGCCACTGGGCTAAAGCATCTACAAAAAGGTCTAACAATTTTGTTGGAGCTATGGTGGTCAATATAAATGTCATATATTATTTCCTTCATTCTGTGCTCTTATGATCATACTGTTTTAACATCTTATTTGAGTTGTTATGGTTGTTGTCAGTAGCATGAGTTGAAAAGCACTTATGTAATGATCTGAGGTTTTGTGAAGAAGAATGTAAAGTGGTTGTGACATTGTTTGTTCTGATAATTTGCCAGTTGTGTTTAAAATCTAAACTGGAAGATCCAAGAATTCTAGAAATAAAATAACTTGTTTTATTAAATCTTGTCTGAATTTGGCGTAATTCCAATGATTATGCAAAATCAGCAGCAGCGTACGGCCTTAGTTTTGTTGTAATTTCGCAGTTTTCTTTTAAAAGAAATATTTTATCTGAAAGGCATTTGTTGATTTATTTTGGACTCGATCTAGTACAAATTGGTGGCAGTTTGAATTCATGTCGCGATTTTACGTTGTTATTTTTCTAGTTTGATTTCTGCTTTTCTCTCAGGTTGTATGTGTTGTTATTTGGCTTTAACTGTTGCTAAGTGTTTGGATTCATTCACTGTTGACTTATTATTATAATTCCTGCTTCACAATTCAGGACATTTGTAAATGATTTTCAGCCAAAACAACCCGTACCTAAGTGTCCTATGGAACCAACCAACAAACAGACGTTTGCCACTGTGTGTGTGTGTGTGTGTGTGCACGCACATGTGTGTGTGTGTGTGTGTGTGTGTGTATGGTTTGGTGGTTATTAAAGCGAATGTGACTCATTTATTTTGTTGTGATTACATTGTTGTAATTACTTGGAAGTTGATTTTAGTGTTAATTGGTACATGGATGCACCGAATGCGACTTCTTTATGGTATTCTTTCCCATCTCTACAGTTTTTCTTTACTTTAGTATTTGTTATGAGTATTAGCTCTGTATTATTGACTGTATCATTTGCCAATTGGTTCGATTGAATTATGAATTAGACAGAAGTGGCTTTAATGAGAGCGATCAGGGTTCTTAGAACTTGAATCATGAAACCAAAAACTTTGTCCATCCACTCCTTTTATTTTCTATCAACCAACTTGTCAGCATCACGTTAACGTGTCTTCATCGAGTCTCTGATCGATTGTTTAAAAACCTTAACAGATTTTGGTGCATTGTGTTAATGTTAATCCTTAACGAATCTTTGAATGTTGTTTTGAAATGCACATTAAACTTTAATTATTTACTCCACTAGAAACTGCCACTGTATTTGCTGGTCTGCACATGCTGTGAATATGCTGCTTTAGTTTTGTCATTAATTAGATGACCAGGGTTTGTCTGGTAGCAATTACTTTCAGTAGTGTAGTTTAACCATTTCGTTACTGTGACAACCTCCTCCCTCCCCCCCCCAATCACCCACCCAATCCCCATAGGTAACAGTATAGTACAACACAGAACCTGTCTATAAATGCCATTTCTGCATTATGAACTGCCGTGCATTATTGAAGTAAATGACCCAAAGGGTTATGAAAAAAGGGTAGGTGGGTTAGAAACCCTTTGGGCTGAAGGGTCTTGTGGCAGAACGGTTAATGTAAGCGGATAAGAACAAACTGCTGTTCATATTTCACTGTTATTTTATTTGAAATTTTTCTTCTTCGTCGTTCACTGTTTTCGTTCATTTCTAATGCAATACATTTTATTGTGACAGTATAGCAAGAATTGATGATGAACTCGGTGCATCATGTTGTAGCAGCTGAACTGTGTTAAAATGTGGATTCAAGGATTTGCATTGGTCGAATGAGTTGGCCCATACCGTATTTAGTTCATCGAACATAAATGTTCTCAATATAGTTCTGCTTACTGGACTCCAGTTGAGCGCTGGCATGGCACACTAGTCATAACAATGAATGCTGGGAAATTTTGTAAAATGCAAATCATAAGATTCTGTGAAGCATTTCGGTATACGTCCTAAAACGCCTTATCATGGTGTCTTCCATAGGAGTAACTGCATGTTTGGTATGACGTTGTCTGGATATGTGTGAAGCATTTTGGTTCGGTTTTTCTCAAATTGGTTTTCTTCTATAGAATTTGGTGTTTATTGTAAGGAACTTATTTGTTAACTGTATGTGAAGCTTTGTTTGAATTTTGCTTTACATGAAAATAAATGAAGATAACTCATTTGGCAGCTGATAACTTTTCTATTTCTTATCACAGCAGACAATTGCTAAAGCTCTTGTTTAATTTTGATTTAGAAGTAGGTTTAGCATCAAGCTATTTTGTTTGCAAGAATGATTTTATTATGAAGTAAGTAAGTAAAATCTTGTGGATTTATATAGCGCTTTGGAAACTAGTACAACATTAACTGCCTATTTTTAGGCACTTAGCCTTTCTTGAAATAGCTATGGGAAAGGTGAATGATCAGCCAGGCAATGGTCAATATATCCAAAGGGCAGTGAGGCTAGGTTGTTATAGCTATGGAGAAAATGATTTAAGAAAAATGAACGATTTAAGCTTAGATCTAAAGATATAAGGAGATAATGTGAGAATTGAGGATTCAGGTTTTATTGTTTGGGGCAGTGTCTAAGGCTGTGGAGGGAAGCTGGGATCGAGATCAAAATATGGTAACTGACAATATGAAAATTGAGGCCATTTCATCTCATATTATCACATACTTTTATGTGAATACTTTATCACATAATGCTATATAAGTAATTATAATAGAAATTTTTGTATCTAATAAGTTATAGAGTCTGATGTACAGTAAATATGGCTAAAGTATAACTGTTGAAAATGCTTTGGTTCGATTAGGTCTATGTTGGTCTGTATAAAATTCAAGCTGCTATGTTTTGCCTTTTTTGGTTGTCATTTACTAAATAAAAATTTCACTGCAGGTGATATTTTGGATATTATGGAAATACCAGTTGGGTTGCTGTTTCACGTTTCTTTTTATATTTACCTTTTGATCAAGTGTGGTTTTAGTATGGTCACAAGTGGGGTTTATTTCCTTTTATGTGTATGTATGTTTGTAGTTATAATGATAACTATATATCACATTTGTACATTTGTAAGTTATTGTGATATAAAATAGAAATTAGCACGGCTTCTTGAGTAATAGAATCGACAGCATCAACGGTTTGATTTCTTGGAATTCATTGTCAGTTTAAGTGATCATTGGTCGAACTATGATGTACAATGCATAAGCATGTGCAGTCACTCTTTTCAAAGAAACTAGAACTGCTCAACCACGCAGGGTACAAGAATAACGAATGTCTGCATGTAATCGAGATGGCACACCTTTGTGGTGACCATTTGGTTACGTCCTCGCATTGTGCCAAAATTGTGTGTCAAATGCTATTCGTTGTTGACAATTTTTGTAATGTTGGTTTGTGTGCAGCAGACTTTGTCATTTGTATATCGGTTTCTTTCATCCCTAGGTACTTGGGCTTACTTTAGGTACTCTGTGTCTAATCTTACTGCCACAAATTGTCTGTATGTCACATACAAACACATGTTCTTTATCAGACAAGTAATTAATTGTTTGTATAGCGCCTCTGTATGAACTGTCACTTAAGAGACAATAATATAAATACTTCAGTTGCATTATGCTTTACAGATTCACATGAAGGAGAAAGTACATGCATAATTATGATGCTAATCGATGACTCTCAATGTTTTCATGTATTATAATGCAAAGATAGTGTATGATTTTTACTATTTTTTAGAAGTACGTCAAAGTAATTTGACAATGTTTTACTTGGGCTGTTGTTTTAGTAATGTAATATATTTCTTTTGGTTATTTATGGTCTTAATTTTTAAAATGTGTATGTAGTTTGCTATTTGTATGCCAGTGCATACATTTACACAAAACAATGTCTGAAAGTTTGAAGTTATATTTCTTGTCATATAATCATGAATGTACTCATGTGTACATTTGTGTGTGTGTGATGTGTGTGTGTGTGTGTGTGTGTGTGTGTGTATACTGTAGTGCAGTGGTTCCCAACCTGTGGTACTGCATGCCCCTAGGGGTACACGAGCTGCTGCAAAAGTGTATGCGAAGGAAATAAGAATTTTTCAAAATTTGTAAAGAAAAATAAAAAAGAGATAGGCCTCCTAATGATCGGAAGGGTAACTGTCGTTAAGTATCAAGAGGGAATTTGAGCGAAAACAGGGTTATATGCATGTAATTGTAGAAAAAGAGCCTGGAAGGAGTTCAAAATTACTGAGAAGCAAGAAAAGTCGCAGTTTTTACAGAGAAAACTTTACCATCTCCAAAATTTTGTTAAATGCCAATGTGAAAACAAAAGGCATGCTGCAAAACTAAAAAAATATTTCAAGTGTTGTATGTGCTACGTGCCTAGGGGTATGTACGAAGTTCACTTGTTTGCTTTGGAGTACATTTTGAAAAAGGTTGGGAAACTCTGCTGTAGTGTTCAGCCTAAGACCTAAACAGCAAATCCTCTTCCTCAATCAGTGTTGGCTCTGCATGTTCACATTTGAGGCCTTTCAGTGCTTTTCCAGTTCACAACAGCTGATGGATCTTACTAAGATAAGGGGCGTCCATAAATTACGTCACGCGGTTAGGGGAGGGGTCCGGCCATTTGTGACGACGAGGGGTTCTGGTAAATGTGACGTCATGCAAAAAAATTAGGTTATGACCTTTGACCTTTTTTGCTTGTCTGACCTTTTTTGCTTGTCAGGGATTTTGGAGAGGAAAAATACAATTATGACCTTTTTTGCTTGTCAGGGTTTTTGAGAGGAAAATATACAAGGATGGCCTTTTTTGCTTGTCAAGAATTTTCGGGAGACGAAAATGGGGGGTTTCGGCCCGTTGTGACGTCATATTTTATGGGTCTGACGTTTTGTGACGTCGCGTTACGTAGGGGAGTGGGTCAAAAAGTGCCAAATTCGCGTGACGTAATTTATGGACGACCCCTAACCATTTTGGTATTTTTTTTGTCAGAGAAAATCGGTTTTTAGATTTAATTTGGAGAAGATTAATGACTTAGGGGTCGTCCATAAATGACGTAACTCGATTTTGACACCTCCCCCTACGTAACGCGACGTAACAAAACGTCAGACCCTCTTAAATATGACGTAACAACGGGCCGACCCCCCCCCTATTTTCGTCTTCAGAAAAGGCTTGGCAAGCAAAAAAAGATCATCCTTGTATTTTTTCCTCTCCAAAAACCCTGACGAGCAAAGAAAGGTCAAAAGTCATCACTTGAATTTTTTTATTGCGTTACGTCACATTTACGGACCCCTCCCCTTTTGCCTCCCCTAACCGCGTTACGTAATTTACGGACGACCCATTAATCGAGTAAACGGATTCAAAGGCTATCTCGGAAAAACTAGGTTATTGAATGCGGAGAGCTACTAGAGTGGTTTTCAACTTTTCGCACAGGCTTACTTCGCCTTTTAAACCACTATCACATTATTATATTAGGGGCGGAAGATGGCAGAGTGGGTTACGCGCTGTGGCGGCAGGCTAACTGAGCGGGTTCAAGGTCCGTTAGCGTCCCTAGTGGCTTTCAAACGGGCAGTAATGCCTCCTAAGCCACTTTGAATCATGCTATGTTTTTAAACATTTTCATCTCGACCTAATGTCCGAGAGTTTGACCTAGAGCTGGGTCGATTACGATTATTTTTTCCGATTACGATTACGATTATTTTCGATTATTTTTCACGATTTCGATTACGATTACGGTTTTTTATATAATCGCGATTTCGATTTCGATTATTTCACAGTACCTTTAGAAACTGGCTTTGGCCATATTTTACAGTATTCGCAATCCTCTGCATGTGTATCGATGTTCAGTTGGTCTTCAACAGGGATATTTTCACCCCTAACACCTCCAACACCCCAATTTGAGGTCGACACCCCTAAAATTTGGTAATGTGACAATGGTATGCATACAGAATGCATATTGATTAGCCCCTGAACACTCTCAAACAGGCCCATTCAGAGGGGGCCAGGAGGGCCATTAGGCCCGGGCCTCCATCATTTGGGGCCCCTTTGTTTCCTTGTCTAGAATTCTGAGATAGCTAGAAAGCTAAATAGCTACTACTAGAAGGGGCCTCACAATTTGGTGATGACCTTTTTGCTTGTCGACAATTTTGGGATTTTTGAAAGCTAGGGAAGGTATTCTGCGGTCCTCAAAATTGGTGATGACCTTTTTGCTTGTCGACAATTTTGGGATTTTGGGAAAGCTAGGAAGGTATTCTGCGGTCCTCAAAATTGGTGATTACCTTTTTTTCGCTTGTCAACATTTTAATTGTTGGGAAGGCTAGGAGAGGCCTCGAAATTCCAACTGGCCTGGGCCTCCTTCAGCCTCTGAAGGGGCCTGCCCCAAATGGAGAAATACACCCCACAACTTTTATCCTCGGATGACTTTTTGCTTGTCAGAATTTTTGTGAGTCTCTATAAGGTTTTTTGCTTGTCAGCCTTTTCGGTAGAGACTTCCAAATTTCGACACCCCCAGATTTTCCTGACACCCCAAATTCACAATCCTACAATCCTAGAAATAAACACACCCCAGATTTTCCTGACACCCCACCCCAATTCACAATCCTAGAAATAACCCTGGTCTTCAATCTCCTTAAAGGATCGAGCCTGGGTGGCAAGACCGATATCGTCAGCGATGGTATCCGGTAAGTCGTGTGTAGGCCTATAAGCCTACAAATTGAATAACATAGGTGCTAGAACTGAACACTGTGTTAGACCGTTTCGCTGACGTCTCCAGGAGCTGACATCTCCCAAGTGAACTAAGAACCGTCTGTCAGAGATGAGTAATTCCACAAGTTGACAGAACCAGGTGGCAAATTGAGCGAGAGTTTGTACATTAAACCCGCATGCCACACCGCATCGAAAGCTGCTGTCAAATCCAGAAAGATGGTGCCTGTCTTTATACGCAGTTGAATCAATTTTCAATGAAAATCTGATAATCAACGGTAAATTGATCTTTCTTTGAATCGAAAATATTGTATAATATAACTTACGGGAATAATCGAAAAATAATCGCGATTTCGATTATTTTTTCGACGATTATCGATTATTTCGATTTATTTAATAATCGTCTCGATTACGATTACGATTTTTCCAAGAATCGCGATTTCGATTACGATTTCGATTAATCGACCCACCTCTAGTTTGACCGCACCTTGAAACTCTACCTACTGTCCTACTAGTCGACAATTGGATAGATGTGACTGCGCCTTAAGACTTTGGTTTGGCCGCGGCCCGCTGCTGCAGTGCTGTAACTGCTGTTGAGCCAGGCCATAGACTTTAAAGTTTAAAATCTATGGATCCAGGCACAATGTACGGAGGTTTCGGAGGATTTCTATCCGCCTAGGATCCCAGTTCCTGCCGTTGCGCGGACGTCGGCGGACGTCGTCCCGGAGTTTTCCTAGTCCGTTGGAATATGAGCGAAACAGATTTTCCAGCTTTCCGCGGAATATCTCGAATCCGGATGCACGATGAGCGATAATAGAATGATCGGGATATAGTCGGTTTTGCGGTTCCGGATTTCGTTCGGATTCGCTGAAGAAGAGCGAAATGCAGGTCGTTCACCTGCGCACGACCAAAGAATCGGTGAATAAGAAGAGGAAAGTAACGCTCGGTCGGTTTAAATGTCTCTTCATCTAATCTTCAACAATGAGCTTATAACCATTGTTTATTACTACTATTATATAATTATTGGTATTACCATTGTCATTATTTTATATTTATTATTAGACCCTTTGAGTTTTGCAGTGGTTTGTAACTTAAGAGAGATATCCTACTAAACTACTTAAACTCAATTATTATCATTATACTAGGGAGGAGGGGGCTAGTTGTCTCAATTTTCACTCTGCAGGCTGTACTGAGGTCAAATATTAAGCTATTCACGAAGTAAAATATTCAGTCGATAAATAAAACATTTCTTTACATACAATAAAAAGAAATATGGAAAATATTTATGTTTACTATTTATTAGAACTCTCTAACAGCAGGCCGCCGGAATGTGACACCTTGCCCCATCCCAGGGCATGTTGTCTCGTAGCATGAGGTATGTTGTTACATGATTAAATGAAGCTGTCAACAAAGTGATGTAGACATAGTAGGTGCTGCTTTATTGCAAATCAAATTATACAGAGTCCTTGACCTACTCAATGTCACAACGAAATCTGCACAACAGTACAGAATTAAATTTAAACTGTTTGCTACTTCGTGCAGTCCCACCAACAGGAACTGGCACAGGCAGTTTCATAACAATGTCATTAACATCATACTCCAATGACTCACCATCTCCTCTTAATGTAAATACAAGGTCATGCTTTGAAATGTTTGATCTGAAGAAAATCTACGACAAAAACCACAGGTTATATCGTGCGGATCTTCATTTTTACAAATCGTGCAGAAAAATCAATATTGGCCTTCGCAAATTCCCTCCACAGCTCTCGAAATCGAACACCTTCCAGACTTTTCATTTTACAGCAGTGCCAATTACTACGACAGTATGGGGCACTGCTTCAAAGGTTTAGAACACTGCACTGTGGGGGTGGTGCACTGTTGTGTGGAAGACTTTGAATAGTGATTTTCGTGGCATTTGGAACACTCTAGAATAAAACTGAGGCAGATTATATTGACTGTTCTAGTATGATTTGATGCAATGTAGATGGAGACACAAGAAAATGTGGATATAATTCGTTTCATCACTCTTCTGAATTTTTGCATATCTATAGCTTACTGTAGCAATAGTTCTTCTGCAGGCCAATGTAAAACAGGGTATCATTTTTATAATATTTTTGTGGTATATAAACATTGTGATACAAGAAACCAGCTATCTTAAGATCCCTCTTATCTCTCGATCGACTTTGTAGACATTTGACAGGGAATTGATTTCTTGAAGACTTTGTATAATGTTGATTCAAATGGCTCACCATTTTTCAGGGCATTCTAATGCTCTTGAATAAAATTGTGGCAGAATAAATTGACTATTCTAGAGCGGTTTGATGCAGTGTAGATGGAGATACAAGAAAATGTGGATATAATTTGTTTTGTCACTCTTCTGAATGTTTGCATATCTATAGATTACTGTAGCCATAGTCCTTCTGCAGGCCAATGTCAAACAGGGTATCATTTTTATAATATTTTTGTGGTCTGTAAAACCTGTGATACAAGAAGCCAGCTATCTTAAGACCCCTCTTATCTCTCGATTGACTTTGTAGACAGTTGACAGAGAATAGATTTCTGAAAGACTTTACAATGTCGATTGAAATAGCTGACCTTTTTTGTGGCATTTCAGAGCTCTAGAATAAAACTGAGGAAGAATATATTGACAGTTCTAGTACGGTTTGATGCAATGTAGATGGAGACACAAGAAAATGTGGATATAATTCGTTTCATCACTCTTCTGAATTTTTGCATATCTATAGCTTACTGTAGCAATAGTTCTTCTGCAGGCCAATATCAAACAGGGCATTGATTTTATAAAATTTTTGTGATATATAAAAATTGTGATTCAAGAAACCAGCTATCTTAAGACCCCTCTTTTATCTCTCGAACGACTTTGTAGACATTTGACAGGGAATTGATTTCTTGAAGACTTTGTATAATGTTGATTCAAACAGCTCACCATTTTTCGGGGCATTTCTAGCGCTCTTGAATAAAATTGAGGCAGAATATCTTGACTATTCTAGTACAGTTTGATGCAATGTACCGGTAGTGGTAGCAGTAGCAGTAGTATGTAGAATATTGCTTTAGCTTGCAAATCTTAATTCACTTCATATATTTACATTTATGCATAAACCTAAATACTGTAATGATGTTGACAATGATGTTGTTGATAAATAATTATAATGATAGATTGACTAATTTTGGGAGCAAGGAAAATTTACAGATTGATAAACTTCAAGACGGTAGTGATCGTAGTCAAAGATTTGTGGAGAAAAACATAATTTGGAAATGATATAATATCATTGACATAATGTTTTCTATGTGCTTTACTGTTAAACCCATATAATGTGCCTCCTCCACTTGATGTTACAGTGCTTATGATATCCAGTCATTAGCATGGCTACAGTTTATGTTGATTTCAATTATTGCACAAATGGAACACTGGCCTAGTTTGACTGTATTACTGTGTAAATATCTAAATTGGCATGATGAGATCATGAATACATAATTAATTGTGAAGAGGTTTTGTTCTTTTTATTAAAATTTTGGAGACTTATCTTTATAGTTTTGAAACCTATTTTGTCTGTCTATTTTAAACATCCATATGTATATAGTTCTGCTTAAAGTGATTTTAAAAGTTCCAGGTCAGAGAAAAGCCTAGACACAATCCCTAGATAAATTGTATTGGTTTGATTGACCTTTTTGTTTTCTCCAGGTGTCAATGATTGGCACATGTAGAAGAAAAAGGTGTGCATAGGTAACTTGACTTGAGTTGGGGAATGTAAATTAATGTTATTATCATATGGTAAATTGTCATTTCATGTGTGCTTTTTGTTGTTTAGATTGTCAGGCATTCGTCATTAGCCATGATTTGCATGTTTGTGGAGCGTGCAAAATGGATTTTGACGATGTTGTTCAGTTTCTGTCTCACAAAGCTGAGCGTGAGTTTCTTCTAGTCAAGTTCTGCTCTGACATTTAACATAATCTTATATAGCGCCTCTTATGCTCAGGCACTCCTTAAAGTCGGTTGAAAAGAAAACGAGACTTTGGTCTTCACAATGAACTGAGCGTGGGGGGTGAGAAGTGAGACATGAGTAGATGGAGACAACCCATTCCAGAGAGAAGGTTCAGTTACTCTGAATAACCATGCTGAGTTAGAGTGGCATGTGAACTGTGAACTAAGAATATTGACCCTATAGGATCATTATGGATGCCTACTCTAAGGCTGTAAATCAGTTTGATTCAGTTATAAGCAGCTTTAGGTATTCTACTGGCTAAGCCACAAGACTTGATTGTGATTTTAGCATTTGATTTGTTTTCCTGTTCTGCCTTATTGAAGCCTGCAGGACTGCCTTTATGGTCAAATATGGACGTAATTTTGTCTTTAATAAAATTAAATTAGTTTAGTACAGAATGCTAGCACATTCAGTGCTGTGCTGGTTGGTCTGATTTTTCTGGCTGAGCCTATCATTGTGTTACAGCCCAAAGAATATAGGGCATGTGTGTGTGTATGTATATATATGTATATATATATATATGTATGTATGTGTGTGTATGTATATGTATATATATATATACACATATATACATTATTAACATATATTAATATATATAATATATATTGATACATACATCCTGAATGCTGAAAGGTGCTGAATGTGTTAAAAATGCATAGTTATTTATGTGCATATTTAGTATTTGAAAAGATTGTTTCAAAGTTATTTATGCTTTGACTATTTAGTGCTGGTAATAAAATTTAAATTTGTTCAGAGTTTATATTTTTGTATTGTAGATTCGCTCGAAAATTACCTGTTCAAGTGTAACCTTTGCAAAGTGATTGTCTCAAGCAAAGAACTACTGATTAATCACTACAATACTGGCCATCAGCTATCTATGAATTCAAAAAGCACTTCTAATGTAGAGAATGGAAATTCGTCATTATTAAACGAAGGATCGATAATTGGAAACGGAACTTCCGTGGAATCGGTTCCACGAGGAGAAGGCGTACCACAGGCTTCATCACCACCTGAAATTCAGCAGAAAAATAGTTCAAAATCTAGCAATGGCAAGCGAAAAAGCAAGCTGCAAGTGAAGCCGATGCTCGAAGGCAGCATCTTGGAAGAAGTCTTGGGGCTCCCTTGTTCACTTGATAATGACTTTCAGAAGTTGGACGGGCAAGAGAATTTGGCTTTTCCATGTCTGACGGTATCGAACTGAATGTTGGCAACGGGGATTTTTCGCAAGTTGCCAATATTGGAGAAGATCATGTTGGGACCAAGGAGAGTCAGGCCGGTCATGTGGCTAGTAGAGGGAAAGAGATTTCTGAGCCATTTGAGCTTGACTTCTTGCGTGCTCCTGAAAGTAGCGCGAGGTCGCAATTCGGACGTATTGGAAGCTGGTTGCATTGTCGGCACTGCGATTTCCGCACGAGAAGATCGTCGGTTCTGTCGAGCCACTTGGCAAACCTGCACGGTGCTCACGAAGCAAGACCTCGTGGTTCCACGGACTCTTGCAGAATGGAAAATCAGCGTCAGGTGCAGAAGAGTTTCACGGACGCGTACCCCTGCACGGTGTGCGGCAAGGAGTTCACGCGGTTCCGTTATCTTCGCAAGCATCTAGAGACGCACCACGCAGAGAAGAAGTTTGCATGCGACGACTGCGGGAAGTCGTACAAAAGTCGTACGTATCTTAGGGTCCATCGTCGAGTTCACCAGAAGAAAGAGTTCAGCTGCAACCAGTGCAGCTTTGTGTCAAGCGTCAGCGCGGCGATCCGCGCGCACCGACAGATACACAATTCCGGCAGCGCCATCTGCGACATATGCGGGCACGCGTACATCGACCGGTCGACGCTCGGAAAGCACAAGCGCGTTCACGACCTGAGTCGGCCGTTCGCGTGCAACTTCCCTGGCTGCAAGTGGCGCTTCAAGACGGAAGTGATGTGTCGGGCGCACATCAGGGCGCACACGACGCAGGGAAAGTTCCGCTGCGCCGTGTGCGGTTACGTTTTCCGCCAGAAGCACCATCTCCAGAGGCACGAACTCCACATGCACACGACAAAACTAGGAGACGCGCGGTCGCCCACTCGTCAAATCCCGCCCACCGAACATGAAGATTATTTGGCAAATGACGATTCTAACCATTTCCCTCCCATAACAGGCTTGGACGTAATTCGCGACCTTTCGTCCGACTTGCCGGCAGAGTTCGGCCAGTCTCAGTTGCTGTCGGTTCCGGACTCTAGTGTACTGCCATTGACTTTCATGTCTTCTGATCTATCCTTGATCGGTGTGGACTGTCGACTTCTAAACATTGAGGAACTGAGTTTTGCCGAAGACGAAAAGCATGTTAATATCTCAGAACTGGAGGTGTTCAACTGAATTGCTTTTGCTTTGACTGAGAGAGAGACCTTGTATGTAAATCTGATGACAGTTGTTGATGTCTTGTTTTTGACTGAACAGCCGAATGATCTCCGATTTTGACGATTCAGCATAATCTTTTTTAACAAGAATCAGTGAAGAATTGCACGAGAGCTGTTATATTTTTAAAATGAACATTATTCTGGAGCTGAAAATTTTTAAAAATGTTTTTGAATATGAATAAATTTTAAAATCCGCTTCTATTTTTCTATTAGACATTCCATAGAAATGTTTATGGCGCCAGTAAGAACAAACGATGACAAAATTAACCGATTATATGTGATAGAATAAGCAACAAAAGGTATATAGGCAGAAGATAGTCTCTCATATATGGTGTTGGAAAGTACATAACCTAGCGTGAATCATGTAACAGTTGAGACAATTGGAATAGCCTGCATATTAATTGGTGTGAAATCGTCACTTAAATATGCAGTAATTCAATACAATGAAAGGAAATTGTAAATTTTAAAAACTCAGTGTGAATTTTAGTTAGTCTAATTACTTAGTGGTCAGTTATTTTAGAAATTTAATGACTGAAGTGGATTTTGTTTATGTGATTAATGTTTTTGCAGACATTGTCATAGAAGTTGCAGTTTGGTGAGGTCGTTTAGGCTGCTGACCACAAAAATTTGGAGGACAATTTTTAAAGTGAAAAGTAGATGCTAAACTAATTTTTGTCTGAGTAACCAATTTTTAAAAGGAACAAATTTTTCTTTTACCTAACTTATGTGAATGCTGTTTCCCAGATTAGGTATTAATTAGTTGCTATAATTAGGGCAAGGAAGATGCTTTTGGACTGGACGATGAAGACAGATGCACAGCATCACAAAACCTATAATGCAAAAATCAAAGAAGAGGTGAGACACACAGAGGAATGGAAACAATGGAGCCCTGTCTCAGGACAGAGAACCTGATGATGATTAATTATTTGTTTTTGTTAAGAATATGCAATTTAATCATTTTCTGCATATATTCCTATGAGCAGAATTGGTATGCCAATTGGTTTGTTCTATGCCACATGTGCACTTTGACTAATTTGTTATTATATATCTGTTTGTTGTACTTTGAATTTGCATTTAAAGTGCAACTTTAGGTTATATAATATTAATATAGAGATTTACACGGCTCTCGTTTAGGCTTAAAAGTTTAATGACCAGTAAACAGGGTTTAATCTAGGCCGTTTCCGGGGGCAGGGGAATTGCCCTTCTCCCAGAAATTTCAAATTCCCCTGGAAATTTTGGCATAATACATCAACTAATATCAGCCCCCTAGCTGACTCCCCCGGCTTTGTCAGTTTCCCCCGGAGTCAGAGTCTAGATTAAACACTGCCAGTAAATACTAGAAAGAACTTGTGTTCAGCTGAAGTTTATAGTGACACTAGAAAATCGCGCATAGTAAATTAAAATATAAAATCGATTTCCTGTTTGACATTAGCCTATGGAAGAACTATTGGTATAGTCACTGTTTATTCTAGGCCTTCCCTGGGGGGGGGGAATTCCCTCCCCCAAGTTTTAAATCACCCCATCCCCAAATTTTTTATATGTTGGCTGGGAGATGGAAATCCCCAAGTGTGGAGACTCAGACCTTGTCCCCCGTTGGAGACAGAACGTTGGAGACAGCGGTGTGATGCCAATTGATTAACAACCGGTTCGCTGACACTGGCTTGTCAATTATGTATGTATGTATGTGTGTGTGTGTGTGTGTATATATATATATATATATATATATATATATATATATATATGTATATATATATAATATGTGCAGTGTTAGGAGTGATCTTAGATCAAAAGATCAAAGATCACGATCTAAGATCACAATTCATGATCTTTGATCTTTGATCTAGATCACTTTTTACTAGTGATCTTTGACTCTGACTTTAAATCATTTTTTCGGTGATTTTGATCTTTATTATCAACAGAAGATCAAAGATCAAATTATAGACCTGTATTCTCCCAAATAAGTCAATCAATCAACGAACTTCTATGTGTATTGAGTAAAATGGTGGACAAATCCAGCATTTGGACCTCAATGATCATATTAGTGCAGCCGGTGCAGATGATGAGGATTATGGGTATGGCCCTGACATTAGTACTGGCACTGGGACTCAGGGGGAGGCTTGCTCAGTTGCAACTGGTGGTGAAAATGCAGTCAAGATAGAGGTCATGCACTACCTGAATAACCCAAATAAGGAACTTTCTAGCTTGTTGGCATACCCACATGTCAAGGCAGCATTTGTGAAATATAACACAACCCTGCCATCTTCTGCGCCTGTCGAAAGACTTTTTAGTATTGGAGGTTTTATAGCTACACCGCAAAGAAACAGGTTGTCTGGCGCAACGTTTGAGCGTCTGCTCATGCTGAAAATGAACTGCCGTGTTCAAATCTGACTGTGAACTGACAGTTAGTTGCTAAAATTGTCACGAACTGTTTTCAGCTGTGTTAGTAACTTAGTATTACAAAAGTTTACATGCATCGTACAGTGGACATTTGTATCGTCATCATACGTGACACGTCATACATGATATAATAACTATATTTGTATGATCTTTGATCTTAGATCACTTTTAAAGTGATCTTGATCTTAGATCATTTATACTCTAGTGATCTTTGATCTTGATCTTAGATCAAATTCTCTCTAGTGATCTTGATCTTTGATCAAGATCATTTTACAAGTGATCTTTCCTAACACTGAATATGTGAGGCTGTTGACCCATACAATAAGATGACACCAGATATTGAGTGAAAACCAGAAAACCATTTTGGGTTAGGTTTGCCTTAGAGGAGTTAGGCAAGATGTTAGTTCTTGGCCTTAAGGACTATACGTACTTTTTAAAGGACAAGTTATAAGTGCCTGGCTTTAAGTGTTGAGTAGGCTACTTGGTCCTGGTCTTGGTCTTCAGGGTTGAGTACTTATTATTATTATTATTATTATTATTATTATTATTATTATTATTATTATTATTATTAGGCCTATTAGGCCTATTATTATTATTATTATTATTATTATTATTATTATTATTATTAATCTTGACAATTTCTTAAGCGCAGTAACATACCTAGGTGGCTAAAGTCAAAGGCGCTGTACAGGGAACGAAACGTTAAACAAATGCGTCTTAAGACGTTGTAGGAACCGATCCGGAGAGGTCTCGGTTGTCACAGCCTTCGGGAGCAGGTTCCACGACGCCGGGTTTCCACGACGAAAGGACCGGTCTCCCAGTCCCGCTGTCTTGAGCGGAGGGGGACGACGAGATGATTGCTGGCGCCGGAACGGAGGAGGGAGCGACGTGGTACTGTCGTCGATCGACTGATTAGTTCTGACAGATCCGCAGGACAGTGGGGGTCACTCAGCGCACGGAACGTGAGCCAGTGACGCTTGAAAATGTTAACATCTATAGAGTTAGGGGTCGTCCATAAATTACGTCACGCGAATTTGGCACTTTTTACCCTCTGCGTAACGCGACGTCACAAAACGTCGGACCCCCTAAAATATGACGTCACAAGGGCCCACCCCTCCCCCATTTTCGTTTTCCGAAAAGTCTTGACAAGCAAAAAAGGCCATCCTTGTATTTTTTCCTCTAGAAAAACCCTGGCAAGCAAAAAAGGTCATAATTGTATTATTTCCTCTCCAAAATCCCTGACAAGCAAAATAGTCAACGGTCGTGACCTAGATTTTAAAGTTCATGGCCTAAAAATTTTTGCGTGACGTCACATTTACGGACCCCTCCTCTTCCCGTCGTCACACTTCGTCACAAATGGCCGGACACCCTCCTAACCGCGTTACATAATTTATGGACGACCCTAAATTTAGGGTTAGATATGCAGACCATTGACGTAAAACTATGTTTGAGCTGCATTGCATGGTGTACCGAACAACCCCGTCGTCTGCGATGACACTTTGACGATTTTGTCACTGGATCCGTTGTCCGTGTTCGTTTAGTTGCAGAGTTCCAGACAGACAGACAGACAAACAGACAGACAGGCAGCAGACAGACAGACAGACAGAGCCGTCAGGACACAGAGCAGGCCCCTTTCGACTTCGCCTTTTCTCCAGTTTTTGCTACGATCGCGGCTTGGAGTTCCTGTTTGTTGAAATCTCTCATCGCCATCTCGAAGGCCGTCTCGCCAGTCTACAGCAACAGCTTTCACACATGGTAAAGAGCGCGGTAACTGCACTAACTGGTAATGAGGAATAGGACAGAAAACAACTATTCACAGGCAAGCAGGGGCGGTTCCACGTTGGGGATGACTAGGGATGCATCTGAGCATCTCTCACCGGATTAGCGTTGATGTATACTGTATAGGCCTATCCAGAGACGTCATTTCACTGTTTTTCAGGGGGGGGGCAAAACACTTTCGACCTGACAAGTTACAAGTTTGCGAAAAAGCTGACGACCTTTTTTTGCTTGTCAGCCAATTTTCACGGTTAGTTAAAGTAGTTACTTCAAATTACTCGACATCATCAAGCACTCCTTTAGGGCGTGTAAATTCTAAATAACACAAACATTGGCAAAAAAAATTTTTCCCTCAAAATCAGGGAGGGCAAATGCACCCCCCTGTCCTCCCCAAATGACGTCCCTGGGCCTATCCACAAAGATATGGACATATGCCTATCCATAGACAATGTCATGGGACAAATTAGCTTCCAGCAATAGAAAACTCGATGTTGCACTATGACTTTGTAGGCCTACAATCAGACTAAAATGGCTTTTATACATTGTCAATTCTGAACATAATATTTTACAAATCAAATCTACAGATTTCTTCTAAACCGTTTGCAACTTTCCATATAATTCCTTTGACAGTTGGTGGGAATTTTCCTAGATATTCACTGCATCCCCTTCCACCAAGAGTTCTTGGAACCGCCACTGTCCACAGGATAAAACACTTCGGCCAAATTACCGATCGATATCCTGTATTTAAATACAGATAATTGAAAATTGCGAGAAGTTTGAAGTTTCGAAGCTAGACTAACTTTATTTTTTAAGCCTTGGTCGATTCCTTTTTCGACGAGAAACTTAGCGGTGTTCATATCTCTCTTCTCGACAGCCAGATGCAGCGCTGAATTCCCGTCCTAAGAAATTTCATTAACACATGACAACCTCAAACGCTCTACAAAGTATTGGCCAATGATGCAATCTAGCGATGACAGTAGAACTTCGTATAGAACGTACTTAGCGAGCCTGTACAATACATTTAGTGGGGCCGACGTTAAATCCGAAGTAGGCCTACGTTATGTCCTATACCAGCCATTACGGCAACGCATCACACGGAAAAGTACATTGCGATACTTTATAACTAAGTATACGTTATAACCGAGTCCGTTATAACGAAGTTCTACTGTATTATCTTCCAACATAAGCAGAATGTTATAACTAGATTTCAAGACAAAAGCAGAATATGCTGGAATCGGATTAGCCCAGCATTTTGAGGACCGGATTTAAAATCACTAGTTCAGGCCGATTTAAAAAAAAGCAGTGGGGTCAGACCACTCCACTCGATGGCCTTCTATCTCCAGTAGGATGGTCAGTCTCGACTATTGGTGAGCTAAACAACAACCCCAGTGGCTCTAGATAAAATTGAGGCATGCCATTGACGTAGCTACAGGGGAGGGCAGCCTCCTACACTGGCTTGAATAAGTCGTCGTATTTGTGCAAAAAATCGTTTAGAAATTTTTCGGGAGGGGAGGGGGTATGTGGGATAACTGGAACAGAACGTGAATGTGCCTTGATTATCTTCTTTGTAGACTTTTTACTCCGAAATGTCTATGCACCCCCTCATTCCGGAACCCTCGATATGCCACTGACATGGGCGTCCGCAGAAATTTTTCCAGAGGGGTGCAAAACAGGTTCTTGTGACGAAAAAATGAAAACATTTTCCAAGGGGGTGCAAGACAAGGTTTTTTGACGAAAGAAACAAGTAATTTTATTTTTTCATAACTCCACAATTTTTCCAGGGGATGCCCCTTGCACCCCCTCCGGACGCCCAAGGCCACTGAGGTATGCGCCTAATTATGTGCTCCCTGTCATTACGATGTCTTAAGCAAGTCTTTAACCTTAAATTTTATGCTTAATCTGTATCTATTTTCTGAACTTACAATCTTTAAACAATAATTGCTTGAAATACGATTCCTCATTTTATTTAATTCCTTCACCATCTCCTCAAGCCTTTAGGTCTAAACTTAAAACTTTCCTATTTCCAAAAGTCATTTCCTCCGTAGCTATATAACAACCCGCGCCGCCGCCGCCTCGTGGATACACACTGACCTTTGCCTGGCCGAAAATTCGCCTTGCCTGTGGATATATTTAAACAAAAAAATTAAGCGCATAAAAATGAGCAGCTACTGCTCACATAGAGCTATATAAATTCACGAGATTTTATTTACTTTCTTACTTGCGATAAGCCGAGAGCCTAGTGGGGCCTACGTTTTGGCACTGTGCATCGATGTTCGCCTTCTGACTAAGTAGACAGTCGATCGCTTCTTCGATCAGCTCCTTAGCAGCAGTTCGTCGTCGCGTGATGACGTGGATGGGCGCATAACCGTTCTGTGATAGCAAAAACCGACAAGACTGCTTAAACCATAAAGCACTGGTCAATGGGGCATAGCCTCATAGGGGTTGTATCTTCACGGGTACCCTACCCAATTTTACTGCTACCTCCAACGACGGAGTCTGTCCTATTAAACTATACACAAGGACGTCGCTATATAAATTTAGTTTAACTTACTTATTTACCTCTTGATTAGTCAGGTCAGTGCGACAATTTCTTTAAGTATTGCATCTAGGCCTACAGAAAACTGTTTTAGCAGGCTGATTCAGAAAAATATATGTTTCGATATGCTTATAGTCTATTTTGAAATTGAGTTATATAACTAATTTCTTAATATTACTTAATTATGTATTTTTGTGTTATTTTCTTGATTATTAGATTTACACTTGAATCCACCATGCATTTCTTAGTTATTAATATTTTTGGTTGACCAATTTACGGGATAGGTATGGGGCTGTCCATTAATTATGTCAACAATTTTTAGGCAATTTTTTACCCTCTCCCCCTTGTCAACAACTGTCAACTTTCAGTTACCCCCCCCCCATAATTACGTCAAAAACTTTTGACCCCCCCCAGATCAATGACAGGTCCCAATAACAAGGTTAATATTTTTTGCGATGATGACCATTTTTTCCCTTTTTTGCTCGTCGAGTGTCAAAATGTGATGGTTATGACCTTTTTTGTCATGCTTTTTTCGATTATAATAAGTAGTATTCCATGAAATTTCCTAGTTTTTGATTATTTGTAAAAGTGAAATTGTTGACGTCAACTTCTCTTGACACCCCCTCCCCTGTCAACAACTGTCAAACTTTTTCAAACCTCCTTCCCCCCCTAAATTGTTGACGTAATTAATGGACAGCCCCTATACCCTAGGTCAAACTTTTCTCCTAATTTTTAATAAATAAAATTTGTAAACAGCAATTTAAGAATACAAGAATACATACTGTCAAGGTATTTAATTAAGTGTTAGTTAAGTTTTCTCTTCTTTGTTTCTTCCTGATATATGTTAATTTTGGATATTGAGAAAAAAAAGTTGTGATTGATTGTTTACTGCCCGGGCGAAGATTGATCCAACCTGGTTATATGCGTTCGTGTTGGTTCCAGGCTTAGCAAGTTCTGCTTTGATATCAGCAATCTCCAATTCAGCAAAAGCCCGAAACAACGCCTGTGTAGATAATAGTTTCAGCAGAACTAACACTCAAAATTTTTAAAAATACAGCATTATATCAAACTAATGTCGCCTAGTCTATCCAGCCTGAGAACTGTCTTATAGTAGGCCTAATATTCGTGTCACTTTAGTGAAATCAGGCTCGTTGATGTCTACTCTTCTCGATATTGCTCAGACTAAAGGCATAGTGGATATATCAGGCTGGACAAACAGGTCAATGGTGGATAAGCCATTCGTACCGACTTTAGGCCAATTTATTTGACTCAGTCCTCTTCAACTTCAAAGAGATTCTTACCGGCTACGTTCCTCATACTGTATGTGATGTGCAGTATGCAAATTTCATTCTATTTAATAGACAAGAATGAGCAGCTACTGTTGTGCTGCCTCCCAAGGCGCTATAGAAATCCACGAGATTTTACTTACTTACTTACAATGATTGCCAAGAACAAAAATATTTATCAATTATGAATTATTGTTAATTAAAGGTAAAGGTAGTCCCGTACTCGAACGAGCGTAGAGTCCGGCGCTGATCTCCTGTTGCTAGGCAAGCAGCGACGCAGGTGGCTTACGCCATTAATCTAGAGTAGGTTGCCATTACTTTCTCTAGACCCGCGTTTTTTATTATTAGGCTCGAATTTAAAAATGTCGTCTTGCGCACAATGTAAGCCCCAGATTGGAGAGGAAGAAATAAGTCATTAGCCTATAGACATTATAGGCTTTTAAAAGGCTTTGTCAGTATCAATTATCGAAATAAGATTTATAACAGAAGTAGAAATTCGTTATAGTGTATTTAGAGGGTCGGTAAAATTTAGTAGGCCTACGTAATAGGCCTAAAGTATTCGAGATACATTATGCCTATATCCAATACCATCCAATACACACGGAACCGTCGTGCATTGCGGTATGTTAGGGCCTACAACCGAGTAGACTATACATTATTATACCAAACCCGTTATAACGAAGTTCAACTGTATTGCAGATTTCTGGTTGCATTACTAATTAATTACAGATTACAAGGTAGGACTTACATTGAGGTTTGCCATCTGAAATAAACATCAAACAAAAATAGACATTAAACAAAGCGAAGTGCATGGCTTTCGATTAGCCTCGGATGAGGCCTATGCGATATTATTACTTCACGACAGTTAGAAGCTCAACATTCAGTCACCAATAATCAATTCATTGGCGCTTATAGCGCGTTATACACATCATTTCAAATGCTTTGAAGCAGTATATTTATATCGTCGCACGTTTTAAATGTTTTGCACGAGTCAATCAATCGCTGAAATCATCAACCTTTGTGTCGAGAACGTTTCGTATCAAACTCAAAATGTCCTGATAGTCTTTGTCGGTCGACAATTTTACTGCGTCGTTCCCGTCCTAAATAAAAAAAAATTAAAACCAATTTGACGTATAAAAGATAAAAATAAAGAAAGACATTTCCGTCTTTCTTATATGAACGCTCTAACATGAACGCTCTTTTGCTGTTAACTTCAATAAAAGAAATGGAATTTGAAAGTGAAATTTTAACCGCGATTTATAATAGGCCTACAGCTGAACGCACATCGATCAGTTCTGACTCGCGGATACCAACCGGTTCTAGGCCTACGTTCTAGGCACCTTCATTAAAAATACTGAAAATATCTTTCAATCTTATAGAAAAAGGTAGTCCCGTACTCGAACGATCATAGGGTTTCCGGCGCTGATCTCCGTTTAGGCCTACTAGGCAAGCAGCGACACAGGTGGCTTACGCCATTAATGTAGAGTAGGTTGCCATTGCTTTCTCTAGACCTGCGTTTTACCTTCGCTGCTTAGCGCTGCTATCAATCTATCGACGTCTAAGCGATTAACGGCTTTGTTGGCCGCCTGCACCACGACTAGATCCCGGGATACTTTGTCTAAAATTAAAAACAACAATATAGAAGTTGTTTTTTCTGATTGGCAATCTGACATTTGAATTCTGTGCGTCGTTCTCACCAGATCCTTGATCTCTGGATCGGCTCCTGATCCAACGAGCAATTCAGCCAATCGAAGCATCTGATCATCAGCGCGTAGAGCATTCTGCTTGATCAGAAGGTTCAGCGCTGAATCTCCTTCCTCCAAACAAAACAAACCAACGACAAAGTTCATTCGCAAATTTCTCGGGAGCGCAGGGTTATTTATGGATTATCAATTTGGGGGGTGTTGGTAGTTTCTGGGGGTGCCCTGCCAAAAAAGTCCGACAAGCAAAAAGATGTCATCCGGCTCTCAGATATATAGGGGAGGATGTTGGGGGTGTCGGTCTCAGATTCTCGTTTTGAGGTGTTAGGGGGTGTAAAGTTGAGAGTCGATGATTCGCAAAGCGTCAAGGCAATTCGTTCAAGTGAGACTTTAACCCACAATTTAAGTAAAGTCTCTGCAAGAGTGGCGCTGTAGTAGAAGCAGTGCGGTATCTGTTGGAAGAAAGGGTGAATTTCTGGACGCTGCACAGTCATAGGCGTAAACTTCTGTTAAGCTTCTAGGCTGGAGCCCCCCACATTTCTAGAGCCTTTCACAGAGAAGGGGAAAGACATAGGCAGTGTCGGTTCCAAGAACTGTTGGTGGGGAGATGCAATGAATTTCTTGAAAGATCTCGCCAATTGTCAAAGGAATTATTCTGTATGTAAACGGTTTAAAAGAAATCTGTAGATTTGGGTTATAAAATATAATGTTCAGAATTGATAATGTATAAAAGCCATTTTAGTCTGGTTGTACAATGTCATAGTGCAAAATCGAGTTTTCTATTTCTGGAACCAAATTTGTCGATGACATTGTCTATGGACATGTCCAATTGTCCATGTCTTTGTGGATATAGCCTACATCAAGGCTAATCCATTTAGACGATCATCTTCCATTGAAGACGCATTTTTGGTGGGCCGGTGAGGGGGATGCATCTCCAGTCATCCCCAATGTGTAACCGCCCCTGGACATAGGGTTTGGGCCCGACATTTTTTCATCTCTGTTTTACGCTAATGCAGCTGTAAAGTAGCGTAAAGACAAGTTCTATTTGGCAACGTACATAGTTTGCAACATTTGTGTCGGCGCTGGCGTCTGTCAACAGACGCAAAACGCTTTCCTTGTTCTTCTGTGGACAGTGCGTGATCACATAGTGGATCGGAGCGCTGCCGTTCTAAAATTGCAAAAATATATTCGGCGTTCGAGTTTTCGAGAAAACAGCGACATCGTTATACTACCAAACAGAATATTTCGTCATCCAAAGGAATCGGACAGCTGAAACCCCCATTTGGAGTCGTCCTTGTTTAACGGGCGGCATTGTACACTCCTTAATTTCCAGGGCATTGTAATCCTGGTATTCGGAAAACTGAAGACAAATGAAATTTAAGATTTAAGGACTGCATTATTACAAAAAGCGCCTTCAGTTGTGCAATGTTTGAACTCCCACACTAAGAGTTTGGAATTAGAGACTGATACGGTAATAAAATTTAAGGGGGAATTAGAGAATGATACCGTAAAAAATTTTAAGGGAGACTTTTATATAGCTTGCGCATGCATGCAGAGGGTTGACTTCTCGGCGCGTGGGGCCTACATTGCCTGCGGTCGCAGGGGGGCCCCGAACTAGAACATTTAATGGATCTCATTTTTATAACCAAGTAAGTTTATTTTAATTATCCGAAAAGTTAAATATATGATTACTGCGACACAATCAATGTGCTTTGTGTAGATCTTCAAAAGATCGGCTTCATTAAGTCCTGAAAGCCTAATGATGACTGTTTATAGAACTTGCCTTATTTCTGTAATTAACATTGGTCTTCGTAACCAATGTTGCGATCTCTTTCTCGTCTCCTTTACGTATTGCTTCGATCAATAGACCCTACAAGACGGTATTTAAATTATTTTATCTGCCTCATCCAACCTACTGAAATAGCGTGAAGAAGCTGACCATAACTGAACGTCACATTTAGTCTCTTTTTCTTATAATTTAAATTTCAAACCAATTGTTAGTGCTTTCTCCCAGGTAGAAAAATGTTGCACCCCTGGACAAATTTCTACCGACGCCCATGATGGGAAGACCAGATATACGCAATCGATCTACACGATCGAACCAGGGTTGACAGACTCATTTAGGGCTCAGCCGGTGCTCTAGCGAGTAGATTTGTTCTTGAAGTCTGATAATTCAAAATATTGGAGTCTTGCGGTTAGAAGATGTGTTTTTACCCCAAAGTGTTCGTAGAAGTATTTCTTGTGCTCCTCTCTCGCCGTCTCGAGACTGATTCTGTTCGATAGAAGGTCGTTCAGGTACCGATAGTTCCGCATCATCGCCTCGTCCGCAGCCGACCGTGACGACTGTGAGTAAATAGCATCTCAGTGCAGAAATGTATGACAAATATAGACTCTGATTACATCTACAATCTGGTGAAGGTTACTTTCTATACGATTCAAAGTCGATTTGGTCAAACTTATTCAGTAGTTGAAGAAAAGAAAAACCTGCTGTGCTTTGTCTCTCTGCCTCTGTCTCTGTCTGTCTGTCATTGTCATTGTCTCTTTCTCTTTCTCACGAAATTCTATAGAAAGACAAAGTCGATTTGGTCAAGCAATATGGGACGCCTTTAGCGTCGTAATTTCATTTCGTATTAATTAAGACAATAATTGCAGCAAGAGGGCAGACGCGCTGCAAGTAAACAGCTTTCAAATTTTGTAGCGCTTCCATTTGGTAGACATATGAGAACCCAAGTTACACATACCGTACCTTAAAAAATTGCTAAATTTCAGACTTGAGCCAAAATAGACACCCGAATTCTGCGCGAACCCGACGCTCAACAGAACACAATTTACTGAAATTACTGTAGATTCAGACTAAAGAACCTATCGCTCTAATCCAATCAAATCTAATCTGCACATCATGAAGTGGCGCTATAGAAGTTGACGATTGAATTGAAGTTAAGTAACGGGACCCAGAGGCGGCGGAAGACAATAAAAAGTACCGAATAGGGCCCGTTTGGACTATATAGCGGCACCTCCGGCCCGCGGGGGTGCTGAGGGTCGAGGTGCCTAACTAACTTACCCAGTGGCGTAGCCAGGATTTTCGGAAGGGGGTTTGGTTTTAGTTTTGAATGTGACCAACTTTTGGAAAAATCCTGAGCAGCAAAAAACGTTATCACCTCTACTTTTTTTAGCTGACAAGAAAAAAAGGTCCTCGCCTCTTAAACCTTTACCGTCTATATAGCCAAGGGGTTTGACTCAACGACGCGTCAAAAATACACGGAAACTCATTAAAAATGTTTCGGCGGCCAAGGGAAGACTTTAACCCCAACCCTCTTGGCTACGCCACTGAACTTATTAACGACCGTTCTCCCATCTTCACGGTACGTCTTGGATGATGGGGAACGAAAAAATAACTAAAGGGAATACAAACCCCGTGAATATTACAGTGAATGGACATAGAAATGGAAAAAGTCTGGTCATTCAGAAGTGTTGGAGGTGTGATTGAAAGAGACGGCAGTCAGCAAGAAGATATAAAATCAAGAATATCAAAGGGTCTCCATACAATGGGATTGGGAATGATGAAAAACTATGGAGAAAAACAACTGGGGGTGTCCATAATTCCCGGGATGTCCATGTCAAGTGTTGAGTCTTAGACGGTTAGTTTCTCGTATTATAGTCCTAGTCCTGCACTCATCACTATGGAATAATTTCCGCAGATGTTGTATTATCCGAAGTACTTACAGTTTGTTCAGGGCCTTCGATATATTCAGCTTACGACGTTTAACAGCAAACTTGTCCATACATGTATGGATGGCGAAACGCTGTTGGCCGATTGAATCGCTGAAGCCGTAAGATTGTTTCCGCGATTTACGCGAACACAGTGTCAGTGAAGATCTAACTGATCCGTTTCGATCGAGACTCAATTCCGACTGCCCTCTCTGGATGAAACACTCTCTAGCGCCCTCTACTGCTTCCTGGTGCCCCCGCTCTTCCTGGCACCTTTTGCTGTCCTTCGGCCCGTCTCCCCATTTCGTTCGTCTAACTTAAGTGCCTTCATCCGTCTTTTAATCTGATGTCAACTGATACACATACGTTGCTACGGTGTTTGACACCTTCGGATTAGATGTGTATATGACATACTTATCTGATCTTGCTACTATAAAGCCTTATTCGGCAATGCATTCGCCCTCCCGCTACAGCAGCTCCCTCATTCGTCTCAGTGCCTTCTTCCGTCTTTTAATCTAATCTAATTTAATCTCCGTCTTTTCATCTAATCTAATAAGTCTCTGACTACCGTGTTTGACGCCTTCGGGTTAAATGAGTATATGATATGCCTATATCTGATCTTATCTGATCCTGCTACTATAAAGACTTATTTATTCGGTAATGCCTGCGCCCTCCCACGACAACAGCTCCCTTCTGAATTGGAAATAAAAATTAAATCAAACAATTTAATAGAATTGCAATTCTTCAGTTCTCACTTCTTAAAAAGTAGTACCCCGGCCCGGTTATGGCGGGCGGGGTACTTTAAAGTCGGCCTGGGCCGGCCGACGGGGCCGATAGAGTGCGCCGCCTATGGAGGTACTGCGGCGAGCTTTCGTACGAGAGGCTATACCAACCGAGAGGTCTTCTACTCGTCAGAGCTGCCTCTCCTTTCACCCCCGTAAGGGCTAGTTGGTGATCGATTTGTCCTCGGTCTCTAAGACCTCTTCATCGATACTTGGACGCATCGCACGATTATCCCCCCCCCCCCATAATTAACAATAATACCAATAATAACACTAAATAAAGGGGGCCCGGCGAGTAAAAGGGGCCCGGACCTGAGGACATCAAAAGCATCAAAATGAACAGTGTGAACAGGAGCGTCATTTGGAGAAGGTCAGGCGAGCCCCCCAAAGAAAATGAAGAAATAATGTATTAGGTAAATAAATAAATGTGAAATGTGCAAAAAATCGCCAAAATTGTCCAAAATTTGCCCAAAATTGTCAAAAAATTTCAAATTTGCCAAAATTGGTCCAAAAATTGACCAAAATTTGCCTATAATTGCCCATAATTTTCCCCTAATTTGCCAAACTTTGGCAAAATTTGGCCAAAAAATTATCTCGCCCCCAAGAAAAGTGTGAAATGATGCTACCGAATGTGAAAAAGAGCGACAAGAAAAAAAGGTCATCACTAGTTTTCGAGAGTTGCAACATGGCATCGTGTCGGTTAATTTGGTTAAACCGATGACAAGCTAAAAAGGGTCGTCAGCAATTTTTAAAATTTTTTCGGGGCCCGCCGGCCATTCTGCACAGGGGCCCGGAATTTCTCTCGGCGGGCCTGAGTAGTAGTAGTAGTAGTAGTAGTAGTAGTAGCATCAGCAGCAGCAGCAGTAGTGGCGGTAGTACCGTAGTAGCAGCAGTGGCAGTAGTAGTAGCAGCAAGTAAGTAAGTAAAATCTGGTGAATTTCTAGAGTGCTTTCGAAATAATAATAATAATAATAATAATAATAATAATAATAATAATAATAATAATAATAATAATAATAATAATAATAATAATAATAATAATATGCACTACTACAGCAAAAGCAAGGAAACGGCACAAATCGACCGCATTCTTCACCAGGGTTTACGTAGAGAACGCTCTACGGAAATCCACGCGTCTAAGCCATTATTCTCATAATATTCGGAGTGAGTCCAGAAACGAAGGCATATACATCGTAGAACGTCGCTTGTTTGTCTACCTCTGCTTTCCTCGATTGATTCATCTTCCTTGACTGCTCATTTGACCGATTTGGAACATTAAACTAAGACGACGAACGGCTCTCACGCGAAACAACGACGGAATAATCCAAAACGACAAGTTGAAATTTGTTCTACACAGATGGCATAGACCTACGACATTCTATATTGACAAATTACTGTTTATAAGGCGACGATCTTTATCTCCGGCTAACTACTAATAGGCTACAGCGTATAATGAACACGGTCGGTTGCTATGCTGCGCGCAATCGAGAGCTGTCGGCACAAATAAGAATGCCTTGAGTGCGGGAATAGGGGTCGAAAGTTCGAGTGTGACTATACCAGTCAGCTACTGTAAGTATACATCTGCATGTACTGTACGTATGGTCTGTATGGGTCCCTACTTGATTCTGTTTGCAGAAGGTGATTGCGTACCATATAGTCAAGAAGTTTTTCCCGTCTGCCATTAATCACAATTTCCTTAATAAAAGACCGGAACTGATAATATAAATAATTAATTAATAATATAATTAATTAATCGTTGAATTATTTCGTTTTGAAGCCGAGCTGTTCAGTCAAGATAGAGAGATTTGGTCCAATGTGCGTCAGGCCAGTAAATCTGTCTAAAGACAAAAGAATCCTGTTTATAAATTATATAATCACAATAATAATTAACTACATCATATTATCCTTATTCCTTCATGAACTGAAGTTGATGTGACAGCATGAATTTCCTTCTTTTCTCCGGTAATGTCTGCCCTGTGTCTTCTCGACTGCTGCTGACTTCTGCAGTCCTTTTCACTCCTCCTTGTCGCCCTCTTTTTCTTGTTCCCGGCATCGTTCCCTGCTGGATTGTCATTTTCCAGTGTCTTTTTTCCACACACACACACACACACACACACACACACACACACATATATATATATATATATATATATATATATATATATATATATACATATATATATAATATATATGTATATATAACACATTGGCTCTTCTGTCCACTGGCCCCAGGTTGTACCGCTGGTCATGTGGTGCCGAACGACCTGGTGCAGCGGGCCACCTTAGAACTGAGGTCCCTACCATTGATATTTTGCAAAGAAGTAAAAATTTAATTTAACGCTATAGCGAAGAATAGACCTGGATCCAGATGCGGGGAGCCTTGTTTCACAGACTTTGGTGCCAAAAAAGACCGAAACATTTTCCATGTTACCGAAAAAGGCCCTTGATATTCAAGAGTTATTGTGCTCACGTAAATTTCTAAATATGTGCAAACTAATTTAGGTTTTAATCTATTCTAACGAAAGCCAACATGCAAGCACGCGAAAAACACTTATTTACGCGATTTTGACTCAAAAATATGTCGATTTGCAGTCAAGATTTCGGTCCAGGTGGATTTGGATTTAAATCAATAAATAACTTAGCGGCAAAGTTTTACGCAACTAAGCGAGAGTTTCAGAAGCAGATTGAAAATGCGTCATTTGTTGAAGATGCGGTATTTAAATGTGATGATCCATGGACAATGGCTGATGGAAAATATTAAAAACCAAGTCGTTTGAACCTGGTCACATTTGCGCTAATCGAATGATTGATACTCTATGGCAACATTCAGAATAAGCATTACTTACTGTGTCCGTGATAAATGATAAGACTATTGAATGCGCAGGAGCACGTTTCAGATAGTTTTTACGGAGTCTTGTTGCTAAAAACTTTTTAGAGAGAGAGAGAAAGAGAAAATACAGAGTTAGAATTGCTTTGAGAAGAGAGAGAGAAAATCCTCAAAAATAAAAGAACGACAACATATAATTATTATTTTTAAAATGTTTATCAGTGAAACCATGTTACTGATAGCTGACTAACATTTCGAGAATGGACAAATTTTTGATTAACTTAAAAGTCCAATTTTAATTTTTAATTTTTACATTTTTATTTAGATGATAGTGATAATTAATTTTAATTCAAATTTTTCTTTTATATATAGTTCAAAATAATCAAAATTTTAAAAAGAATCAGGTTACTATTGCTGTGATATTTATCATTTCGTCGATTCCTGAAACTGTTTGATGGAGAGTTCGTGAAAGACTTGCCGCCAAAAGAATTACCGAAAAAGGCCCAATGATTTCCGTCATGCTTGCTCATTTGAAAAACTAAATGAGCGCGTGCAAATAATCCGGTTTTAAGTCTTGGCGCGCAACACTATTATAATCAGTGTTAGGAAAGATCATATCGAAATGGTGGATGGAAAGATCAAGATAACTTAGCGGAGAAATTGATCAAGATCAAAGATCACTAGAGTATAAATGTCTAAGATCAAGATCGACTTTAAAAGTGATCCAAGATCAAAGATCATCACACAAATATAGAAGATTTTATCATGGTGACATTTGCGTAATCGAATGATTAACGATGGCAAATCAGAATCCATTACTTACGATGTCCATGTAAAATTTTAAGACTCTTACTAACACAGCACTCAAGCAACAGTTTACGGACAATTTTAGAACTAAGAGTCAGAGAGAGAGTCAGATGAATAAAAAGAACGACAAAATATAATTATTATTTTTATTATCAGTGAAACCAAAACGTTGCATCAGACAACATTTCGGTGAGAATGGACCTCCAATACTAAAAATTATCCGACAGGGCGAAGAAGGTAAGTGCGTTCAAGAAATATCTAGATGATAGTGATAATTAATTTTAATTCAAATTTTTTAACTCTATAAGTAGTTCAAAAGAAGTTTGAAATTTTAAAAAGAATCAGGTTACTGTGCTTGTTAACTATCATTCGTCGATTCCTGAATCTGTTTGATGGAGAGTTCGACCATGCAGTCCCAGTGGCAGTGAAGAATTAATACAAGGGCCATACCCATAATCCTCATCATTTGAAAAAGTAAATGAGCGTCTCTAATAATCCGGTCGTCTTGCTTGATTTGTCCGCCATTAATAAATACTAATGTTTCGTTGATTGATTGACAGAGTCATTTGGGAGAATACGTACGCTTTGATCTTTGATCTTTGTTGATAATAAAGATTAAAATCATGAAAAAGTGATTTTAAAATCAGATTCAAAGATATTTAGAAAAAGTGATCAAATCAAAGATCAAAGATCATGAGAGCCAGATCTTATTGGCATCTTTTTAATCTAAGATCTCCTAACTGATTATAATAACAACTAATGTTGCTAAATATTAAGACATAGAGTCATTTGAGTGCACACGCTGTTCATGGCTTGTACAATGATTATACTTATGAGCCTCGTCGATTTTAAAAAATGCATTCTGAATATTTAGAAAATAAGCAAATTTTACTCACTGACAGAGAGCCAGATACACTATTGGCACTTTTTTAACTCTGTGTACTTGCCGGGGTTTAGTGGGGTTTATTTTAAAAGCAGAAACCTAAGTACAGTAAGTGCCCAAAATTTGCCCAAAATTTGCAAAAAATTACAAATTTGCCAAAATTGGTCAAAAAATTGCCAAAAATTTGCCAAAAATTATCTTGCCCCCAAGAAAAGTTGAAATGACACTACTGCACTGAAGACTGGATCTGGTTTATCTTTTCATTACAATTCGACGTGTGTTGACGCTGATCCTATCTTAGACTATGAGTGGATTACTTTTTGCGCTCCCCATAGTGTTTGTAATGAAATTATCTAGCAAAGCTCCTTAATGTGGTCCCTTGCGGGTCTCGCTGTTAATATTCGATACATGTAGGTTACTTTTGCTAATATTTTGAATTTCCTGATCGGTTAACAGCTGAGCTTGCAATCCAAAACGGCCTTCAGTTTCATTCAGACCTTAGTCGTGAAGTGATATTGATCGTTACCGATAAATGAATTAGGCGAATTACTTCGCAGTAATAAGTAGCCCAGATCTCAACACATCGCTAAGCGACCTTAACACATGCAAGTAGCACCTGCACTCTTTACCGCGTCGTGGAGAAATGTACGAAATGACCTGTCTAACCACAACGACTAACATACAGAGTTAGAGCAGATCTCTTGGTGTGTTTTCAGACGCGTTTGTTTCTCTTAGAAAGGCCAAAGACATGTCTCCCATTTAGCAAAAAGATTTTGTCCGATCAGCAGGTTTCGACGAAACACTCCGTTAATACTTGCAGGCAGGGGAGTATTGTGAAAATTTCCATGAACAATTGAATTTAAATGAAATCTATGGGTCCCTAGGCCGCCTATGTGCTATTGCCTCAGTCAGTGGCGTAGCCAGGATTTAGGGATAGGGACGCGTCGATATTTTCAGGCTTTTGTATGCAGTGTTTTTTATCCAGATATATTAAGGGGAGACTCCTCAAAAAAACCTCAAAGTCCCCCTTCCAAAAATTTCGGCGCCGACACAAATTGTTGCATCGAACTGTGTTGTGTCTATTCCCCTCCAGTTAAGTCAATTCGCCCCTCCCCCACCCCCAAAGGCCCAAAGTCTGGATAAAACAACTGTTTGGGTAAAAATATTCGTCGCGTCAGTTTACTTCTTTCGTTCATTTTCACATTCTCATACTGTCTACCCCCATCCCAAGCCACTTAACGGGTTTGCACAGATCCCACGACCGATCCCAGTCCAAATATAGGGGCGAGGGGGCGGTCCTGTCGTACCTCCGTTGCTGCGCCAATGGTTGTAGCAACAAGTCATGTACTGTATTGATTTGTCTAAGAAAATGCATCACGACTGTACCACAGCGTGAAAATTGATCAGTTTGAGCAGAGACGTTCTTCTAACTATGACTGACTGGTTCCTTGGCCAGCGATTTCCATGGCCCATTTTTTTGTAGCCCGCCCGCGTGTCACTGCTGGAGGCGAAAATGCAATTAAGTGAATCGTCGCTGTTCTCGCCTATAGTTGCAGCAATCTGCTCGAGTTTCCCGTGGATTGGGGACGACGAGTGGAAAGACGCTAGATAATAATTGATGATTTTATCGACAATGGTTTTGATTGTCATCAGCGTTGTCGACCGTAATCTCACTTGGAGATATTTACGTCGCAAGAGAAACGAGCGTGTAATAGAACGCTGCCGTCATCTTCAGGTGAGAAACGCCGTGATTACAGGTACGACGTACTGACGACAAAGACTTAGGTAGAGTATAGTCTACCTTTATGACGAACGTGTCTTATTACGGTAGCACCTGCATTTGGATTCAATCGTGGACTGACTGACTGACTGACTGACTGACACCTCATGTTGCAGCTAGTGTTTTGCCTGCCTTTCTACAGTAGAACTTCGTTATGGCGCATTTAGCGGGTCTGTAAAATTTAACACGTTATATCCGAGGTACGTTATATTCAATGCAATCCTATACGGTAGCGCATCACAGTCACACGAGACCGTACATTAACCGTGGCCATTACGTTAAAATGTGCTTTGTCTCTTGTACGACTTCATTTTCTTTTAGCTCGTCGGACTTTTTGTCAAAAATGTCGACGTGCCCCCTCATATTCCGAAACCCTTGCTACGCCACTACTGACAAATGACGATGATGGCAACACACAAGCCCACATTGACTGCGCCCGAGGCAAGATAATTTCGTAGTTAGAAGCGGATACAGGGGCGGAACAAGGTCGCGGAACGACCTTCCGTTTCTTAATCGTCACACGTCTGAAACGGCAATTAGGAGAAACGATCACGTGCATCGATTTCGTTCTTGACCCCGGGCATGACATGCGAAATTCGGTAATTTCTGCTCGTCGATGACGTCATCGCTTGACGGGTTGACGCGCAACGTGACGCGGAAATTCAATCATCCAAACTGTCTATCTGTCACTGAGGATGAGGCTGTCTCGGCAAACGATATTCGCCGTCGACACGACACTTTCCTAAAGACATTCCATTATAAATGACGCCGCAAGTCAACAGCATTTAGCTTCGCGATGTTTTACACGATATTCTGTCGCCAACGGCAACGTGCAGTTTCCCTTAATCGAAAACGTCCATTACTTCCCATGCTCGCTCTCTTCTTTTCATCATGTATCCATTTCCCTCTAGCTTGCTCTCTTCTCTTCTCTCTCTCTCTCTCTCTCTCTCTCTCTCTCTCTCTCTCTCTCTCTCTCTCTCTCTCTCTCTCTTCTCTCTAGCATTGCTCTATCTGATCTGCACCATTAATGTAAATTTGTCGGCAGGTAGCAGTTACTGTGACAGACGGGCATGGCCTTGGTGACAGTATTGCATTGCAAAGGAAGCACTTCGAGTCTTGAAAGCATTTGTCTATTTATTATTATTTCTAACCAGCGTTTTATACAGGCCTATTCGGAGGGGAGATTCCCCCCTCAAAACCCTCAAAACTACCCCAAAAAAAAAAAAATAGCTGCACTAATTTTTTTGCATTGAACTGTGCCGCTTCCCCTTCAGTCAAGTCAACTCCCCCTCCCAAAGGCCTGGAGTCTGGATAAAACATTGCTCCTAACTTAAAATTCTTGCAGACGTAGACAGGGAGATGAGGTCAACCAATGTTCGAATTCGGGACGTTGGGTCTGGGTCTGACCCTAACCTTCGATTTCAATGACAAACACCTATTCAGTTGGATGGGAAAGTTGTAGCACAGTTGCATTGTATCCTAAAATTTGGATACAGAGCGAGAGACGGGGGAACCGAGGTTTTATATTCTATCTATGGGATCTGTTCTCTATCATTAGGGAAAGTTAAACCACCAAACCACTAGCTAATATAAAGATGCTTTTAGTTTTAAAACAACGGGCTTGCCTCGTGCGGTTAATCTGGTTTACTTTAGCGTTTGCGCCTCGATTTTTGGATTTGAATTGTCGAAAGCTGCTTATTGTTTGAAATATCTTCTTTAAGACTTCATTGAAGAAAACCCCCGGTATTCATCACCTCGAAGTAACCGACTGCCGTTGGCTAGACGATTCGATGTTGATCGACGAAATCTTGCCCCTGATGGCAGAAGATGACCTCGTCACTTTCTCCGCCACTCATTCATCGCTCTCGAATAAGGCTGTCGCTGAATTGACAAGACGCTATTCGAATCTCCAGCAGCTCCGCTTCACCGACTGTCCGAACCTCGATTCTGAAATTCTGAAGGTCGTCGGCGCCAACTGCGCGAAGCTCAAGTCGCTGTCGTTCCGGTACGGCGTCGCGGTCCGATGGGCGACCGGCAGTACGGACGTGCTAAGTCTTCTGGTCAAAACCTGCACGGCTGACCTGGAAAGACTCGAATTCGAAGGGTTCGATTGCGTATCGGACATAGGAGTGCGCTACGTGTCCGAGTGCTACGACTCGACTCTGCGCAAGGTAAACTTCAACAGGTGTCGCCAGCTGACCGACTCGGCGCTGAACGGGCTGAGCGAGCACTGTCGTCTGCTGCGCGAGATCGCCTGTCGATCAACGCAAATAACAGACGACGGCGTCTGTCTGATGGCTTCGCGGTTGTCCTATCTGCAGACGATCGACTTCGCCGGCTGTTTCGCGCTGACCGATCGTGCCATCCGGGTCGTGGCGGAAAGGTGCGCACACCTGGAAAAGCTGGACGTGGAAAACTGCGGAAAACTGTCGAACGATGCCTTCCTGGCCATCTGTAAACGCTGTCAGAATCTGAGGTCGCTCAGTTACGGCGGGACTTCGCTCGCCTGCGTACATCCTTACGTTCTCGGGTTGAAAAATCTCAGGCATCTGAAAGTGAACGACTGCCCGCTTCTAACCTGTCCACCTGGCCAGATAGCTGAACGCGGACTGAATCAGATAGTACATTATTACACGGACTACAACACCTCGCACAGGTGCTTAGCCTATACCTGGTAGCTGCCAGAGACGTCCATGGACCCATTTTTTAAGACCCAACCCATCAAATCTCCAACTCAACCCATGCCGGCAATAGGCTTACTTGACCCAACCCAACCCACCGTAATACATTGCAATTTCTTAAACCGTGACTTATTTTCTGACCCAACCCAACCAGCCCATCATTAATATGGAAAGTCTGACCCAACCCAATCCAACCCAACCCATGGGTTAACCCAACCCGTGGACAGCTCTGGTGGTTGCTGCATCTGTTTGTCCAGCCATCATATATTGCGTTTGGCGCTTATTCGCTTAGGGTTTAGCGCGTCATGCTTCTGCAGATTACGCAGAGAAAAGAATGGGTTTTAGTTGTTTTCGGAAAGTTTGTGGAGTGATGGCCAATGGTGACTGTTACTTGAATGATGGCCAATGGTGATTCCAGTATCTTCCATTCGCTTGATTGGTTGGTTGAACTTTCTGAATCGCTCTAGACATTGTCTTTTTAAATGGTATGTATACATGCATATGTATAATATATGTATAATAGTGTGTGTGTGTGTGTGTGTGTGTGTGTGTGTGTGTGTGTGTGTGTGTGTGTGTGTGTGTGTGTGTGTGTGTGTGTGTGTGTGTGTGTGTGTGTGTGTGTGTGTGTGTGTGTGTGTGTGTGTGTGTGTGTGTGTGTGTGTGTGTGTGTGTGTGTGTGTGTGTGTGTGTGTGTGTGTGTGTGTGTGTGTGTGTGTGTATTCAGGCTTCGCATCAACGTGTTCGGAGTCAGTGGATGCGGTAAGACAGGCGTCGTTCTCGGTCTGATACGAGGATCGTTCCCAGTCGCCACTTCTTCGACGACACACTTCGTCGACTCTCTACTCTGGCAACCACTCAAGGAAGACGGTAACGGTAACAATCAATCAATCAATCAATCAATCAATCAAGTGATCAGTCCATTAGAGGTTAGACAGTCAATCAAGCAAATAATCAGTCAATCAATCCATTAGAGATTAGATAGTCAATCAATCAATCGATCGATCAGTCGGTCGGTCGGTTCGGTTATTATTATTATTATTATTATTATTATTATTATTATTATTATTATTATTATTATTACTGCCACTATTATGATTGTCATTATTATTATTGCCTTACTTTATTTGAAGGCACCTCCCAGGCCTTGTATTTCCGTTTTTAATCAAATCATACTCATTGTCTCAATGCACTGTATTTTTTTGTTGCAGATGTAAAAATACTCGGAAGAAAGGTGAAACCTCACGACTGTCACCTGCTGCTTGAATTCTGGGATTTCAGCGGTCGTCAGGTGTGTAGTCCTACTCCAGATGCAACTGATGCAGGTATCAAAAGGGAAAGCGGTACCTGGACTTTGGCAGTGTAAGACTGGAGAACTGTGTTCGTTGTCCTTCTGGGAAAATATCCTGCATTGGGCAATAGCGTTATTCGATATTTGATATGATATTTAGATATACAGGATATGATACCGAAGAGGCACACTTTGGCCCAGGGATGGTGGAAATATTTACAATGTGACAGGGTCTTTTAAATGCGTAATTTAATCTATGAATATATTTTTCCTGTGTAATCTAAATGTCTCTCAAACTGGCAACGTTGAAACATCTAAAATTTAGACGCCATATTTCTGCGCCTTCAAGTTTCACCGGTCTCTGCTGACAAGGGCTTTCTCCTACTGCAGATAGTTAATTAATTGACTCCATCACTGGATTGCCATCTCGTTCACTATTGAGCTACCGTATCGTTACCCTTAAGCAGCCACAAGTTATTATACTCTGTTTAATTGTCTGTATTGGAGGATGAGAAAAAATTACGATGATTCGTTAGGCAGATAGATTTTGCATAGAATGAGACACTGTAGAAAATGGCTGGAGTAGGCCAAGAATTTCTTGCACATGTCAAATCAAGAAAATTGGATTTTCGGACTTACCATTCGGAAAACAGAGGACTCTATTGAAAATTCATTAACCCCTTAACTGGGGATCCCGGCAGTGTTGTCCATTTTATTGAGTTACCGTTAACGCGTTACTGTAATTAATTATTTTTTAAAAGTCAGTTAATTACTGTAACTAATTACTTTTGGAAAAGTTAACGCGTTACAGTAACGGATTACTTTCGAAACCGCGGTTTTTCGGTAAAAAAAGTAACGCTAAAAAAGCGTTTTGACCATCAAATGGACGGTTTTATTCCGTTTTAACAACGTTACGCAGACACCTAATATATAATTGTTCATAGTCATTTTACAAATTATATGAGCTCTTTTTGATATTAATGCATTTCATGCATTTTGGCAGTTCAATCAATGCACAGCTTTTAAAGTCTAAAATATTTTTATGTTGTTCTTCTGGCATGTCTATATGAATGGCTCAGATTCAGTAGAGGTCATTCATAAAAACAATTTTAAAATGGCTGCATTAGTCCTTGTCGTCGTCCTTTTAGGGTGGTCCTCGTCCTTGTCCTTCAAAATTGAGGGTCTGTCCCCTCTCTATCCTCGTCCTTGGCTTGATCCTCTTTGTTAACATCACTGGTATATGGCCTATAAATCTTATTGAAATCACTACACACGCGGCCGAGATATTAAATCATGTTAAACATCGGTCTACCTTTATATTTACACTCTGTAGCAACTGAAAAGAAACGATCAGCCTATATCAATAACAGAACAGTGACTGAATATTGAGTAATCTAAATATTTTCTGTTATGAACGCAACGTTTGATTTTTAAAAATCCATTTTATGTAATATTTTGTTGGTACAATTTTTTCCATCCATTATAGATGCAATTAAAGCCATCAGCCATAACTGTCATGTGTTTTTTTTGAAGTAACCCTTAAAAGCAGTTAATTACTTTGTTTTCCTCTCTCCAAAATAGTAATCAGTAATAGATTAGTTTTTGTGATGTGAGTTAATTAATTACTGTAATAGATTAATTTTGATGCTAAGTAATCAGTAATCAGTAACTAACTACTTTTGAAAAGTAACGGCACAACACTGGATCCCGGATATATCCGTCCATTTTACATTGAGTTACAGTTAAATACACGGTTAAGGGGTTAATAGCGGATTTAGCAGAAGGAACCATGAGGCAAAGGCAAAAACCGGCTGGATGGACAGCATCACGAAATGGACCAACAGGGAAGGAACATCACTAATAGAGGCATCTAAAGAAAGAAAACAGCGGAGAACTATTGTTCAACGTTGCAGCCAACCGTCGCATAACGATGAGAGAGCATAACGCTACGTGACATATCGGGAGAAGTTAAACTGGTCAATATTATATTGATCTTGTGTGTAGAGTTGTCTGGCGCTTCAGCAGCTCTTCTGCTCCTCGGATTCTCTCAATATCATCGTGTTCGACATCCGAGGAAGCGACTATTCCGACCTCATCGCCAACTTCAAGGCCATTCAACATCGGGTATAAACGCAGCGTAAATTGCAGTATACGTTACATTACGCATAATAATTATATGGCGCCATACTTTCACACGGTGATGCGCGGTGGAGCAGTGGTTAGCGCACTGGTCTGCCGCACTGGAGGTCCGTGGTTCAACTCCCGGCCGCGGCAGAAACTTTTCGGTTGCTTTGTCCCAAGCGCCCCCCCCCCCCAGTTGACTCAGCTGTGAATGAGTAGATCGGTTGTTAACTCGGTGGAAGGAAAGGCGGCGAGGGAAATCCGCTAGCAATCCGCCCTCGTTCAGCCGTTGTCGTGTATAACTGAAGTCGCTAACCCTTCGGTTATCCGACGGACCCGCGCTGACCGATACTTTCACACACTTAGCACACTCGAAGTTTACAGATTCTCAGGCAATATATACTTATGCTGCTAAATACGGGTGCATGCATGCATGCACGCATGTGCAGTCATACGTTGTGCTCGTGTTTCAGTCTCCTGGAAGCGTTGTGGTATTGGTGGCGACGCACGTCGACCGACTGACAGCATCGGAGGGCGCGCTGCTGCTGAAGACCAGACTGCAGTCGATCCACTACGCCATCAACGAAGCGGAAGTCAGAGAGAAGGAGAACATCCGATCGGAAATCAGTCGACTAAGGTTCACGCTGCCGAAACAGAAGCCGTTAATCATTAAATAAACGCGTGGCCTACCCCCGACGACGGGCGTAGCCAAGATCTACATATGTGTAAATTCTGCCACGTCTTCTTTACCGTTGACTTGTGCTGAAGAACATTGCTCGGCGCCCTATTGCTCTTTGACCAAACACTTTTCAAAATGTAAGTTCAGTTAAAAGAGCTAAAAGAACGTCGATAGTGACTTTTCTATCGTGCTGTTATCACTAAGATGTCATACAAAATGTATTGGGGTAGGGGTTGCGGGGTAGGTAGGATTCGAATCCGGCTCTAGCCACTGTATAGCGACCTTGGGCAAGTTGTTCATCCTTACTTATCTCGCACTTAAGATTCTTCACTATATGAATGTCTTAACGTGCTTTAACAGCCATGTAATAATAATAATAATAATAATAATAATAATAATAATAATAATAATAATAATAATAATAATAATAATAATAATAATAATAATAATAATAATAATAATAATAATAATAATGGTGAAATGATCGCAGAAAGGATTACTAGAGGAGTTTTTGGCGTGTCCTTAGTAGGCTTAGTATTCGTAATATGCAGCAGTGGCGATGCATTATACTGTACAGACGACTTGATAGAGATTCGAAAGTCTACCAGCAGCTGGAGCAACTGGAAGTTTTGCTTCAGTGGAGACCAAGAATCGCCAACGGAGCCAAGATGCACGTGGTCAGCTGCAAGAACGGACAGGTGGGTCGTGACAGCTAACATTTTAGAAATATGTAGGCTTATTGCCTATCAGCAAAATCTGGTGATAAATATATCAAACTCTATTTAGGAGACGGTTCATCTCTCGATCGAGGTTTTAGTCATTTGGCCGAGAATGCGTTTTTGAAAAAGACTGTACGGTATATACAGTATGTCGTTTGAAATGGCTCACCATTTTTGTGGCATTTCAAACACTCTAGAATAAAATTGAGACGGAATATATTGACTCTTCTAGTATGGTTTGACGCAATAAAGATGTGGACACTAGAAAATGTGGCTTTAGTTCTTTAATTCGTTTCATCACTCCTTTGAATTTTTCTTGCATATCTATAACCTACTCTAACAATAGTCATTCCATAGGCTAATGTCAAACAGGAAGTCGATTTTATAATATTTTTGTCGCCTATTAAACGTACGATGCAAGGAACCAGTTATCTTAAGAAACGGCTCATCTCTCGATCAACGTTTTAGCCATTTGGCAGAGAGAATACGTTTTTAAAGTTGTTTTATTTTAAAAATCGAATTTGAAAAATGATAGACCTACAGAGAAATCTAATCGACTGTGAATATGCTATAAAGTCATTAAAACCAAATTATCATACTATATTCTCCATTTCATAAATAGGCTGAGTTGTAGGTCTATGGTTAGTAGATTTAGCATTAGTCTACAAGGTTCGTAGAAATAATGCGTAAAGACAAGCATTGCTATGAAACGTTAAGTCATTAATATGAAAACAAATGCTGGCTTAATTAAAGGTATTCTGCACAAATAGCAAATTATCTTATCAGGAATATTTTTACACCCCCTAACACCCCCAAACCCCAAATTGATGTCGACACCCCCAAATTTGGTAATGTGACAATGGTATGCATACAAAATGCATACTAATTAGCTCCGGACACCCCTTCCCCAATTTGAGGTCGACACCCCCAAATTCACAATCCTAGAAATAGCCCTGTATCTTATACACATAGACTAGTTCCTTTCTCAGTCACATTCGGATATGTTCCTACAAGTTGTGGAGGAAATATTAATGTACATGGTTGTCGTAGAAGAATTAAATGCATGCTGTGACGACTGTTTAATTAATATCACGAGACAGTGTTTATTCTAGCCACCTTGACATTGGGGGGATTTTGAAATGTTTGGGGGGACAAGGTCTGAGTCTCCACACTTTTAGGGGGACATTTTCATCCCCCAGCCAACATATAAAAAATTTGGGGGGAATTTTAAAACACCACGCCGACTGATTAATATCCCGAGACAATGAATGTCATGATAACTGTTTTTTATCGCAAGATAATTGCGCTGTTTAATATCTCGCTACAGTTATAGTACATGCCATGTTAATTGTTTAATATCACGAGATAATAACTGTTAGAAAGATTGTGTCATTCAAGGGCTTTGTGGATCTGAAGAGGACACTGATAGTGGAAGCTTTAAACGTAATGAACGCCAGTCGCTTGTGGCAGACACAGTCTATAAACACCATTCACCTGGTTGACGTGTTGCTGAAATGTCGGAGAGAGGGAAAGGTTCTTCTGCCTTGGAACGTCTACCTGGAAGTGGTCTCGAGAGATCCGGAACTTCTCGCCAACGAATCGGACATCCAGGCAGAAACGACGCACCTGCATAACGTCGTCAGTATAGAATTCCATCAGGCGCCGTAATTACTTCCAAAATCATTTAACGAATAGTTATTAAGATATGTGCTCATTCCTTATACTACTACTACTACTACTACTACTACTACTACTACTACTACTACTACTACTACTACTACTACTACTACTACTACTACTACTACTACTACTACTTACTACTACTACTACTACTACTACTACTACTACTACTACTACTACTACTACTACTACTACTACTACTACTGTACAACAACAGTAGAACTTCGATATAACTGACTCGGTTATAGTTATCAGTTCATTGAGTGATGGTAATCCAGTTCGCGAAGATAGATGTACGAAGTGCAACCGCATCCGAACCCCACTAAGTGCCGGATTCAACCCCAATAATACTAATAGCGATAATACTAATCATTGTATTAACATTATTATTATTATTATTATTATTATTATTATTATTATTAGCCTATTATGCCTACAATAGTAATAGTAACAACGACATATAGAAATATGCAATGTGGAAAACGAATTGACACGGAATCTCATTCTATGCGATTGTCCGATCGTATTGGTGGAGATTTTTTGTTCCGGTTTGCACAGGGACATCTGATCGACCTTCGTCTGGTGGACATCTGCGAAACGACGGAGCGACCGGTCAGATACGTCTGCCTCGATCCGCTGACGATGGCGCGGATGGTCTGCGCGCTTCACTTCAGCGACCCGAAGCAGGCGTTCGACATCGACGCCGAGAAATTCTGGCCGAGCGACGATCGCAGACGCAAACGCCCAGATCCACTGGAAATCATCAACGCTGTGGAAAGCGTACTGACGAAGGGAATCGTCAGAGAAATCTTTTCCCGATTATCTGGCAGGTGTGTTTGTGTGTGTGTGTGTGTGTGTGTGTGTGTGTGAGACAGAGAGAGAGAGAGAGAGAGACAGAGAGAGAGAGAGAGAGAGAGAGAGACAGAGAGAGAGGTTCTACGGATAGCACGCAGATCAGCAGCAACTGCTACTACTAATTTTTACTACTAACTTACTACTTTTGCCTAATGCTATATCTACTACTACTACTACTACTACTACTACTACTACTACTACTACTACTACTACTACTACTACTACTACTACTACTACTACTACTACTACTACTACTACTACTACTACATTACTATTACAACAACAACTACTACATTACTATTGCAACAACAACAACAACAACTACTACTACTACTACTATAGCTACTACTATAGGTACTGCTAGTAGCAGTAGAAGTACTATTACTACTGCTACCAACAATGCTGAGCAATAATAATAATTATTAACTTAATTTCAACTGCTGATACTAACACTTATGCTAATGCAATTCTTAGCGCCAGTTCGGGTACACAAAGTACCAATCGATGATGAGGAAGACAAGGGAGGCCATCTCATACACCCCATCTGCGGGCAGAGAACTCGCAGTCGTCGTTGTCATCCTCGTCATCATCATCATCGTCGTCATCATCATCATCTAATTGAATGCAGTGGTTAAATTACTTTTTCAGAGGTGCCTGATCTCCCTAATTTTCCTCCGGCCACTAAATTTCTTCACAACTTTATTATTCATTCTAAACGAACATTTACATGTAGAGTACAGTTCACGTTTTCTTTTCTTTCCCGTGCTAAAGTAAACAATAAAAGATCACAACGAATAAAAAGTACGTTCCGGATCTGATGCCAACCGTCCCGGATCTCTTGCCAGACGTCCTGAATCTGAGATCTGGCAAGATCCTGCTCAATTTAACCCCTGATTGTATGCAAAGGTGAGATCCATTTCTGTTGTAGCGATTCGCTCTCAGCGAATGGCAGATCCGTTACTCTATCGATGTGATGCAACGTCTCGGGCTCCTGTCTAGACTTTCTCCAGTTGCGTCGCCATCGTCGTCATCATCATCATCGTCGTCGTCGTCGTTTTGGATTTCGTCTTACAGAACGCTATCACCCGACAACTACTACCTTTTATCACTTCGGAATACTCTACCAACAAAGAGACCGGTAGCTGTCCACAGGCCCGCCGGGATGAGACCAGGGCAAATGCCCAGGGGCCCAACGATCTGTAGGGGGGGCGGGCGGATACGCAATAAAGTTATCCCATGCAATATTATTTATTATTGCGGACGCTGTGGGCGCGGTGGGCGGGGGGGGGGGTCATTGAGCGCATTGCGTGTTGTCCTTAAACGTTTCGAAATGTAGGCTATGACTGGCAAAAAAAGGTCACCACTTTTTCGCATTCGTTTAGTAAAATCTGGAAAATCGTAGGACTTTTTTGAGGACATTATAAACGTTTCAGAAACTTTCTCAAACATTTTAGAGGCCCTTGACTATACGTCAGTTAAAGGTTCTCGTGCTATATAGGGGGCCAAGAAGTATCTCTTGCTCGTCTTATTGTCTAAGTAGGATCCAACATAAGAACTCTTTCTGCAGTAGCGGTTCCAAGAATTCTTGGTGAGGGGGATGCAATAAATTTCTATGAAGATCCCGCCTAATTGTTAAAGGAATTATATGTAAACGGTTTAGAAGAAATCTGTAGATTTGATTTATAAAATATACTGTTCAGAATTGACAATGTATAAAAGCCATTTTAGTCTGGTTGTACAAACTCATAGTGCAAAATCGAGTTTTCTATCACTGGAAGCGAATTTGTCGATGACATTGTCTATGGATCATATGTCCATATCTTGGTGGTTATACATCAAGTATTATCCGTTTAGACGATCATCTTCCACTGAATACGCATTTTTGGTGGGCCGGTGAGGGGGATGCATCCCCAGTCATCTCCAACCTGGAACCGCCCCTGTGTTGCTGTTTCAGTTGCTAAACTGGTCTCGGCAGCCGTACAAAGACGACGTGCAGCTGATCTGGCAGTACGAATTTCCCAACGGTCTACCGGCTGGATTCTTTCACCGCCTTAGTGCCGTGTGTCAGCTGGTGGAAGCGAAAGTTGGCTACAAATACATCTGGAAAGACGGGCTTATTATGCGAATACAGCAGGTGGTGTGAGACGATTTTCAGCCTAGCATTGTATCGTCATTGTAACGTTGTATCATCGTTCATAGGACAAAATAAACGTTGAAAGCGATGGCAATATACATGTAGGGTCTATGACTATTAGCTTTCGCCGACAAAAGGCTCGTCGATTTTATGCCCTATGCTGTTCATCTGGAATACAGAAATTAGGTTTCCAACACTGAACATAGGCCTATCCTAGTGAACCACTCTAAACCCAGTAGTCATCTTTTCCACCACCACCGTTATCACCATCACCACCACTATCATCACTATCACTATCATCACTATCACTATCGTCACTACTATCATCACTACCACCACCACGACCACCAGTATCACTATAATAATTATTATGTTTATGTTATGCCACAAACAAAACAATTAAAGTATCTTCATTTGTGATATAGATGAGACCGTTATAGGCAGGGTGCGATTTGTGACCTGGAGCAGTTGGGGGATATGTTGAGCTTGGGGGAGATGTAGTTGTTTGGGAAGTGTAGCAGTGGGGGATGTAGTGGTGGGGGATGTAGCAGTAGGGGGATGCAGTTGGGCAGTGGCAGGAAAATCCCCCTTCAACCATTTGTTGTTTAATGTATGTACAAAGGGTCCCAACTGGGGGCCCTGGTTATCTCAATAGGGAGGCACGGCCCCCTGGCCGGTGGTGGAGCCGCCACTGCTTCACCCTACAAAAATACTTCATAACCAGGATACTTCTGCTACATAGAAATTATCGTTTTTAAAACTTAAAATCTGATTTCCGTTCAACCGGCCTGATATAGACGTTGTCGCTCTGTGCTGTTTCGTTGTCAAGGCGATGGTATGCATAGCGGTTGATTGGGAGACGGACGCCGTTACCATTGGATGCAGAGTCAACGCTGGCGAGTCTGGCCAGGAAGATTCGGCCGTTGATTACCTCTGGTCTCACCTGAGCATCTTCATCCTGGCTGCTGAGCATCTGCTCGCCTCGTGGCCGGGTCTCTTGGATAAGGTCAGAATCTGCCGTATAAAACGAGGCAGAAACAGTTACAGATGGTTACTTAATAGGCGTAAACTTCTATTAGGCCCCTGAGGTTCGAGCCCACCCCTACTTTTCCAGATGCTACCGTATGAAAATGAGAAGTTATGTGTGTTATATATATACTGTATTAGGGCCTATATTTATATATATATACTGATTTTGGGGATATATATATACTAGGTGTTTACCCGTCAAAAATGACGGGAGAGATTGGCTGTTTTACCACCCGATTTTGTGCAAATGCAAGAGGATTTTGAGCAATTAATTTCCCTAACTCGCCGCCTTTTCCTGCAACCGAGTTAACGCCCATTCGCGTGAATTTTCTGAAATTTGATAGTCAACGTTAGTGTAATGATTTGGCAGTGTCGAACGACATGCAGTGCTTGATTCTCTTGTTTGCTGTGCTGATTTTTCACGCCGAGCAACAGCCTGCTCCTCATTCTCACTTGATTGTCGGAAAGCTCGTGAACGCTGGACTTTTTTTGTTTTGCACGGACGGTTAGAAAGAGGAATAAAAAGGCTAAACAATGGTGCAAACCTCATCTTCTTAGCTCTTATATAGCCTGAGATATAGCAAATTCAAAAAAGTAGGAAACTAAAATTAAAATATTTAATGGAACAGAAATCGATTTAGGAATTCAGTCATGATCCAGCAATAGCATCAATGGGAATGGACATAATGCCTTCGCTGGATCATGTAATTTTGATCAGAATTCTCAGAATTCAAAACTTTCGCGAAATTCACCGATAATAATTATGTTCAAACATTGGGGTCATCGGGTTGGAATTGATAGATCTTTACCAAATGTCAACCGATTTTCAAACTTTTTGGTTTATATTGTTCCTCTGACATCCCTTTATAAAGGGGGCTATAAAAATATTTTTGGAGAGAGGGTGTTATTTTAGGCCGCAAAGTGGACTCTACCCCAACTTTTTTTTGTTTTGCACAAACGGTTAGAAAGAGGAATAAACGATCTAAACAATGGTGCAAACTTCATCTTTTTAGCTCCTACATAGCCTGAGATATAGCAAATTTAAAACGTTACAGCAATCATTTCTGAGAACGCTTTTCCAAAAATTAAATCCCCAGTACGGTGACGCGTCTGAAAATTTAATCTTCAATTGAGGTGTAAAATTTAAAAAAATAGGTATTGAGGCTAGGAAGGAATAAATAAATATATAATAACGGGGGGCAGGGCATTGGGAGAGGGGAAGGGAGGTTTGGGAGGAAAAGTGGGTTGTGGGTTGTAGCAGGTTTTAGGAGCTGGGTTTGTGCCGGTGGGTTTGGGAACGCTGGGTTTGGGGCCTGGGGGTTGGGAGAGGGATGGGTAGGTGATGGGGGTTGGGGAAGGGGGGGTTTGGAAAAGGGATGGTGAGGGGAATGGGGTTGGGAGAGGGGGGGGAAGGGAACGGAGGTTTGGGGCCTGAATGGGGAGGGGTAGGGATGGGGGGGAAGGGTATGGGTTTGGGGGGGCCTGGGAATGTGTTGGGGATTGGGGATTGGGAGAGGGATGAGGAGAGGGAAAAGAGATGGGGAGAGGAAAGTGGAACGGGGGTTTGGGGCCTGGGACGGAATGGGTTGGGACCAGGGCGATTGGGAGAGGGATGGGGAGAGGGAAAAGGGTTGAGGAGACGGAAGGGGAACGGGGTTTGGGGGCGATTGGGAGGGGATGGGGAGAGGGAAGGAGATGGGGATAGGGAAGGGAAAAGGGGGTTTGGGGCCGGGGCGGGAATGGGTTGGGCCTGGGCGATTAGGAGAGGGATGGGGTGAGGGAAGGGGGACGGGGGTTTAAGCTGCAATTAAGACGCTTCGTTAAACGCTCCGGTTTGATTAAACAATATTTGGTTGTCAATGACAACAGCGTCTTGCAATACCCGCCGTGTTGCGGACGGACAGACGCGACAGACGGACAGACATCGAGAATTATATATAAGATATGCCGGTAACCCCCGCCCGCCCCGTCGCTATGCCCCTGGTATCAACACCAAAATTTAATAATGGCATCCAAATTGTCTTGGCGACCTTTTTATCTCGTTAGCACCTATAACACCGAGGTAGCGGAGGAGTATCCAAATTAAACTTGGCCCCTGGCGTCCCCAACTACTGGCGTGTCACTCCACTGGCTCTACGGTAATGTATTCAATGTCTACATTTTGATGTTTTTCTCGATTAAAATGATTAAAATATGAAAAGCGTATTTTTGTCGTCGCAAAGGTTTCCGTCGTTCCCTTCGGATCGGGCTTCTACATGTACAACGATGACCCAGTGCAGAGAGCGCACAGTTACTGCCTGTTCAAATGTCTACAGTCTGCGACGAGAAGAGATAACGCGCTTGAATTTAGCGATCAGGATGCGAAAAAATCGCTCAACATCAAACTTCTCTTTCCTTACGACGGTCAGTAAGCCGACTATCGCTTAGTTAATGATATCATAATGGCGGCTAATCTCACCGACGAATTCTAATAGGCTTCTTCCAAACTAGATTTTGAAATTACAGCAACAGTAGCAACAACAACAGCAACAACAACGGCAATAGTAATAATATTCTATATCTTACGATGATGAAGTTCAGTATAATAATAATAATAATAATAATAATAATAATAATAATAATAATAATAATAATAATAATAATAATAATAATAATAATAATAATAATAATAATAATAATAATAATAATAATAATAATAATAATAATAATAATAATAATAATAATAATAATAATAATAATAATAATAATGAGGAAGAATTTTTATTATTACATGGTTATTAACACATTATTATAATGGCGCTTTAGAAGTTCTTTTTCCAACGAATGGCTAACTTGATATCGCTGACGTCGTCTGCTCATTGCCCCTAGTGTATCCTTGACGTCTGCTCATTTCGTCTAGTGTATCCTTGACGTCTGCTCACTTCGCCTAGTGTATCCTTGACGTCTGCTCATTTCGCCTAGTGTATCCTTGACGTCTGCTCACTTCGCCTAGTGTATCCTTGACGTCTGCTCATTTCGCCTAGTGTATCCTTGACGTCTGCTCACTTCGCCTAGTGTATCCTTGACGTCTGCTCATTTCGCCTAGTGTATCCTTGACGTCTGCTCATTTCGCCTAGTGTATCCTTGACGTCTGCTCACTTCGCCTAGTGTATCCTTGACGTCTGCTCATTTCGCCTAGTGTATCCTTGACGTCTGCTCATTTCGCCTAGTGTATCCTTGACGTCTGCTCACTTCGCCTAGTGTATCCTTGACGTCTGCTCATTTCGCCTAGTGTATCCTTGACGTCTGCTCATTTCGCCTAGTGTATCCTTGACGTCTGCTCATTTCGCCTAGTGTATCCTTTGACGTCTGCTCATTTCGCCTAGTGTATCCTTGACGTCTGCTCACTTCGCCTAGTGTATCCTTGACGTCTGCTCATTTCGCCTAGTGTATCCTTGACGTCTGCTCACTTCGCCTAGTGTATCCTTGACGTCTGCTCATTTCGCCTAGTGTATCCTTGACGTCTGCTCATTTCGCCTAGTGTATCCTTGACGTCTGCTCACTTCGCCTAGTGTATCCTTGACGTCTGCTCATTTCGCCTAGTGTATCCTTGACGTCTGCTCACTTCGCCTAGTGTATCCTTGACGTCTGCTCATTTCGCCTAGTGTATCCTTGACGTCTGCTCATTTCGCCTAGTGTATCCTTGACGTCTGCTCATTTCGCCTAGTGTATCCTTGACGTCTGCTCATTTCGCCTAGTGTATCCTTGACGTCTGCTCATTTCGTCTAGTGTATCCTTGACGTCTGCTCATTTCGTCTAGTGTCCGAGTTCAGTGACGTTGTCAGCATTGTCAGACACATTCACAGCAGACGCGCCATCGTATTCAGTCTTCTGGAGTGGCAAGATGGAGACCGCAGCAAGCAAGACATGGAGAACGTGGTCGAAAAGGACCAGATTCATAGACAGGATGTCAGCAACGAGAGTCCAGTAAGTTAAACTTCTAAATGGTAAGGTCATTGTTGCTATACAGTGTATTGATATTATAGATCGCTGTTTTATGACTTGGAGCAGTGGTCCAGACATTCATCGGGTTTTGCTTTAATTTTCTCTCATCATCATCGTCCGTTTCATATTCCTGCATTCGGTGACGTTTTCTTGATCTGTACTTTCCTACTCGAGATGCTGGGTTTGAAACTTCTTCTTCTTGAAGGGTTAAGATTTGGTACGCCATCGGTTGATGCCTCTGTGCAGTAGGCCTATTGTACATTTATCTTTAATTCATGGTCTCTGATCGTGGTTCTATTGTTTCTCAGGGCAAGAGAGTTCGCTGGAACACGGACTCAGGTAGAGACGCTTCCATCGGCCGGAGACTCCGGCGAAAGACGACCTCCAGTCTGCTGCTGACACCTGTCGGATTGCGCAGCCGTCTGCTACTCTTGAACGGCGACGATTACGCAGCGTCGGGAATCGACTCGACGCGAAATATTCCGACTTCGGTGGCAGAACATCAGATTGAAATTTACGATGATCAACCTTATGAGGTTTTATCTTCTCTGTCGTTATCAAATCAACTGTATTTGTCTCGATAAAAAGGTCTTTAGATACAGCGGAAATTACCGGTACTTAATTATTTGATAAATTCGAATTAATTAAATAATTAATTCCCATTAATTAATTCCCGTTAATTAATTTATGAATTCCCATTAATTAGTTAATTAATCAATTCGTTAATTAATTAATTAATTAATTAATTAATTAATTAATTCGCATTAAATGTCATTCGTATGCCCAAATCATCAAATCTATTAAACACAGAGCTAGGGACACGGCGGCCAAGTTAAGCTTTCCAAATGTTGTTCCAGAAATTAGACAACAAATAGCCTAACTATCGATGCTTAAAAGGCTTGTGGATCTTTTCCTAAAATCAGGTGATCGACTGTGAAACTCAGACAGACACGGAAGCATCCAGCGGAACCGATCCCGGTTTTCTTCGCGATAAATCGACTCAAGTCAACTCGTTGCCAAGCGATCTCCTCCATTCTCAGTTGTTTCGACTAACCGTATCCACTGCGTTCTGTGTCTTACTGTAACGTTCCATACGGCAATAATTATAATTAATACTACTAAGATCAGAGGCGGTTCCACGTTGGGGATGCATTGCCCCCAGCCGGCCCACCAAAATGCGTCTTCAGTGGAAGATGATCGTCTAAACGGATTAGCCTCGATGTATATCCACAAAGATATGGCCATATATCCATAGATAACGTCAACGACAAATTCGCTTCCAGCAATATAAAACTCGATTTTGCAGTATGACTTTATACAACCAGACTAAAATGGCTTTTACATGTATACGTTGTCAATTGTGAACATTATATTTTATAAATCAAATCTACAGATTTCTTCTAAATCAGGGGTGCCAAAACCTTGGCCCGCGGGCCAAACTTTACCCGAGGGCTGATTTTATTTGGCCCGCGAAAATATTAACGCTTTAAAAAATTTTACTAAAAGTTTATGTGTGAAATTGGCTTGATGTAAAATCTTGTTTGGCTTGAGAAATTGGTTTCGTGCAAAATATTTTTTGATTTTAAAAATTGCTTTGATGTAGAATCGTACATCCTGTATTTTGCAGGCGTGGCAAATAAATAGAAGAGCGTAAATCTTTTTTGGTTTTGAGTTCCGTTGGTGATGTTGACTGAACCATTATATCGACGCGCTAAATCAACAGCGGGAGATTACTACAGTTAAATAGACGACAAAAATATTATGAAATCGATTCCCTGTTTGACATTAGTATATGGAAGGACTTTGCTACAGTGGACTATACAGTAAATATGCAAAAATTCAGAGGAGTGATGAAACAAATTAAAACCACATTTTCTTGTGTCTCCATCTTTAATGCGTCAAATCATTCCGGGATCGTCAATAGGCCTTATATTCCATCTCAATTTTATTCTAGAGCGTTCGAAATGCCACTAAATGGTGAGCCTATGGAAGGACTATTGTTACAGCAAGCTATAGAAATGCAAAAATTCAGAGGAGTGATGAAACGATTTAAAACTACATTTTCTTTTGCTTCCATCTTCATTGCGTCGAATCGTTCTAGAATTGTCAGTATATTCTGTCTCAATTTTATTCTATGAAATCTAGGGAGTTCGAAATGCCACAGAAAGGTCGAGCCATTTCAAACCACACGATACACAGTCCTGAACCACTTTAAACCTAGTTATTATTATTATTATTATTATTATTATTATTATTATTATTATTATTATTATTATTATTATTATTATTATTATCGGTCCTGTGCCGCTGTGCGCAAGGCATAGATGCCTTTGCCCAACGTACTGCATTTTCCATCTGCCTTGATTAAAGTCTGGCATGTGATTTGGAAATCTAAAATAAAACGCCGGTGTTCCAGACAAATTATTGTTTGGCGCATTATAGCGGTCCCCAAGAATACCAGATAGTTACGTTCGGTTAACACGGGCGTTTATCAGATTCAGTGTTACTGAGGCCTGCCTGTACGCTTAGGACGTTGGGATATAGAGGCCTGTCGACGCGGCTAGCTCTAAGTCTAAGGCACCAGTACGCTCGCCGGGAAAACAAAATGCCGTTGTCAAGACCAGCAAAGCGATTTTCGATCGTAGAGGGCGGCGAATCTGGTCGCCGTCGCCAGAGTCGATGCTATGGGGCATCTGTCTCCCCATTGGACGCTGTGTATCACTTTCGCGCAAAAGACTGAAGTCGCGACGATCGCCGAGGCCGAATAAAGCGAAGGCGATCGATTCCGCGCTTTGTGTTTACTGAGACGCCCGGGAGAGAATTGATGCCAAGATGCGATCATATCTCCCCTCCTCCTTCTTCTTCTTCTTCTTCTTCTTCTTCTTCTTCCTTCTCCTCCTCCTCCTCCTCCTGCTACTCATCCTCCTCCTCCTCCTCCACTTTCAAAACGATCGCCGCTGCCGCCGCCGCCGCTTGGCGGGAAAAAAGGATATCCGTCTGGTCCGTTGGCATCGGCGTCATATAATGAATGAACCGAGTGGGTGCATGGGCGATTCCCGGGAAGAAGCCGGGCGCTGCCCCTCACCACCGCCGCCGTCGTGTTGCCCTCGCCGGCGCGCCGGTGCCGGCCCGGCCCTGCTGGGCACGGGGTCGGTCTTCGGCCCGGGGTGGGGTGGGGTGGGCGTTTTCCGCGGCTGGACGGACGCGGTACGGTACTGCCCGGGCGGAGGCGGAGGCGGAGGCGGCCGGGCGGTGATGCATCATCGCTGATTCACCTGCCCCGCTGACGCTGACGCCGCCGCCGCCGCTTTGTGTGCGTCGGTCGGGGTCCCGGATTCGGCGCGTCGATTGCGCCGTCGTCGTCAGAGACGTTCGGAGCTTCGATCCGCGAAAGAGATTTTTACATTATTTCGAAATTATGACCAACCTGCGCGCTGCTGCTGCAGCGGCGTGCCACCATGTTGCTGCAACTGACTGTAGTGGCAACAATTGTCGGCAACTGGGGCTTGATCGGTCTGCTGGGATCTTCGGAAGAAATGCGTAAGTTTTACTGGAACCGTAACGATTTTCTTCATTTGGGTAAATCATTTAACATTGGTTCGGAGATCATGCACGCATCAAAATTCACCTGCATTGGCACTCGGCACTTGATAGTGAGTGATGAATCAGTGAAAACTCGGCACTGATACGCGTATATATATATATATATATATATATATATATATCATAATCATTCTGATTTGTTGAGGATTTTTTAAAAATTAACCTATTGAAATTTACCTGCTCGACGACGCAGTTGCGCAAAGCGTCAGCTCTATATACGCGGATGTAGCTGCTCGTCGACCCCGGTTTGAGTCTGAGAATCAGCTGCTGTAGTGTGGGTTAGAATAGTAGCTTCTCTGGCTGCAGGATCGCTGGTGTGACTTTAAAGCGTTCAATGATGCGATGGTTGATTTTCCGACCACGTGTGAAGAAAGTCATCCGTAATTTGCATCGTCTGCGAGCTGATGTCATCCTTGGTTCTTGCTATATATGCATTACAATCCATACTGTATCTATATGTACGGATAGTTATCTCCAGTAGTGCACTTCTTTGCACCACATACGCGATTTTCTAATTGGTCTATTGGGGAGGGGTCTACGATGAATAGATGTCCGTTGCATTTAAGTTTTCCTGCCTTGGCTGGAAAATGTTGTTCGTCAATGTGTGATGCGCACTGATTTAAGATCAACTAGTCAGAATTCGTTAAAGAGTGACAATCCTAGAAATCTATTAGTGCTTGATATCGAACTACCCGACTCAAGGCCTTTGGGGACGGGGGGTTGACTTGGCTGGAGCCTGGATAGGAGGAGACACAGTCCAATGCAAAAGTTTGTGTCAGTGCTGGATTTATTGCGGGTTTTTTTCGGGGGAGGGTGGGAATCTCCTTCTAACAGGCCTGGGTAAACACGTAATCAATCAGCTTTCACAGTGGCTCAATGTAACAATGTCTTGGGCTTCCATCAGCTGATGGCGCAGTATAAAACCAAAGCTAACTGAAACTTCTCTGGAAGCAGATCAATTTGAAAGAACAAGTTTCGTGAACACCCAAAAAAGACCAACCTCATGGTCAAATCAATCGATGCCACGATATTTAGTCACGAAATGTAAAATGCAGGAACGAATTAATTGATTTACAGCAAAAGTATTTATGGTTAGAAATCGAGTCAATAATTAATAATTTACCGCCGATGATTATTAATTAAGCAAAGCGTTCTTTGATGAATGTGATCCAAGTCCACTTTCGACAATTCTGTTCCTGCTTAAATAATCTTGCAACTATACTATCTTCCTCTTCGTCGTCGATATGCTCCCCCTCTTATTCCGGAATCCTGGCTACGCCACGGTGCCGTTCACCCGATGGTTAAGATAATAAGATGTCCTTGTCGATACGATCAGTTCATGGATTTCGACCACTGACGCGATTACTTTTGCACCAAATGTCGTGCGTTGGTGAAGCGTCAATTCGACGATTCCTTCGAGTGGTGACTCTGGACTGAAGTACTTTTGTACTTTTGTGATCCGTGGGGGGTGTAGCAGAGGGGGACTGTCGCATGCTGGTTTGGAGCGTTGCACGATCATACTGAAGAGGCGATGCATTGAGATGTGGCATTGTAGGTTGTAGTGTTTGCTTGGGTCCCTTTTGCTTTCATTGCAACCGTCTGATGCAGCCAGTGGCATGTTAGCACAACTGAATCCACAAGATCTAATATAGGATCAAGTTATGCTGTTCATAATAGGTCTTTTGTCGAACTCAATCAGATTTTTATTTTAGGCCGAAAGTTGACTTGGATCACATCCATCAATAATAGTTTAAATGATTATAGTTTGTTATATTAATTATCTAGTACGGTATATTTAAATTGTGCTTTAGTCGTTATGTTACATAGACATAAATTCTAATTAGGGCGCTGGTCAGAGTTAACCCTCTGCGTCCCTTTGGAACACTCACTCTTTGTTTTACCTATTTAGTTTTATTTACGACACACTACCAACAACTACTTGTCTGTAATTCATGTTGTGGTCCAATAAATATTTATCTATCAATAACAATGCTTATAATAACTGAATTCTTAAGTGGTTTGGTAGGATATCTCCTGTGTTAAAACCCGCTGTTAACTGCCAGTTAGTTTCGTACTATTCCGGTGCCGGCAAGTAATAATTATGTATGAATAGCAGTGTTTGGACTGGTAGGCGATTTTGACAATTTTCCGGATTCACTCAATGGATGCATAGAACGCCTCAGCCGCCTGGACCTACACAATCGTCATCTCATCTCACACTTTCACGCCCGTTAAATCAGTCACCCCTCAAAACCTGCAGCCGCGCTTTCTCATACGCCGCACCAGAACTTTGGAGCTCAGTTCCAGCATCCCTCCGTAGCTTACGGCACGGTCAACCAATCAGCTCCGAGTCCTCAGTTCCTTTAAAGTTTAATTCCTTCACCATCTCCTCAAGCCTTTAGGTTTAAACTTAAAACCTTCCTATTCCAAAAGTTATTTCCGCCATAGCTAAAACAACCCGACCCGCCGCCTCATGGACACACTGACCTTTGCCCGGCTGACAATCCACCTTGCCTATAGCTATTTCAAGAAAGATTAAGCGCATAAGAAAAAAGCAGCTACTACTGTACTGCAACCAAAGCGCTATATAAATTTACGAGATTTTACTTACTTACTTACTTACTTAGACATCTCTGGACTCAATATCAGTGTTGAGATATGAAAATGATCAGGTCGCTTGCTGTGGTCTTTGTCTTTGTTATTGGTAATCTGATCATCTCATCCGAATAGCCGTTCATAATGAAACGACCGACGAAAGAAATATCGTTTGTACTTTCGGCCTAAAATTTTTAAAAAAATTATTAAATTCGACAAAAGACTTATTAGGCACTACGTCAGCCAGAGCGATTCGAGACGAAAGGAACGTATACGGTCCCTCTGATTTATAATCAGATGCTGCTGCTGGACATTAAAACAGTACATACACCGCTGACAAGGAGTTGAGGAAGCATCATGATTAAAGTGTCGAACGTGTAGGCTAATAATAATAATAATAATAATAATAATAATAATAATAATAATAATAATAATAATAATAATAATAATAACTGATGTCAACCACTCGAAAGAAGCCCATTTAGTCTCGACCGAATAAAATACAACGATGCGTGCTAACCGAGCCTCCGTACTATCGGAATTCGTGTTAACGGTGTTTCACTGTATCGTCTTTCTGTTTTTTCTTTGGATTTTATGTGTTTTTCTGCAGAGGCGATCGGTGAGTATTGTCAGTGGGAGGCGTTCGAACCTCACTGCGACGGCGCTGACGTCATCATAATGCGAAGCGCCCTCTACGGGCGCATGCGCGTCGGAAGGTGCGTAGAGACGGAGGGTCGGCTGGTCGACGTCATGAAGAACGACCACCTGTACCTCGGATGCTCGGCAAACGTCTTACCTGTAGTGGACAGCAGGTGCTCCGGCCAGTCCAGGTGCTATTTCAAGGTCGCCGAATTTCGTTCGACGCGACCCTGCTATGCAGGACTCGAAATGTACCTCGAAGCCAGCTATTCTTGTGCAAGAGGTATAGACCCCAAGATCTTATCGAATAGTCACGTTTCTTGAAGAATTAAAAGTTAAAATGCAGAGGAGGTGTATAGTCGTGCAGCGACGCAGGTGGCTTACGTCATTCGTTTACAGTATAGACTGCCAGTCAAAAGTCTAGACCTGCGTTTTACCTTTCATCTTCGCAGCTCAGCGCAGCTCCTCGTGTTTACCACCGCCCTCTAATGAGTAAGGATGAGTCTACCTTAGGGACTCCATCGAGACCCAATCCCTGGGTACCGCCAGCGCGCCGCTCTCGCATATATTACCAATCTGCCATCTTACAGTTCCCGTGGATATCCCGCTACAAAATTGTCCACCTTCGGTGGAAATAAGGCGGTCGTATGAAAAGTTATTTTAAAAATGTCGCCAAGCTACGAGGGTTGTCCTAGACCAGTGAGTGGTGGGTTAACCCCCTGCAAAATTTGAAATTGTTCTTATATAAACACCTGTCCGTCCTAACAACCGATCGATGCCTTAGTGGCTAGCGCTATAGAAATTTCGTCTTACTTACTGTTTCAGTTGTTGAAAACGAGAAGACGTGTACAGTAACCGTGCCCGACCAACCCATCCACATCTCACTCGCCCAGGTACGCGCCACCGACTGCGGCACCCCGTCGAGACCGTGGCGATTCGAAGCGACACCTGGCGAGCACCTCAGACTGAACCTCCTGCAGTTCAAACGGACCGCCGTCGTCGACCTCTTCCAGCAAGACGAGCCGCCAGACCTTCGTCCTTCGGTCGAAGCCAACGAGACTTGCCTACCCGTCGGGTACCTGAAGGAGACGCCGAGAAACGTGAAGAGCACGATTTGCGCCGCGAGAAATCGACGAAATACCTTTCTTTACGAGTCTTCGGCCAATTCTGTCGATGTTGTTCTTACGTTGGAGAACCAGGCGATCGCCCACTCGCTAAGGACCGGACGATTTTTCATAAGCTTCGAAGGTAAATACAGTAGAATTTCATTATAACTGACTCGATTACGACGAATCCTCGATTATAACGAACGCCGCAATGTACGGTTCCGTGTGATACGCACCTCATTGGACTTCGAGGATATTAGATAAAACGTAACTCGGATATACCGTACTCGGTTTTACAGGCCAATTAAGTCCGTTATAGCGAAGTTCTACTGTACTTAGTCACGTGCCGATCTCGCTCAAAACTGTAATTCAATATAAAGTGTATGCTTTTCGGACTATAGGCCTAATGTACAGTACAATATTACATTGTACAGTAGTTAACTTTGATCTTGTTCCTTATTAATTCGTCGCTAAATCTTGTGGCATTTATTATTGCTTGGTCGACCGGTTGTCGTTTCCATCATCTTCTTTGTCTCTGATTCTTTGTCTCCTCATATTAATATTTGGATTTGTCATCCACAGGTGTTTCACAGTTCACTAAATGTACATGTAATCCCTTGAATTCTGTTAAGAGTAAAACTTTACCAGCCTGTTTGTTGTGCGCTCTCTCCTTGAGTTTCGCATATCCGTTGTTGTAAACTTGTTATTGTTGTTGTTGTTGTTGTTATTATTATTATTATTATTATTATTACTGTTGTTATTGCTGCTGCTGCTGCTGCTGCTGCTACTGCTGCTGCTGCAGTTATCCACAATCCAGTCAAAATTAAGATTCTCGCCTGGTCATCAATCTCTTTTTGCCTAATCTGGAAAGCAATCATCTATAGATTCATCCAAAGTTTCGAGTTTCTTTCGCTTAACTGGCCTCTTCCTATTGATTCGCAGTGTCCGACAATGACAGTCTCTTTTGCAGATCAGGGGAGGGTATGGAGGAGGGTTCAGGATGACAAAGAGAACTGCCATAACACTTAAAACAATGGAATTGCTGCTTTATCTATCTAGTATCTATCCATCCATCTATCTATATCTATCCATTCATCCAACCATCCATCCAACCATCCACCTATCCATCCATCTATCAATCCATTCATCCATTCATCCATCCATCCATCTATCTATCTATGCGGCACTTTATCTGTATTACATGGGCGGCGGTGTTTATCAGGGGATAAGCTCCCCCCCCCCATGAACAACATCCCATCAATTTTGGCGCTTGATGAGCAGGCGTAATCAGGCCCGCCGAAAGGGGCAGGGACATGGCGGGGGGGGCTGTTGAACTCCTTAAATGTTTTGAAAGAAAAGTCTGAGAGGCAAAAACGGTCATCACCGCCCCTTTTGCTTCTGGACGTTATATATATATATATATATATATATATATATATATATATATATCGCAAATATTATATATATATATATATGCGCATAGAGCCCCAAGATTTATATAGTTTCGCTCAAACTATTTAAACAGATCGCTAAAATGACGCCTAATTTTTTCACCCATTCTAAACTTTTGCTCTTCAGACTGTTTGAGGGACTGAACCAAATCCTTAATCTAGCCAATGGGTACAGGCTACGCTCCCAATCAGAGATGGGGACTGGGGATTCGCCGGGTGTCTGCGCTTGCACCGTCTGCCTTCTTGGCTTCAGCTGCGAGCACCCGAGATCTCCAGTCGTCCATTCTTCTGAAGGCAAGTCTGCCTACGGACCCACGTGAGACCGGACAAATGGATAACTCCACAAGCAGTCCACTTGGGATCGGCCTCTGATTCTCAGGGAGTTTAACCACCTGCTCCAATCTGACCAACGGCAGTACCATCAGGCACGTCTACGAGCCGTTTCAGCGGAGCACGCCGGGGACTGGCTTTATGCGCTGCCCATCGCTTTTGGACTTAATCTGTAACGGCACATCGGATATCACGCAATGATTAATGACGTGGTCTACCGGGCGCTTCTTCGAGCGGGCATTCCATCGGTCGATCTCTCGCGCGCTGGTCTTTAAACGCCGGCCGTAGCCTGATTTGGGACGCGCCACCCATCTACCCATCACGTCTTTGTTGGCAGGTGCGGACAGTTCGTAAAAATACCAAATACGCAGATCTGACAACAGATTACAATTTCTTGCCATTGGCCTTTGAGTCATTCATCCAATAAGTTAATTTTTCATCAGACAACTAGGTCGTCGTATTTTCAGAGTCTTCCGGAGACAAAAGGGAAGGAAGCTTTCTTTTTCAGCGTTTTTGATCAACGCCATATCGTTTCGAGGAACTTTTTTGGCCGACCTCGAAGAACCTGACGAGAGTTAACACACATTAATTTCTGTCTCCGGACAATTTTTATCTCTTATATATATATATATATATATATATATATATATGCGGATTTATATAGTTTCGCAAACTATTTAAACAGACGAAATGACATTTCTTGCTCTTCAGACTGTTTTACTAGCTAAGAGTTAAGCTCCCCCCCCCAGGACAAAAAACAGACTGCGCCCATGCTGTCTTTAATTAACTGTAATCGGATATCGAAATTCACGCTGGTCTTTAAGAGTTTAACCGCGTCTTCCACGATTCGGTCATTCATCAATTTAATTCTGTGTTTGATCAATGGATCATTGCCGCTGTCTCTCTCTCTCTCTCTCTCTCTCTCTCTATGTATGTTTGTTTGTCTGTCTGTCTGTCTGTCTGTCTGTCTGTCTCATTCATACAGTGTCGCTCTTTCTCAGTTTCCTCTCTTTCTATCTTTTTGTCTTTCTCTGTTTCTATATCTCGCTGTGTTGCCTCTGTCTCTTCCTCTGTCTCACTTTGTCACTCTTCTTCTTCTTCTTCTTCCTCCTCCTCTTCTTCTTCTTCTTCTTCTTCTTCTTCTTCCTCTAATGGCATATACGTGTCTTTTGCTGTTCGGAAGTCGTTGGTTGTCCTGATCTTCATCCGGAATCCGATGCGTGGATGACAAGGAGTGGAGGCGATGCAGTGTTCGGTTGCTTTAGAACTCACCACACTTGGCACCTCAAGTGCACAGATCGCGAATGGTCAGGAGTGGTCGGCAACTGCACTCAACGTAAGTGACACTGGGTCAAAATCGTCACCGTCAACAATCTATGCTCTACTCCTGTCTAAGTTTTATAATATAGAACTTTATTTAAATACCATGCGCGGCTTATATTTTCGCCAAAGTTTATCGTGTTAATATTCTGTTAACTAATTGTTCTATCAGTCGGGTTAATATTTTAAGACCGAATTAACCAATTTATCGTGGAGATTCTTTATTAGCAAAGTGTTTCATAGCGTTAACACTTTTGATTACTTTACTAATTTACTAATAGCTTAATTATCTGCAATCCTACTCTAAGAGAGAAAGGGAGACAGACAGACAGACAGATAAAGACAGACGGAGAGACAGAGACAGACAGAGACAAGCAAACAGCGACAGACAGGCAGCGACAGGCAGACAGGGACAGACAGCCAGAGACAGATAGAGGGACAGACAGACAAAGAGGCAGAGGGACAGAGAGAGACAGACAGACAGAGAGAAAGACACAGACAGGGAGAGGAGTTGGTCATGTTGGATATGTTCCTCAGATGAATTATATAGTTTATTAATTCTTAGTTATGTTTAAGTAAAACATTATTTCGTCTTCTGTTTTTCCATCGTATGTCATCATTTGACTTTTCAGAAGCTGTTTTGGTTGATATCGGAAGAGCTGAAAGCGATGAACTCTTCGTTAAACAAGGTCATCAGACATTCTCTATTCACCGGAAAAGCAGATTTTGCATTTGGCTTCCATAGTTACAATCGAAATCAGTCGTAATTTTGCCTTTCTTTGTTTCTGACCGTATAATTAAACCTCAATCATCATTCTGACAATGTAATATTATTACTGCGTAACCGTGTAATCGTTTTTGCAGCTTTACTCGTTACAATCATCGTCGGATCGTGTCTTGCCATATTCCTCACAGCGATATGTGCACGAATAATTATATTGCAAAGGTAATAGATTCATTTAATTAAAGGCTGGTTAACTACTCGAGAAATATCTAAACTTTGAATATTTTTCCACTTGGCCATTGTTTTCAGAAAACAGTGAAGATTTTTACACATATGTAATCAAATCTAATCTATTATAATTCTTATTCATTTCATTATTAATTTAATCGTTAATAAATAATTTGATCGTAAATAAATAACTTAATAACATTTAATTGTACGTAGCCTAGATTACAAATGTATATGAAAAGTTGCAGTCTATTGAGTTGCTCAAATTATTATCATAGAAAACTGCCGTAGTAGGAAGCGAAACTGCAAGGTGGACCAAAAAAACTCGAGCCACTCTGTCTTATGACTTAAATTTCATTTGGCTGAGGTTAATGATATAATAACGTGCTTCACAAGCAGTTTAGGTGGCTTCAGCTTGTGTGAAAACCCGCAATTATTACTCGTTATTTATAACAACTCAGTTTTCCAAGATAACTTTTGAATCTATTGCTTCAACAGTTACTGCCTGTTCGCCTAAGCTGTTCCATTTATCCACAAACCTTCTTGTGGCAACTGCTATATCTTACACTATCTTTCAATATATGAACGATTTGTTTTAATAAGTGAATCGGTGATGCAGATAGGCCTATTAATTATCAGGAGTTGCAATTTACATCTGTTGAAAATACTTTGAGAAAAAACAACCAAGCATTGGAATATTTGCCAAGCTGTCAGCTTCTTTAGACTTACTTGTTATATAAGCGAAAGGTTTTATATGCGTTCTCTTTGTCGACAAGGCGTCAGAAGAACCGACATCTTAGAAGCGAGCGCGCCAAATGCGCGGCTGAGCTCAGCTACGACTACGGAACAGTACATCGCGTGGGGACGCAGACTGCCCGAGTCAGCCCGAAAAGGACGAGAACCGTTCTCGTTCAGACCGGCGAATTTCACTCGTCGAGAACTGTCCGACCGTCGCACAAGACTTTGACGTCGACAAACCAGATATATTTCAGAACGTTGCCGAATGGCGTTGCTCAACACGCATTTGACAAGGAAATAAATGACCTTTGAAACAGGCATAGAGCATCGACAACGTAATTTTTATATTGACATACTGTAAATTAATTGTAAATAATTTGACTTGTTCCGTTACCTTTCTTGCAATTAACCCGAAAATGTTGAGATGCGAGAATTGCTGTTTGCTGTTTGTCTGTTTGTTCACTGGTAGGCCTATGTGTTTGATCAGATAGGGCCTATTGATGGCGTTGCGGTGTGATATAATAGGTAATTTTCAGTGCACAACACACGCACAATTTCTAAATCGTTTAATAAATTATCCGTTAATTTTAAAAACCCTATACACGTTGGTTGACTGAAATCTGGAAATATTTCTGGACGCTAGCTGCAGTCGTCTCTTTCAGGAATAAGTTTCTTCGTTGGTTGTATTCGAGCACAAAGAGTAGACCTATTCTGTCATTCCTATTCTGCGTGCCTTTTCCCAGTTATCCGATGCAATCGTTTTAACTTTTAAGACAGCCTAGAATATTTATGTACGCAAAAATTCTTGCCTGAGTTGTATCTGTTTGCGATTTCTTTACTGATTAATACAAAATTCTAACCTACCAATCACGTCTTGTTTACGCAATCAGTCAACTTCTATAGCGCCATGATCATAGTGAGGACGCATTCTGGCAATAGCAGTTGACACTGATAAGCTAGTTAAAAGTCTTTACTCAGTAGTAGTAGTAGTAGTAGTAAGGGAAAATAGAAGTGCAGTACAGTAACACCAGTGGCCTGTAGAGTTGATGGAAGAGGGTTCGGTGCAGAGCCGTAGCAGGGTTTTCGGCGCCCGGTGCAAGATTTATATTTTGCGCCCCTAAATTTCGCTGGTGACCTTTTTAGGACTGATGATCTTTTTTTAGTCCTCACAATGTCACAAGAGACCTTTTAGCTTTTTTATTATTCCACAACGGCCATTTTTCTCATCGAAAATGCGCCCCCCAGGGCCCCCACTGGTCGGTGCCCAGGGCGGCTTGTCCCCCCTCTAGCTACGGCTCTGGTTCGGTGCCCACAAGAGCCCCGAGGAGCCCACTTCCTTTTTTCACTGCCTTCATTTCACTTCCACCTGTGGACAAGTCACCACAATAATCTGAGCCTTTCTTATTTACTTGCTTACTAACTTCACTTGACGGCAGTGATAGAAAGGAGTAGCATTGGCAACATTGCGAAGGTAGCCATATGTTCGTCGGAAAAGGCTAGCCACCGGCTTAGCACCTATGGGCTGATGACAATAAAACCGGGGATCAACACCGGACCCTACGGGCAGTGGGCCTACGGGTGCACATTTTTACTAGTAATAAGTAAGTAAGACGAAATTTTTATAACGCTGCCAGAAAGTTTGACGCAGTGCACCAGTTTATTCACGAGCGTTAAATCTGGATGAAATCCACCAAAGTCCGTAATCCGTAGTCCGTGGTGGTCACGGTTGTAGGTCCAGGTAGGCAGTCGCAGTATGTTTAGAAGCATAAGGAGTTCATTTACAGCGACAACATATATATGTATATGTGTGTATATATATATATATATATATATATATATATATATATATATATATATATATATATAGAGAGAGAGAGAGAGAGAGAGAGAGAGGGAGGGAGGGAGGGAGAACGCATAGAATCGAAGAAAAAGAGGCGATTAACTGACAGAAGAGATTTTAATGCAGAACTTTAAAAAAGAAATACTCGTAAAATAGATTACCATTTTCAGATTTTCAGACATGGAAATCAAAGCTATTGGAGTAACCAGATCACTCTGATGCCCACCAACAAAGCAAGATGATTCTGGTGGTTAAGACAAGACATTGAATTAATAGACAACACATCTTACTTTGCCCACCAGTGGGGGAGCAAGATACCTTGTTGGTAAACACTGGATAGAGGGGTTCCATAAACGATATCATGAGGTAAGACAAGTCCAAGATGATTCAAGTTAAGACAAGACAATGAATGAGATACATCTTATTGGAATGGGGCTGCAAGATATATCGTGGAAATCCGATAGAGGGGTTCCATTTCTGCAAGAGCTCCAAGGTTGACCCGCCTTCGCTCGCTCGCTCGCTAGAGGGCAGTGGCAAAATGAGTAGGAGTGTGCTCGTTGTATTTAAAATCTTTAAAGGCTTTCTTATATACGGTCTCTAGCTACATCCATGCAGGCCTGCAGGCCATGCAGCCGGTACATTGTTCCGGGACCCATGGAGCAGAGGCGTCATTTGGAGAGCTGGGGGGCCGTGGCCCCCCAAGGAAATGAAAATATTAATTTATAATGTATTAATGTGCAAAAAATTGCAAACATTGCCAAAAAATATATAAAATTGCAAATTTTCCAACATTGGCCCTAAAATTTGCCAAAATTGCTCAAAATTTGCAAAAAATTTGCAAAAAAATTTGCAAAAAATTGCAAAAAATGCAAACAATGCCTAAAATTTGCCAAAATTTGCCCAAAATTTGCCAAAATTTGTCAAAAATTTGCAAAAAAAAATTTCTCGCCTTTCAAGAAAAGTGTGAAATGACGCCACTGCCATGGAGCCCACATGGGCCCGTGACCGATAAGATTTTTTTTGCTAGTCAGACTGCCTTTTGGAGGGGCGATAACGTTTTTTTGCTCGTCAGGTTTTTCGGAGAGTTGATAAATATTTTTCTGGGACCCGTCACAATTTTTTTGTATCGGGGTACGGAACTTCTCTCGGCGGCCCTGCATCCATGAGTTGTCTCGATCATTCACTTCTTCGTTCTTCGTTATAAATTTATAATATTGTACCGTCATTGCCGGCGAGCAGTTTCCGGATAATTATTACCGAACTTCTATAGCGCCATTTTAGTAATGCACTCGGCATCGTTCGACAGTCGCCACAAACTTCAGAAAGTATAAGCGTAATATAGGTTGAGTCAGACTTTACCACATTTATGGTGGGTTGGGTCAGAAAATTAGTCATGGTTAATAAATTGCAATGTATTATGGTGGGTTGGGTTGGGTTGGGTTGGGTTGGATTGGGTCAAGTGACCCTATTTCCGGCATGGGTTGGGTTGGGTTGGGTTGGAGATTTGATGTTTTGGGTTCTAAGCAATTGACTCATGGACATCTGTGCGGAGCCTCGTTTGAGACAACAGAGTACAGTCTCTGGAACAATCACAGGCACGACTTTTCAACTCACAATTTGATCTTAAGCTACCATCGACAGATACCCGGTAAAGTAGCAATCGACGGCGCTATAGGAGTTTTTCTTTGCCGATGAATCAAATCATCGTCAAAAGTCTTACGGACATGCATCGTTGGAAATTTATACAATAGGAAGAACTTAGGAGGATAATCGTCGATAAACTCAATATTTGTTCTGCCCGGAGAATTTGGGAGTTTCTAGCACTCTGGCTGGCAGAGAACAGCCCCCCCGTTAAGAGTCGAAAGTTTGGGGTGGCTCCCAAATGCCCTCCTAAAGACGAGAGCGAAATGTTCGCGAATTGATTGAATGCGTTCGCAATTCCTTCCGATCTAATATTAATTTGGTTTTTTTTGTTTTTCGTCTAAATTGTCGTGAATTACTCGACCGGAGATAGCTATTTCTTCGTCGGATGTCGCTTATTAGACGAGCACAGCAATTATATAATTATCGAATGCTTTTTTGGGTGCCTGCTGATACGTACGTCTACCTTTTATATGGCTGCCCCAGTGTTCGTATATATCCAGTTATAATTTGTCGTTCTCGGTGGCGGCACCAGGATTTGACAAGTGGGGTGGCAACTTCTAGGCATGGGGCAAACTGTTTTTCATATATCTGCACATACAGGAAGAATATCACCCTTGATTGGGGGGGGGCGACTGTTGGCCCAGGCATTCAATAGAAGGCACTCTCCCCAGGCTCCCTCCCCAATGCGGAGTCGCCTCTGGTAGTTTTAATAGTAGACATGTGCTTCATAATTCTATCCACATTTCAATTTACCGTCATTGCGGCTTCAAAACACAACTTGTCTTTGTTAATTGGTTAGTTGTCAAGGTCTTTCAACTTATAGCTGGGTCTTTTGGACTCATTAAATATTGCAGCTATTAGATCGTCGGATTTTCCAACATATTTAGATGTAATAATGGAAGAATGTATCCTGTTGAGATCTGCAAAATAGCGTATTCATACTGTACGTTGCCAGCGGGTCTATGCTTATTCATTAAAGATTACTGGAAGTCGGTAAATTATTAATTATTTTGTTCTCTGCTCTTCTAAAAGCGCATCTTACTTTTATATTATAGACAGTTAAATGCGAAATAATTATATTCTAAATTTGTGAGATGATTTTACCGAAATTGCAATGATAGCCATTTACAATATATTCCGATCTAATAATAAAGGAAGACTAGATTATTTATTCTTCATTTCTCAGAGCAGTATAAATAGACGTCCAAACGGAGACCTTCTTAGTACAGCTGATGGTCAGTTTCGGAACAACAGATTTGTAGGAGAAGGTAAGTCAACGAGAGAAATTTAAACCTAGTGAGGTACTTAGGACCGATAGTCTATCTTAAACTGGTTTTGCTAGAGATGAGTGGTTTAATACAGTGTGTCCCAAACTCTGGGTCGTGACCCAAAAGTGGGTCGCAGGGATGAGTCTAGTGGGTCGCGGGGTAGTGCGAACATACCGGTAGATTCAAAAGTGTCATTTTCTAGCCAATACCACAATGTCACACGCCTTTAAAAAGTTGTAAGTACATGTAGGCTTAGGTTTTAAGAAGTGTAGGCCTATATGCCTTCAATACTCCATACACGTCTTATTTTACAATGATTAGTATTTGATCCAATTTTAGTTGACAATGAGTTTGCAGGGTCGCGGCATGTTACAAAGCCGCTGAAGTGAGTCGCAGTTCCAAAAAGTTTGAGAAGCACCGGCCTATAGATAGTACTTTAAAAATTAATCTTATTTCGCAATAACGTAAGGAAAGCGTATCCCGACCATTTTGTTCAGAATCAGAAACTCCACTAACAATAGGAATCTCCGTTTGCTCGGTGCAGTTATCTAGCGGTTAAGCGATTTTGCCTTACTCATAGGATTTTTAAGGCGCGTTAAAATGGTATGTTCCGGGCAAAAGTTTAAAGAAGATAATTTTCAAGAAATTTCAATATCAATTTCTTTCATTTTGTCTTATTTGGCAAAAGTATGAATAGTTCTGCCTAATCCATTTGCCATATTTTCATTCGAATGGAATCAGAGCTTTTGTTTTGCCGTTTATTAAAAACTAAGAAGATTCTTTTCAAACAACGTCCGCCAGATGGCACCAATGCATTTTTATATTACATGCTGAGATTAGGGTCGCGGCACGTTACAAAGCCGGCGAAGTGAGTCGTTGTTCCAAAATGTTTAATATAATCCGTGGCTTCAATAAGTTCAATACCCCAACAACCGTGATACCCCTTTGAATATATTGTCCCTGTCTGACTACAAATTCATTACAGATTTTTAGAACAACATTAAAACACCATCCTTTTGACCTGACTTATACAGTATATACACCATAGATTGTCACCCGCTTGTCCGCCCGGATGCTCTGGATTTGACCTGGATCTTTAATGATTTGGATTTGGTGTGTCGTTGGTTGATGCTCCTGTGCGTTATGAAGTGGCGCTATAGAAGTTTAAGATCAGGTTAGATTAGACTACATTCTTTTCTTTTACGTATAATGATATATATATATCTTTTATATTTCTTTAGTATTTTATTTGTATTAAATTTTCTCAGACGTCTTGGAGGAGCATGAATAGTTTGAAATCAACGGGGTTCTTTCTCCTGTTTTTAACAATCTGCGCAAGAATTTTCGTCGATGGTGTCTTGACCCCCGACATCGTCTACTTCGACTCTCAGGATGACGCCCCCAATCGCCAGCCGTCCTCGGGGAGCGTCGCCTCAAGGCTGAGCTCTCCCCAATGGCCACTTCTCGTCAAAGAAAGCGGAGATTCGGGGACCCAGCAGGCAGTTTCGGCAAATTCGCTGCTAAGACAAGTCTTCAAAAGAGACGACAAAAACCAACATATGTTGAACCTGCCAGACACCAGCGGTCTGTTCTTCGGGAAAAGAGGCATCTGGAGGGTGGGTCCTGTTTGCCCAGGCAGCCAGCTGACGAAGAGAATGGAAAAGGTTCGCTGCCTCCCGCTGCTACCGCGCTACGAGTCTGAAGATAATAATAATATCTTCGAGAGAGCGACAACGATGTAGAATTAAGCTATTACTGTATTGTAGATTGTTGCGGTCTGCAAACTTCTCCCACAAAAGATCAATATTTTAAACAATTTTGTGCCGAACAAACTTGACAAATTCTTACTCTGAAATCTTGCAACGCCTTTTATTAATCAGCATTCAATTTAATCAGCGGCGTAGCCAGGAATATAATTTGGAGGTATAAGTCTTAACTAGTCATTGCTATTTCAAAATCAAAACTTATGTTATTGTTCCGCATGTGAACAAAACGGCTGCTAATTGTAAAAGAAACACTACACCCTTTGTAAAGCACCTTTGTCTTTGGCTCTGCTATGCTCATATATGCGATATATAAATAGTCCAGTATACGTACATACATACATACATACATACATACATATACATACATACATACATACATACATACATACATACATACATACATACATACATACATACATACTGGCACGATATCAAATTTGTCCTGGGTCAAGGAGGAGAAACAACCACATAAAAACTTTATGGTGAATTTTAAATCAATCAAAAGACTTCTATGGCGCCACTATCATTGGGTCTAGGGTAGGGGTTCTCAAACTTTTTAGGATTTCTTGCATTGCGGTCCTTTAGAAGTTTTTGCAATGACTCGCGGACCGTATAAAATATGAATTGACTTCAATCGACATATAGATGTAGGCTACTTGTTTTGTCTACTGTATATCAATTAATTAATCGTGAAATTGCAAATCTTATTCATCAAATTTAAATTCAAATGGAATCAGAGCTCTTAAGAGCCATCCGTATGTTTTGTGTTATGAAGTTACGACCAGATATCTTGAGAAAGTAATCCCTTCCTGGTCCTCCTGAAACCGCTTGGCGGTCCTCTAGTTTAGGGGCGCGGACCCCTATAGCTTGAGATGGCGCACCAAATCCGTTCCGAATAAGAGAGACAGGTCACGATGAAAGACCAATTAGATCGACCGGGGGCAATCTAAGAGGGAATAAGCGAAGCCAAACAGGTACATCTGAGGTCTGGATCTATGGATCTAAAAGAGGTTAATGAGCTGGTTTATATTGTGCTGTTTTCGATGCAAACCAGTCCTGAATACACTCTCTCTGGACTTCTTATTATATAGACTTTAGACTTATTTACAGCGGACGCCTGATTCGTCTTCTATTTTTAGACCTGTAGCTCACGTTTTCGACATCAATTTCGGCCACGAAGACGGTTTAGCTGTAAGACCTGATAAGACAAAGATCTCATCTCTAAACAGACCAAAAGTTGTTGGTATATTCGACGGACTAAAGGGCAAGCAGGATCAGCGCCAGAAAATAATCAGGCTGAAATCAGGGCCTTCTGGTTTCAGATATTTCATCTGAAATATTCGGCATAAACACGGTCAATCAAGCAATCAATCAATTAATCAATCAACCAACCAATCAATCAACCGACCGATCAATCAACGTATCGATCGATCGACTTATATGGCTCCACTACCATAACGACTGCAGCATCATCCTGGTTATAGTTCTATCATCTTGACGATTGACCAGAAAGTAAATCCTTAAAACTCTTGGATTAGAACGCGTTGAACAGTCTTTGCTCCGTAAGGCCTGTAGCCTGTAGGTCAGGGCTGGCGAGCCCATGGGCACGCATGCCCAAAGTGGCACGCGAGACGGCACTTCGTGATGCCGAGATATAAACAAATTATTCGCCTTACAAAATCATTGAAATCTCAAGTTAGCATAATTGTCAGAGCAAAAATATTTCCGGAAGAAATCCTATCCTGTTCAATTTTTTGTGTTCTATATTACTTTCTTCGCTAGCGTAGTAGGATGAACGATGAATTTTAAACACGATAGGCTCGTATAGTTTAACGAGATCCCGCTAGCGTCCGCCATGTTGCTGATTTTGAAACACTAAAAATTAATGTTTTTTATTAGTATTTTAATATAAGAATTATGTCGTTCTCAAAGCCAAAGAAGATAAAGTCTTCCAACGAAGAGGAAGTGGCAAAGATTTCCAGGAGTGGTTGACTCAAATATATGGAATTATCAACAAACACGATAAGGCCTAATACAATGTCTTGTGTTCTATAAAAGTGTTGCTTGTCGAACGTCTTCAGTAAGACGTCATTATGAAATATGAAAATAGTCACAGCTGGCTTCGTGGCAAAAGCAAAGATGAACAAAAGAGAACATATAGCCTATTAAAGGCCATCTCGTGAGAATTAAATCTGCAGTCCAATTCTTTTGTGAAGTTTGTTGCCAGTCCATCTAACTTAGTGGCTGCAAGTTTTGAAGTTTAAAAATCATAGCTACGCGCGGCAGGTCTTTCAGTGATGGTGATTATGTAAAAAAACATGGTTAGCATTTGCATCTTATTTGCTTGAAGACTTTGAAAATAAAAACAAGATTATTAAGAGAATCAAAGATTTGCCACTTAGTCGAAATACGGTAAGAGAGAGAGAGAGAGAGAGAGAGAGAGAGAGAGAGAGAGAGAGAGAGAGAGAGAGAAGGTCTACACTGTAACTAAATAGAATGCCAATAGTTTATGTTATATAATATTGGTTAGGCCTATAGACCTGTAAGTTTCATTTGCTCTAATAAAACGTCAAAACGGCCACTGGTATCATTCAATCAATCAACTTCTATAGCGCCACTGTCATAATGCCCAGGACATCAGCCGATGGCGCACCAAATCCAAATAGCATTAGAGCCAGGTCAAGCCAGAAAATCAGTCCGAAACGGTGGGAGAGCAATCTAAGGGGGATATGCCAAGTCAAAGAGATGTGTTTAAGGCCAGATCTGAAAGATGATAAGTTATTAGTTATGCGGTATAGTATTATGTATATGCAGTACTGCATGGCTGCAGGAAAATATCACGTTGTTTATTCACGTTTATTATAACTTGATATAAGTACAGTGTACAGTAATACACTTCAAAATCACACTACATTTCAGATATAAAATAAACCCATTTATTGTTGACTGCGTGGGACTTGGCGTTCCTCCTGCATAACTGCGCCACCGGTTGGACTACTTGGCACGCAAGAATATTTTTATCGTTGAAATTGAAAATATCTTGAAAAGGGTTCGCTAACCCTGCTATAGGATTTCATTTTGTTACGAGCAGATCGGATACCAATTGTTTGCGAAATCTCCGGAACATTATAGCGTAACTACACGAGGGACCCCGGAGGACCAGGCCTCGCTATTCTGCCGGCCAGGACCGAGTGATGATAAATCTTTATCGGGAGAAATTGGCGAGATTGTTTGGCATTGAACGTCGGCGCCCGGTTGAAATCGACGCCCTCCCCCGCCGTGGAGGTGTTTGATCTTTCCTTTGATACTTCCTTCGCTGTTTCTTCGTTGCCTCCTGGGTCTTCTTCGCACGACGCGGGATTCGATACATCTTTCATTGGAGTCGTTAGTTTACAAACAACGTCTTTGATTATCAACTCATCAGAACCCGCCCCTCCCCCCTTCCCCAGAGGCACTGCCACGGGAATTCCGATGTATAATTACGGTGCACGCGGGGCACTTCTTGGTCGGTCGTTGTCATAATTAATGCCCCTGAGCAAAGCAGTCTTCGTTTCAAAACTTGTACCATTGCATCGTAGCATGTGGACAGAGGGGGGGAGGGAGGGAGGGAGGAGAGAGGGAGAGAGAGAGAGAGAGAGAGAGAGAGAGAGAGAGAGAAGCAGAGGTCGAAATCAAGTAGTTCTAAATTACAGCGAGATTGTGGAAGAGATAAAGAAAGACGGAGATGAAGAGAATGAATGGAGTATAAACAGAGATAACGAAGAAGAGGAAGAATCAGTGCGTATGTGTTTGTGTGTGTGTGTGTGCGAGAGAGGAGGAGGAGAAGGAGAGAGAGAGCGAGAGAGAGAGAGACCGGTACGGAAATTGCAAACGATATTATCTTTCGATTGCCGAATTTCATTGTGGCTGCACCTTTGAAATGAGCGCGGAGAGACAAAGATGGCATTATTCCGGTGAACGCTGGAAATAGATGCAGTTGCAATGTCATCAATCTTTCGATTTGACTCGAGTTTCATTGTGGTTGGAGGGGAAGAGAGACAGTTCAATGCAACCATTTGAAATAATTTGGCGTCAGAAATTTAATCTAACAGACAAACATGGCATTATTCTGGATAAAATGCCATAGCCTTGACTTGAGGGATAACCAATCTTATCGGCAATCACCATTCTGAACGATAATTGTCATCTTCTTTTCGACCGTATCTAGATAAAGTCTCTTGTAAAGCAGTTGCACCGTATAGTCATCAATCCGTGTTTTATTATCCAGCCTCCAGGCCTTGTTGAGCGGTATTCGGTATAGTATAGAACATATTTGACAATCCTAGAACGATTTGTTGGAAGGAAGAGTTTTAATTCGTTTCAGTTCAATGCAACCATTAGTGTCAGGTGCATTTTGTGGATTTGAACGTAGAATAAAATTGGAGGATTTTGATTGGTTTGGGGCTAACCTAAACCGTTCCTTGGGGTGCTCCCCAACTATCTGGATAAAATGAACCAACAAAATCCTTCTAGGACATTGTCTTGACATATGAGGGAATGAAAATCTTATCGACATCTGCAATTAACAATAATGTTATGTTTTTATGATGAAACATTCTGCACGATAATTAGATTGTCACCTTTGGACATTATTTGGACCGTTTTTCACAATTTGGACATTCCATATTTGAAAATAAATGACAGCATCTCTTGTATAACGAGCTCGTCGAGAGATTATGCGTCCGGATACAGACATTTGAGGACAGTGTTCGGATGGTGATGCCACTGGCATTCGTCTGATAAAAAATTACAGAGGAATCTGAATGGGCCTTGGCAAAACTTACTGTTTGCCAAAACAAAATCTTAAAATCATCCTTGTTTATAATTCGACAAACAATGAGCAAAACGCCCAATGCTCAACTGGTTGACATTGCCAGTTTTGTGATCTGGACGCCTGGAACAAATTATCAAAAGCGTATAGCTCGACGAACATATTTGAGTCAATCAGAAAGAATCGATGCGATTTTTGGAACTTGATTCTGGAATAAAAGGAACAAGACCAAAAGAAACTCGGGGACGTTGTTTTAAGGCTCGTTTCAGTTTCAGGAAGACTCCAAATTCTGCGATAATTTTGACCACTCTGTTTCTCAAAGCTTGACAAATGCGAGTAGATGTGCGATTTTGATATTTCATTGGCAGCAGCTTTGCACAGGACGTTGCGAATATATATGGTATTCAATAACTGGTAGATAGTATGTGCATTTTGCAACCCGATACCTCTGCTGCCCCTTAGCTGCACTATCTCACTGCACAAACTAAGTATTATCATGCTGTTTACTGTTATTAATATGTAATTATCTTCAGTTCATTCAATGTGAGCTTGCAGTCTTGAATTATGTCTGATAATCAGGAGGGGTGCAATTTGCACCCCAAGGACCTGCAACGTAACTTTTTAGGAAGGATCCATTGAGGGTTAAGGATGGAGACACAAGAAAATGTGGTTTTAATTCGTTTCATTACTCCTCTGAATTTTTGCATATTTACTGTATAGTCCACTGTAGCAATAGTCTACTGTTAAACAGGGAATCGATTTCATAATATTTTTGTCGTCTATTTAACTGTAGTAATCTCCCGCTTTTGATGTAGCGCGTCGATATAATGGCTCAGTCAACATCACCAACGAAACTCAAAACCAAAAAAGATTTACGCTCTTCTATTTATTTGTCACGCCTGCAAAATACAGGATGTACGATTCTACATCAAAGCAATTTTTAAAATCCAAAAATATTCTGCACGAAACCAATTTCTCAAACCAAACAAGATTTTACATCAAGCCAATTTCACACATAAACTTTTAGTAAAAATTTTTAAAACGTTAATATTTTCGCGGGCCAAATAAAATCAGCCCGCGGGCAAAGTTTGGCAAGGTTTTGACACCTCTGACCTATACGGAGTGTAATGCAAGGACTGTTTTAAGAAAAATTTAGCACTGCACTAAACTCACAAATCTGTGGATATCCGCGCAAAAAAACAAACAAAAAGGTCGTCCGGGAAATTTATCACTGCACAAAGTACAGAAAATTTTACCGCTGCACATTTTCATTTTATCACTGCACATTTTGTGTATGTATCACTGCACGTTAAAACAGGCCCTGGTGTAATGCTAATTCAAGAGAATGCACTTTCTCGACGGGTTTCGAAAGTAGTTGCACGCATGCGATATTCTGAGTACAGGAAAAGTTACAAGCTCCGTATTATTCTTCTAACGCTATATAAGTTATATTAAACACTTTGCACACGCTACAGTATTTAGTAGAAAGCCATTGGTTTAAAAAGAATGCAATAAGAAACTAGACCACATGATATATCGCCAAGATTTTCCGATTGTAGCCAGCGATTTCTTTTAATTTGCAGATTTACAGATCAAGTGTGAAAAAGTGGTGATGACCTTACTTTTTTGCTAGTCAAAAACATGGTTGAATGCACGCGCATTTCTGTTTTTCAATTTTCTTTAAACGAAAGTTTATATTCCGAAAATAAAGTTATTTAAATAAAGAAATAATTTTAAAATCATTTTTAAATATTGTTAACAGAAAAGGATGGGCCATTAAATTTTAATTTTGCAGGGGGCCCGGTACCGAAGTACCACTTGTACCGTGGTAAATCAGGCACTGCATGCCTATACGAAAGTAGCAAGAAACTTAGCGACATTTCAGATTTCAGTAGACATTTTATAATTCAAACTGTCTCACAGGCGCTTGAATAATAATAATAATAATAATAATAATAATAATAATAATAATAATAATAATAATAAGACAATGTCTTCCACAAAGAAGCAACTCGCTGCTTACATGCAACCGATTCAGAAATATTTACAAAGTTAATGCCAGTTTATAGAGTCGTACGCAGCAACTATATAAGTTATATTAAACAGCACGTGAAGAGGTTCGTGAACCGTAACCTGATATATATATATATATATATATATATATATATATATATATATATATATATATATATAGGTCCCAACTAAATTTGCGCCCAATAATTAATCATTATTACGGCGTTTTGATCTTTCTGTCGTTATTAGGGATCTTGCTTGAACCGTCGCTGCAGCTGAGTGGTCGACCTTCGGAGCACAGACCGTGAACGTACGTTCCAAGCCCGGTCATGTTTCGAATCCACGGCTCCGAACATCGGCAACTGCGGACGGGCGTTACGAAGACGCTCAGCTTCTTGAAGGAAAACTTGTCCGGGAACATGTTCCGGCGAAGTCCGGTGAACTTACCCATGTTGTCGTAGAGAGAGAGACGCTTCAGAGCGCGCATGGACGCGAAGAATCCTTGCGGAAAGTCCGACTGCTGTTGAGGCGTCTCGCCCATGCTCAACGTCGCCAGTTTGGTTAATCCGGCGAACGTCTTTGCGCTCAGCGACGTTACGTTTGCGATATCGATCGACAGATAACCGAGCTGGTCGATCGGTTTGAAAGTGTTATCGCCGATTACCGTCAACGGATTGTTCTCCAGCTTCATGTTCTTCAGCTTCCGGACGCCTCGAAACGTTTCCTGACTCAGCGCGGCGACGCCGTTCGATTCCAGCTCCAACCAACGAAGATTCTTCAGACCGTCGAACGCTCCGGCAGCGATTGCCTGTATCGAGTTCTGCGACAAGTCCAGACTTCTCAGGTTGGTCAGCGATTTGAACAGCCTCGCCGGTAACGTCGACAGCTGGTTCTGACCGAGTTTCAACTGTTTCAGGTTCTTCAGTTGAGAGAACGCTTCCGGACTGATCGACACGATACGATTGCGGTTCAGGTGGATCGCCTGCAGGTGAGTATTGTTCGACAGAAACTGTGCTGGAATATCCGACAGGTTGTTGTCCTCCAGGTGCAACACTTTCAGTTTCTTCAGAATCGATAGGCTTATGCTAGGCTCTTCGTTCAACTGGCAGTCGTTTAGCCACAGAGTTTCTAGAACGTCCTCGAGTCCTTCGAAGGCAAACTCGCCGATCCCACCGACGCTCAACCGATTGCTTCCGACATCGAGGGTCTTCGTTCGCACCCCTTTGAATTTCCGATCCGGTAGCTCGACGAGGCTTCTGTGCGATAAGATCAGTTCGCGAAAGGTTACGTTGAGACTGGAAAAGTTCGGTAGTCGTTCCGACACTTCGATGCACCTGGCCACGATGCCGCCACTCTTGTCCGGTTTGCATTGACATTTCGGATGGGGACACGGTACGTAAGATTCCCGACCTCTTTTCCTGTCTCCTCCTTTGACGCCGCCAGCAGCAGCAGCAGCAGCGGCAGACCCGTTCGCAACGATTCCAGCCAGCAGGAGCGCTTCGATCAGATAGAACGCAGCTCGCATCGCCGCATGCGGTACTAGCATGATTTCTTAGGAAGAATGGAATATAAGTGGAGATTTGATCATTGCAAAACGTCGAAGCTCGAAATTTACGAAGTTCGCTGAATCCTTCTCTACGAACAGCAGGGCGAAAATACAGATTTTCATCACCTTTGAACCATGTCGTATTCTTGGTCGACGACTGCTATCTTCGCTTCACCCGATTCAGCGTTCATCATAACTCGCGTTGATTTTTTTCGATCGATTTAAACCAAGGCTGTTTAGGTCCGCGGTGCATGTCCGAAGTTCATTAGTTCGAGTTTTATCCGACCGCATCTATTTGAAACTGAAACTATACTGTGTACGTAAACGCGTCTCGAATTCGCGTTTAACTCCGGAATGTGAACGAAACGAAGTGAATTTTACGAACGCCTCCTGCAGGTCCAGTCTGTATTCGTGGAAGAAATTATTCGAAAGAGACGTTGTTGACAGTGAACAGCTCCTTAGTTAAATGAAGACCGCTGAAGATGAGCACTGTACTTATTGACTGGTTCGAACAGATGCTATTTGGCCCGAGCCGTATTACACGTAGCCTCTCTCTATATGAATGCTACAGGCCGTTCGATGAGCGAGAAGGAGGAGTAGGAGTAGGTCGACTCGGCTATCGAAGTCTGGCCAACTTTCAACCTCTGCTGCTACGCAATAGGCTGCCGCCGCCGGCCGGCGAAAGTGGAACTAGTCCGGGACGCGGCGTGCTGCTGCAGGTCGGGAGATATCCAGGCTTCCGGCGAAGACGCCACCGCCGGGGGCGGGGACGGGGGGGAGCACGCTCTGCCCGTGGCCGATTGGCTCGGTCGGAACGCCTCCAGCCGCCGCAGCGGCAGACGGGGGTGATACCTTTGCCTCTTCCGAAGGCTAGGATGCGATGCGCGGTTGCCCTGGCGAAGCGATCGACGACCAGGGCCGCGGTGAAAAAGACGACCCCAGCGGCCTGGTTTGTAGGTTATCGGTTCTCATGGGAATTAAATGCCTGCCTCTGATTTATGCATCTGAGACTTTAGGAAGGCGATTGTCGTGGTATAGAAAACCGCGCGGCCTTGTGATACACACAGACGCTTGGCGCCGATTTGTATCTATGCTGTTGATAACAGTAGCGTAGCCAGGATTTCCGGAAGGGGGTTGGTTTCGATCGTGACGAAACTTTCAAAAAATTATCTTATTCTTTCTTTTTAAGAGCTGACAAGCCAAAAAGGTCGTCACCTTCGTATTATTTCTAATTTGTTCTATTTTCTATAGTACTTAGAAATGTTTTCAATTGTCAGTCAGCCAAGGGGTTTGACCCCAAAATCGCGTCCGAAAATGAAATATGTATGGAAAAGCATGTAAACAATTTTTCGTCGGCAACCAAGGGGGTTTAATCCCCCCACCGTGGCTACGCCACTGGTTGATAATCACTGCTTTTGCGGTTACTGTACCTGCAACTTCTTTTGATATGAATGGGAATTCTTCATTGTTTATATCAGGGACTTTATATGCATAAATTAGATTTCTCCATCTTTTTGGACACATGCAGAATGAAAGAGGACAGAAAGATCAAAGCTCTGATGATTGGAATAATGGAGGATGCCAATAAGAAAGGAAGACCACACGAGGAATGGTGTGATGATATTGAAGAATATAGCGTGAAAGCAGTTTACAGGATCTGAGTCACAGAGCAACGATAGGAAAGAATGGCTGAAAACATTATACAATATTACAATATACACCAACGGGCGTTGAGCCAACAGTTAATGATGATGATGATGATGATGATGATGATGATGATGATGATGATGATGATGATGATGATGATGATGATGATGATGATGATGATGATGATGATGATGATGATGATGATGATGATGATGATGATGATGATGATGATGATGATGATTGATGATGATGATGATGATGTCATGATGATGATGATGATTAATGATGATGATGATGATGATGATGATGATGATGATGATGGTGGTGGTGGTGGTGGTGGTGGTGGTGGTGGTGGTTTATCCAGACTGGTGGTGGTGGTGGTGGTGATGATGATGATGATGATGATGATGATGATGATGATGATTCGATTTCTTAGCATTCAGTGTCTAATGTTAAATAGTTTATCAACAGTTCAATGCAAAATTCAGTGTTTTATCCAGTGGCCTTTGGGATTTTTGGCTTTCGGGGGGATCGACTTTTGAGGAAAAGGCGCACAGTGCAAAATTTGTGTAAGTGCTGGGATTTTTGGAAGAGAATTTTGAGTTGTTTTTTTTTGGGGGGGGGGGGAATCTCCCCTCCTAACAGGCCTGTATAAAACACTGCAGTCACTGCAACAAAAGCATTACCTTTCCTACCTACCCTGCCTTACCTGTATCCTTACCTATATATAGTATAGGCCTATTACTTCTTCATATGTGACGCATTTATCGGATGTGATTGAAATTACAAAATCTTGTCTTTCAGGTTATTTCAGCTGACAATGAATGGTCAATTTGATCTTCGCCGATCGAAGACTGCTTTACGTGTAAAAATCGCAAATAAAAACGGCAAAACACTAGGCAAACTGTCAAAGGCGTCGACCCACTTAGAATATTGGGGGGAGGCAAACCTCCGAAGTTAGGCACATGAAAAGTTGATGCTGTCATTTCTCGTTGCCCTGGTCACTCACGACTTGCTATATATATATATATATATATATATATATATATATATATATATATATATATATATCTCCAACGTTATATACGTTATCCAACGTTATATATATATATATATATATAATGTCTCCAACGTTATGTTACCAACGTTCTGTTTCCAACGTTATGTGAATATATATATATATATATAAACAAGAAATTAACAATGAATTAATTATTAGGTTTAAAAGGTTCACATTTGCAGGCAATCTGGATAAACGCAGTCATGGTACTCCATGCAGTGACTGTGTGTCTGTGTCAAACTACTGAGCAAACTACTGAAACTGAGCAGTGAGAAAACATTATAGGGCCTACAAGTTGGAGTGGGGGCATTGGGGCAACATATGATGGACAAATGCTGAGCCCACTCTAAATCAATGGAGAGAATCGGGCCCCGTGGATCGCCATTTCCGAACCGAAACTCCAAAAATATGAAATTTAAAAAATAGAAATTTCAGGTATATGATGTGTTAACTGGTATATAAAAATGTTGAAATATTGGGTGGCTCAACAAGTGTTGGGCCCCTCTGCCCGAAATATTGGGGGTCCCGGCCCCAGGGCCCTTATGGATTGACGCCTATGAAGCCAGTGAATAGGCCTTCTTTCGTTTGCACAAGGCATGAATGTGCGTGGTTATCTTTATCTCTAACCTCTAACAAGGTTTTATCTTTTACGGTCGGTAAAAGTGTTGCGATAGTATTTTGTCAGTCATTGTTTTTCCTTCTACATTTCTGTCGCTCATTGGAGGGAAATGTGAAATTTTGGTGGGTGTTTAAGATTGACCGTCAATGCCGACAGTTATTTACAGCGTAGCGACGCAAAAACGAAAACACGGTCCTCGTCTGTGGAGACTGGAATAATTTGGGGCTGAGCATATTTTATGAGCGAAGCAATTCGCTGGGTTTTCTTTGCCTGCCTCTCTCTCTCTCTCTCTCTCTCTCTCTCTCTCTCTCTCTCTCTCTCTCTCTTTGAGAATTTGAAAAAAATTGCTTTTGCTTTGCCGCAGTTTTCTCTTTCTATTTTCTTCCCACTCTATCACAGGGGCATTTAAATGACGGCCCGCGGGCCAGATCCGCGGATGCGAAATGGCCCGCGAAGATATATTGAAACGACCAATGGACTTGTTTTCTAATACATGCGAAATATATTTTTAATGTCTTGTCTTCCACTTAAACTGTTTTCTATTAGGGGGCCTATACTTGTGAACTAAATTTAGTTTTGTGCCAAATCCTATATACGGTGAGCCTAGGCTTTCTCTATCTTTCTTAGTTCTTCTAATACGAAGACCTTGTTAATGTTATCTTCTGTGCAGTTTGTTTATTCGGATATCTCGTTAATTTGAATAAACAAAGAGGCAGAAGACGTGTTGCAGACGTTTCAATAATTTGCAACATTGCGCTAAAGAGATTTGATATAAGCAATCGAGACTGGCAAGAGTCCACTGTTTTATCCAGACTCCAGGCCTTTGGGGGGGGTTGACTTGGCTGGAGTGGAAGACATTAGCGTCGCCTCGGGGGGTAAATGGGGGAACTGTCTTCCCAGCCTGCCCCAGACCACCTACCAGATTAGCGCAAATACGGTGAGAAAGTTTTCTGTGTGGGGTGAGGGGGTGAGGGGTGGGTAAGGAATCTAACACGCTAGCCCTTTTGTCCCCAACCAAAAATTCCTGGCGACGCCACTGCCTAGTAATCAAGTTTTAAAAAAATTAGGCCACTATCTCTTGTATATAAAAAGTGATTGGCATTCTGACTTTTGCCTGTGATATTCTCTATTGCTTAAATTGGACATTTTTACACTACAGAGAATGGTATTGGCAGATGTGTGAATGGCTATCACTTTTGACAGTCAAGTGAAGACGCCCTAGTAACATTAGCGTCGCCACGGGGGGCAAATGGGGCAACGGCCCCCCAACCTGCCCCAGGCCACCTACCAGATTCGCGCAAATCCGGTGAGAAAGTTCTATGTGGAGACAGGAATTTCCACCTCTATATCTCCTTCCACCCCTACATTTTTCCAGGCGAGAGGTGGGTAAGGAATCTGACACGCTAGCCCCTTTTGCCCAGTGTTTAATCTAGACTCCTGGATTCCAGGGGAAACTGAAAAGCCGGGGGGAACTGACAAAGTCTGGGGAATTCTGCTATAGGGACCTCTGTTAGTCCATGTAGTATTCCAACATTTCCGGGGAATTTGAAATTTCTGGGGAAAGGGCAATCCCCCCGAAAACGGCCTAGATTAAACACTGCTTTTGCCCCAATCAAAAATTCCTGGCGACGCCACTGGTGGAAAGAGACACAGTTCTGTGCAAAAATTTGTGCCAGTGGCGAATTTTTTGGAGGGGAATTTTGAGGTTTTGGGGATCTCTCTCTAACAGGCCTGGATAAAACACTGCACGAGTCTGGCCGAGTAAATAAGCAAACTCACTGCATGTAAAGCGCGATTAGATACAGTACAAACAGCTTTTATAAAGCAGATAGCGACGATGCCAGCTAATAACATCGGCGTATGGTACGGTTGCGTTTAGCGGCAAACCGGGACCCTGACCATATCGATTGCACGATATCGGAAATCTCCGCAGATCGGGTTTAATGAGACTGCAGTATAGTTCAAACATTCGGACGCAATAAAACCAGTTTTTCTCTGCATAGTTTCGATGCCTTGTCGTGTCAACTTACTATAACTTTGGCTTCGGAAGGCGAAGGTTACACCCGGCGTATATATATATATATATATATATATATATATATATATATATATATATATATATATATATATATATATATATACTGTACGGCTGGTTCGCTTTGAAGAAGTAATCGAACCGTCGGAATGTAGGCCTATATGCATATATAATGTGCGCTTGATTTGCGAATAGCGTTGAAACTAATTCCTCCAGTACAATAAACATTTCAACGAAACAATAATTATTGGAGTATTTCTATAGGCCTAAGTTAGAAAGAGATAAAACGTATCGATATCGTATCGTTTTTAGCCTAACTCAGTGATTGCCAGACGATTCAGAAATAAAGAATCTAGTATTCATAACAATGGAAGGTATTGGAAAGAAAGGAAGGTCAAAGGGAATGTCTGGATGAATCCGTGCCCAAGAATGATGATGATGATGATGATGATGATGATATATTCTCTATTGATGTATATCAGTTCTCATAGGAGGGGTAAGGGGCCGTGTTTTCTATTCAGAAATAAAGACCAATCTAAAGTGTATTCTAATAACAAATTGTTGGCCCCTCCATGAAGGTATTGGAAGCCGCCAACTGACTACGACGTGACGAGGACATCAACTAAATGAAAGTCTGGAGTGCCTAGTAATCCGTATTAAGATATCTGGTTTATTAGACAACAGGTTTTATAGATATCAAAAACAAGTTTTATAATTAATGAGGCCTGTTGATGATAGATATTGATAATGGATTTGATGACAAAATCCACACTTGCCCCATCTTCATTGCTTTAACCTTTTCAAAACAATATTCGTTCTCAGTTTCGATCTACAGGGTTTGCACTCCCAGCCATTTCATCAGTAACGCCAATGACTGTACGCAGTGGCGGCTTCATAGGAGGGGTAAGGGGGCCGTGCCCCTATTGAGTGCCTGCCACCCCAGTGGCCCCCTGTTGGGACCATATACTTAATAAAGTGTACTATACATACCTAATAACAAATTGTTGGCCCCTCCATGATTAGAAGTTGCCACCCCAACGGCCCCCCACTCGCCAAATCCTGGAGCCACCACTGGTACTCATAAATATTTATACAATATGAATATAATTCTTTTCAACAGTTTCTGCCTCAGGAACATCAGTGATGGTCGGATACATTTACTTTGCTAAAGTACCGTAGTATTATCAGTTGTAAATATATGTCGATATACAGTATATGTATGCCTATGCCCATATACAATTTGTATTATTTTATATATATATATATAGACATCCTAGACATGAATATGAATATTAAAAGCTTATTAACTAATATATGCACCATATTTCCAATATGTCTGGAAAACAAATTATTAACTAACTGCCAGCTATCAGAGGTGTAGCCAGGATTCCGGAATAGGGGGGGCACATCAACAATTTCTGGCAAAAGGTCTTCACGCTTTTAACTATCATGCACTCCCGTCAATCCTACACTCTCCCAAGAGTGGGTGTCTCCCAACACCCAAAACTACTCAACTATTTTGCACAAATTCCACGACCGCTCCCAGCAGTGGCGTGCAGAGAGTGGTGGGTGCCCGGAGCCAAGTCGACGATAAACAAATGTCTGACGAGCAAAATAAGTCACCAAGTCAATTTTGGTTTGGCCCCCCTCTGGTCAGCGCCCGGGACCACCGTCCCACCAGCCCCTCTCTGCACGCTACTGGCTCTCACTCTGAATAGGGTGGGCCCCGTGGCTACGCCAATGCTAACTATGACCTACTAGCCCTTGGATCTACTATAAAATTCACATTGACTTTCGCATCAATCACAAATGTTTGCCAATACTAACGTGAAATCGCTGCCACATATAGCGAATTTATAATTTTCGAGCTCTAAAATTTGAAACACTCATGAATTGCAAAAAGTTGTTTGCGTCAGACGGCCTTCTTACAGGCATCAATGATAATCAAAAAATATCAAAACCTATTAAAAGTCCACTGATGAATGAAAAAAGGAGCACATGCCTAAACCAGAGATGGCCATAGGCATCTCTGGTCTAAACTGGTAGTCTTTAATAAATGGAATAAGAGAAACCTGATCAATATATGTCACAGATCGCTTTAACAATGACAACCAACACAATAGCCATGTTCATCAAAATACTTACAAATTTTTGCAATAACATCATTATATTTCAGCAAAGTTAGCTAAAAAATTCACTGCCATTTTAAAATAAGAAAATTTTTACAATTTGCAACATTCTAAATCCTCAGCCTGCCTCTAATGACAAAGTGTTTGGCAAAGATATAAAACAAGCAATATGAAAGTTTATGGACAGATTCATTATTGAGCATCTGTACTTCATGACGTGACGAAAGACTCAAGTGAGCAGTGATGCTGTTACAAATGTAATTGACATCTAACCTGACTTAACAAGACTTAATTTTTTACAGGGAACAAACCTTAATGTCATGCCTACACTCGACTAAGCATATTTTTACAAATCATTATTCTCACTGCATGGAATATGCGGTCTAAACATTCCCATCGAAAAATAATTACTAAAAATTGGTATTCTCAAAATACTTTGTCACTCAGAACAGAAGTACAAGATTAAGCTTCGAAACTGGACGCAAAAATATGTACCCTAGAAAACATCATCATCATAAAACTCAGTAGAAAAATTATAAATATAGAGAGCACTCATATTAAGCTCAAAAATTTAGCATAAAACTTGTTGCCAATCTTAACACTAGTCAAACAGAACAAAAACGGCTTGCCAAAAGTGACTATTAGGCCTATCTTCAAGTCTAAGAATACTGGACATTGCAGGAATGTTGGAAGATTAAGACGAAATTCAAACTTCTTTGTGGAAATTTAGGTTGCAGAATCAATTAAAAACCGAAGAGGCCAAAAGTTCAATATCATACAAGTTCCATGTAATACTATTGCATTTGGTTTGTAAATAAACAATGAATACTAACACAATACATATTCAGCTATACCTGTAAGATGTACACAATTACCGGTACACAGCCATGTATAAAGTTTCTTTTCAATTTAGTGTAACTCATTCACATAATTTATATATATATATATATATATATATATATATATATATATATATATAGAATACATTTGATCATAAATAGGATTAAACAGCTAAAACATACTGGAGAGTTCTTTTCAATTTTCTAAATCCATAAATCAAAAAATCGTATCAATATTACGGATGATAATAAAACCCCACAAAATCACTTAGCAGGATTAGATAATCAACTTGCAAAGACTTTGGCTGACTTTATTTTCAACTCAGAAAAACATTGTTTACAAGCTTAGTACATACATCCTTTCAGAAAACATTTATAGATATCATTTATATACACATCATTTTCTAGATCAAGTTAAACCAGACATCATTTACCAGAAGAACTTTAAGAAGTGGATAGAGTACTGTACTAAAATAAATACAACTTCATTAACAAATAGAATTTAATTTGTGATGATGGCAGATTACGTCATCTGTATTACTTGAGAATCATCTTATAGTACATTAAAATACCATTGTCGTCCATTATTGATATACGAAGCCCTTCGGCCCTTAGGCTCATAGAAAATGGTTAGGTTTAGAAACCCTTTAATTTGCTATAGTAGTGAGAACCTTTTTTTAAAAGGGCCAAATTTAACATTCCCAGAGTAAAACGGCCGGAATCTCGAAAATGCATGTTTTATATAAAATATACTGAATGTAACCATAAAATTTATATAAATCAGCAAATCAAGCAAGATTAACTTTAATAAATGCTATAGTGAACTAATGCTTCATAAAACACCAGTTTGTTTACTTACTACTTTCTATAACACAAACAGTACATCCCTTAGTCTGCACAATCTAATTCTAGTGAGATTGATTGTCACTGAAATTTTAACCACTTTATCAATGTCTGGTTCAGAATCAGTTTAAAATCTTTAAAATGTTTGTGAGGTTGCTATCAGTCAAGTTTCCATCAACTTATTTTATTTGGTTTGTAAATAAACAATGTCTGCTAACATAAATATGTACATATTCCAAACATTGAAAACAACTGTAATGCCAAGTCCTTAATTTGTCCAAACTTGTTAGGACAAAGACTTTTGAAAATGTTAAAATGTTTTCTTCCTTGAAATAATTTCAATTCAGATGAACACTGAAGGTCAATGACCTCTAACTGATACTCATAGGAATATCTTGCATTTGATCACGGCTGAAAGGTTAAATGAAATAAAACAAATATTTCTTCTCTCTGAAGTCTTCAAAATCCATTTTAAATTAAAAAAAACGTTTGGCAATATTCAGCTAATCTGATAATCAACTGCTCACAACGTCTGTTGCAAGGCAGGATTGAATTGTCATTCTTGACAATGGAACTTTACTGGAAAGGCTTTATTTTCAACTTCAGAAAAACATTGTCTTCTTTGACAGTTCAATTTTCTGTTCCCGCCAACTCACCCTGCAGTTCATCATCCTTTCAGAAAACATGCGGCAGTTATATCATTCATATAGTGCTTCACGGCAAATTAAATACCGATTTATTAAATATCCATAAAATACAGATATATCCATTCCTCACTGAAATCGTTGTTCTGCCTCAGCCTTACGTTTTTAAAAATCTAGATATTCAGACTTATCATTTAAATGTATAAAGGACGTTAAGAGTAGTTTATTATCTACTGTACTAAAACGTTGTTACAACATTTGTAATTAGTCCAACATATATGAATAGGTCTTTAGATACCTAATTTCTATACCAAAATTACTGTTCTGGGGCCAGTTTTCTGTTACACGAAATTGAATCATCTTAGAACCATTTGGCGGGCCAGTTTTCTGTGTTATTGAAATTGTCCCGCGGGCCAGAAAAACCCTTTGGGGCCAGCTTTAGAAAATGGCTAGGTTGTGAAACCCCCTGCCAAGGGTGCACGGGAAAGGGTTAATCAGCATTTTCACAACAGGGCACAAAGTCAATGACTTATGTCAACAAATACATTTTGACTTTGACTTATTTTTAACTTACAAAAATTGTTTACATGCTTAGCGCATACATCCTTTCAAAATATGCATGACTATATCGATACCACATAATTGTAACCCAGTGGAGTAAAATACATTAACGCTTACGCATTTACACAATTTATACTCTGCAAGAACATAACTATAAAAACCTACAAAACCCAAACATATGCATAAAGTCTAAAGACTAATTACAACCGAATTGTTTAACAATAAACTTAGTATAATCTACTTTTCTAACTCCATTTAAAATTAATTTGTAGGCCATACTTTGTTAAAAAACTCCATGAATGAATCGTAAATCATAAATGTTATGCCAACATCAAGACAGACGCGGCTTAGGCGTGGCACTGTTCCCTTGTAGAACCTGCAATAACAACAGTTACAACAACATAAGTCAATGACAACATAGGTCAATGACAACATAGGTCAATGACAACATAGGTCTATGACAACATAGGTCAATGACAACATAGGTCAATGACAACATAGGTCAATGACAACATAGGTCAATGAAATCGTAATCTCTTACTGAACTAAACTGCAACATCTTTCAAAATATTTGACCACATAATTTCAGAGTTTGATAAACTATGATATTCATGGCCTGCAATTTCAAGAATAAGCATACGAAATACTCCACAATATTGTGGGGCAACAGTGGCATAAATATTTTGACATATATATATATATATATATATATATATATATGTTAGAAGAAGTTTAGGAAATACAATACATACGCTCTGGGACCTTCATGTTTGAAAATCTGTACAGCACAGTCCAGAGTATTTTTGTACTTGTGTGCATCCAGACCCTATGAGACCAATCAGTCATCATAAGCCTCAGTAATGGTTCAATAAGTCAAGCCAATAAAGACATTCTATCAAAGACCAATACCCTAGGCCTACCGATAATGCTAAACTGATTATAATAATTATTGCAATAGCAAGATGCTGTTGAAACAACTTCCTTAGATCCTCCTGTAAATGTTAACATCATCATCAGAATCTATATTTCTGCATGTCTTTGTATCATCAGCAGACTTTGAAATTTTGGATAGTAATCCTTCATCAATATCATTTATATATAATATATTATAAAAGCAATGGCCCAAGCACTGAGTCCTGAGGCACTCTACTAATAACTGTTGCCCATTTCGAATGGCCATCTCTTATGCCAACCTTCTGTCTTCTTCTCTTCAACCATTGAATACATCTGAGAATATCCCTCCCCTTGCCGTATTTCACAGGACTTCAGTTTGGCAGTTATGTCCGGGGGAGGAAGGAGAAAGTCATACATCCTACGTGGGGCACTTGTCAAAAGCTTTGGCATAATCTAAATATATTTTGTCTTGTCCTCATCTAGCTTATCAAAGACCTCCCCCAGAAAGTCTAGCAGGTTGGTCAGGCATGAACGTCCCTTTGCAAATCCATGTTGACTGTCTTCAACAATTTTATGCCTAGTCTAATGTTCCAAAATGCTCTCTTTCAGTGTTTTTCCATAGATTGTAAGGAGGGGGATTATGTCCAGAGGGGAGAATGTCCGTATACCGTTTCCATAAATGCTTATAATCAACTTAGCAATAAATGAACATATAATAATGTTTTGGAGTGTCTGAAGGAATATCTGAAATTGAATGAAATGCAACATTTTACAGTAATGATAGTGGCTTTATCCAGTGTTGTATGAAGTACTCAGTTTGAGTACTCAAGTAAAAGTAAAAGTATTATGTCATTTATTTACTTAAGTAAAAGTAAAAAGTACCTATGAAAATAGTTACTCAAGTAAAAGTAAAAAAGTACTCCCCAAAAAGTTACTTTTTAAGTAAAAAGTACCCCGATAGACGGAATCGTCAACAGCTCCACATTATCATGTTAAATCACATTTTTATCAGGGCCTAATCTTTTAAACATCATGCAGTAGCCTCAACAGTCAACACGTACATATATCAGGGCTGAAAAATGTGGTTTAAAAACCTAGGGTTTTTAGGGTTTGAAAAAAACAACTGAAAAAGTCAAAATTTAGGCTTTTAGGGTTTTGTTCTATAAAAAGAAAAATGAAAACTCATATTTAATGTCCTTAAAGTTTTTTACTCTCTGCAGACAGAGAAACATACGTGTGGCACGAATTTAGAGAAAGGTTTATATTTCATGGGCTTTGACATGTGAGAAGAGTATATATAGCAAATGGTTAACCTAAAAATCTAAATTTTATCTTTATAAACCTAGGTTTTTTCCAGCCCTGACACATAGGCCCTATACACCATTAACTTCTACATTAGCATCGTCAAAAGTAGCCAGAGCTTGTTGTTCATTCTAACAACCTTCTTTTGGGACTAAGTAAGTATGGGAAGCTGGGAATAATTAAACACCGTGTTTGAACAGCAACACAAGTAAATGCAACGAAAGTTCGTGATGAGAAATTTTACTTGTAATGAGAAGTGAAAGACATAATGTAACGATGTGAAAGTACTAATATTTGAATAAAAACTTACTTCGTTACAAGTAAAAAGTACTCTGCAAATTGTGTACTTCGTTACAGTGCGAAGTACTCAGAATTGTACTTAAGTATTGTAACGCGTTACTTCTACTTCGTTACCGCACAACACTGGCTTTATCTTAGCCTAAATTTCACATAAAAATTAAAATTACAAGTGCAAGTAAAGTTTTTATTTTGTTTTAGTAATTTTTATTTATTCCAATAAAACTAAACAAAATATTTTTAATACCTGCATTCTGGTTTTTACAACATCCAGTGGAGTATTACCGAACACAGAGGCAGCTCCAGCGATCGCTCCGAACAGACCGGTCAACAGTTTAGGAACTGGTTTAGCGTTGTCTCCATCTCGATATAGTTCCTTCAAAGATTCCACAACAAAGAACCGGATGGCCTGGTTGCTTCCCTGTTTCATCATGGTCGCTGTCAATCCCTGGTAAGTTCCACGCAGTCCTACAGAACAATTAATATATACTGGCAATGGCATCTGCTCATTAAAATATAAAATTTAAAAGGGTAATGCAAACTTGAGACATCCATTCACTCGCTCGCTTGCTCGTTCACTCACTCACTGACTCACTCACTCACTCACTCACTCACTCACTCACTCACTCACTCACTCACTCACTCACTCACTCACTCACTCACTCACTCACTCAGTCATTCAGTGTCAGTCAGTCAGTCAGTCAGTTCAGTCAGTCAGTCAGTCAGTCAATCAATCAATCAATCAATCAATCAATCAACTTTGTTCCATTATCATAATGCCTAGGGGCTAGGGAAACGGCCAATGGCCCACCAAATCCAGTCCCAGTAAGAGCCAGTTCAAGACGGAAAGATCAAAACAAGTATGAAACATTGATAAAACATGGAGCAAATTTCTTTTTCCCTGCATTCATTAACATATTCATTAACATATTCAACTTTGCACACAATTTGAACACTGAAAGCCTCTAAACCAATCACTGACTCAAGATGTTAAATGAAAAATAAAACAATGAACCAATAGGCCAGGGACGTCATTTGGGATGGCAGGGGGCCGTTGCCCCTCTGATTTTAGGGGGTAAATTTTTTTGTGAATGTTTGTGATTTTTAGTTTTTAAATGCAAATTAACTAAGAGACAAAAAGACTGAAAAGCCAAAATAAGAAAAAAGGTCATCAACTTTTTTGCCAACTTGTCAGGTTAGAAGTGGTCTTGCCCCCTGGAAAACAGTGAAATGACGTCTCTGCAATAAGCACCAACTAGGCAGCTAAAGTTGGTAATAACACTCATCAGCATTGGATAACAACAACTGACTATCAGGATTTGTGCTATTAAAAATTGTACACTCAGCCAGAGGATCTTCTGCTTTCTCTGTTATTGCTAAGATATAATTAAGGACAAAATCTCAGACTGTCTATGCACCAAAATACCCTTGTTAAAATTGCCTTAAAGAAGTCATTGCAAGACTCCAGTCACGCATGACAAGTTTACCTCTGGCCATTCATTCAAAACAACTGGGTTTCCAATTCATACCATTCTATTTCTACTGCTCTGTACCTGACTTAATTAATGACTAAACACCAATTTATTCACAGAATGTCCAGGGTTCCCTTATTCTTTCCTACAAATGCCCACAGGGTTGCGGAGAGGGAGAGAGGGAGGGAGGGAGGGAGTTAGGGAGGGAGAAGAGGGCCAATTTTCCCGGGCCTCGTGAATGTGAAGGGGTACCAACATCCATCTGCATGTCACATGTCAATGCAAATACAGTTAATGCATATTTATTAAAGCATGTTCCTTGGCCCCGGTAACTGCCTTTGTCTGTGTGTAGGGGGGGGGTGCTGCCCATAAATAAAAGTAGCCCTGCCGTTCCTAAGTAAATACATATTCATATGTGTGTTCCTACTTGTTGTTAGTACATTCAAACATTAAATGACAAAAGTGACCATATTAGTCAATAGTCAGCCATGTTTTTGCTCTCTTTGAAAAGTGACATATTAGTCAATCTCAAACCTTATTTGTAAAACCAGAAATAGGCCACAAAGACGTCAGCATGGAAAAAGTATTAAAACTGGTAAGGACTAATACACAAAACTTCTGAGGAGTTTTTTAATAAAAAAAAACTACACATAGGCAGCATTTAGATGCCTATGTAAATTTAGCATGCAATCTGGAAATGAATACAAATTACTTTAAGAACACAACCAATGTATTTAGATAGAAGACTTTTCTCACAGATTATAATTATTATTATCATCATCCACCAGTGTGGTATTTATAAGGGTAATGGGGAATTCTTGTTAATGCTTACTGACTCTCCCACTGGTCCACTCTATGCATAGCACTAGGGTAAGTTTCAAGCTGTCACTAAATTATTTAACTAACTTATTTAGCACAATGAACAATAATAATTTCTTTGCCCCATAGCTTCTCTTTTACTATGCAGCAGCTTATCCCATAACAACTCCTTTGCAGTGGCGGCTCCACCGGAGAGGCCCGTGCTCCCCTATTGAGTGCCTGCCCCCAGGGTGTCCCCCCAGTTGGGACCCTATACTTAATGTTACATACATTAAACAACAAATGGTTGGCCCCACATGATTAGAAGTTGCCACCCCAACGGCCCCCACTTTCCAAATCCTAGAGCCGCCACTGTTCCTTTGCCTTCTTCACGCACTTTGCCTTTTCAGCTAACTCAGTTTACTTACTTAGGTACAACAACAACTTGTATGACATCAGTGGTGACTTCAGACATATTTATTTAAGACAGGTTTTGACTCAACTTGTTAAGCACTCTTGTCTTGGACCTTAGTCTTGTCTATTGCACTGAAGAAATTGTCTGTAATAATAATAATAATAATAATAATAATAATAATAATAATAATAATAATAATAATAAGGAGCATCACTGATCATAATGAGAAAGAAAGAAGAGATGGGTAGAGAGAGGGCCAGCTGCAAACCGAAAGGAGTGTAGAATTTTAGAATATCAAGCCCCAGAGTATCGAACCATACCTTGCTGCCGGACAATTTCTCTGACTCCATGAAAGAATCCTTTAAACTTGGGGTTGGGAGATGACTGGTCGTGAATGAACTTTACTTTCACAGTTTCCATTGGTGTTACTGCAAATATCGCCTCACAGACTCCAGCCCCTGAAGTAATATTATATTATCAACCAAAGGATAAAGAAAATGCAAATCCTCATCAAAATATAATAGGCCTATTTCAAATCCAAAGAGTTCATCATCATATTCAAAGCAGAGGCGGCACTGGTCTTTTTTGGCTGGGTGGGTCTAATGCAATCTACACAACCAGGACCTGGCTAAGACAACCCCCCCAAGAAAAGCAAAAATTTTCTGCGGATTTGCACAATTTAATCGGTTCCCTTTCCGAGTCTGGGTGGGTTCGGACCCGCGGACTCACTCCCTCAGCGCCGCCCCTGATTCAAAGATTATTGAACAGTGTTTCCCAAACTGTGGGTCGCGACCCAAAAGTGGGTCACAGGGCTCAGTCTGATGAGTTGTGGGGTAGCACGAAATCAGATTCAAAAGTGTCATTTGCTAACCAATACCATAATGTTACTAGCCTTGCAAAGTGGCAAGTAAGCTTGGTTTTAATAAATGTATACACCTGCAGTCATCCATAGATGGCTTATATTTAAATGATTATTGTTTTATCCATTCTAAGTTGATACTATGTTTGCAGGATTGTGGCATATTACAAAATTGCTGAAATGGGTTGCAGTTCCAAACAGTTAGGGAAACCCTGATGTTGAATGGCTTACTGTCATTTACTCATCCAGCAAAATTACATCCAGTTTGCATTCTCACAATTAAATCATTATAATTAACATATAGTTAATAAATAATGAAATTTTGTAATGAAGTGCAAAATTTACTTACTGCCCCTTCAATATCTTAGCTCAATTTCTAGCAGATATCCCATGACTGTGAAAGTTGATGAGTTGTAAGTTAATGATGCATCAAGATTACCGGTACTAGCTTTAAACTTGATATGCCAAAGATCAATGAACTGTACATTTAAGAATCAAGACTAATTATTTTCAGATAGTATACTTTAGTCTATTACTATATACTTTGGCTTGATGGCAGACTATTCAAAGTCCAATAGAAATATCAGAAGTACATATTCCAGATAAGTAACAAACTCTTGGCTCTTCTGTAAACTTATTTAAACTGAAATAATTAAATGGCAAAAAAGCAAAAACTTACCCAAGCCACAAAGAAACTTTCTCTGTGCTGAAAGATTTCCATCGGGTCCAACATTACGCTTTTTGAATTCCTCAAAAGAACCAAATCTAAACAAAAGGAAAAAATTAGCACAGATGAAAACCGTGATTTGACTATTAAAACCTAAAGACAATAACAATAAGATGCATAGTGACATCATCCTTGGTCTTCCTTTTGTCTATTTTCCTGGTATGGTTTCTTACATTGTCCTAAACAATGACTCTCCTCTCAACATAAGTCCAATCCAGTTCCTCGGTCTTCTTTCGACCGCGATAATCAGTAATCTCTGACACAAAGCATATAATAATGTGTTTGAAATGTGCCAATACATTTTATGCTTCAATTTACAGAATTTCTACTAAACTGTACCTTACTGCAGACTTTGGTATTGACCCGTAGACTAGAACGCTGAGCCCTCGGTAGAGCCCTCTTATTCCGTGCTCACGGACGGTAACCTTCACACAATCGACAATGCCCTTATACCGTTTCGTTGCACCTTTCTTTTCATCGAGCTGCAGTTGTGTTTTTACATATTCTGTCGGGAATGTTATGCATATCTCAATTCCGCCTGTTATTCCACCTGTTTAAAAACACAGAATACATGCATTTTTATGGAAAATGCTTTCAAAACATGTAATCCTGTTAATTTCTATAAAATCTTAAAAGTTGTCTGGCCGAGTTTTTTTTGTGTCCCCAGAGAAATTAGACCAGTAACACTGGTTTGTTTACCGCTTCCAAACAGAAAGAGTATTCAAAGTCCAAAGTCAGCAAGAATAGAAATCAGCATTCCTGATAAACAACTGTGCGCTCAACAGAGTCAAGGAAAATCACACTAGAATACAAAACTCTGCCTCTATTAAAAACAATATTATACAGTCTAAATTGCAACTTCAGTGTTATTTCTCAATGTCAATAATAATAATAATAATAATAATTTCAAAAACTTCCATAACACTTCCAATCAACTGCAAAAAGGATGGAGCTGGACAGTCTCATTATTCTTAATCATGAAAGTATCCAATTATACCTGAATGGATGGGATGTTATTCAAATGAGCAAATAAATAAGACTTCTGCTAGGTTCCTCGTCATCAAATGAAAAGTCAACTGATTTTAATTGCAAGTACCGGTACTTAACATCACTAAACCCTCAAGGAAAATTTTCAAAGATACCGACCCTTCAACACTTAGTCAAAGACCCACTCTCACCTCAAAACTAAAGACACTATGTTATGAATTTGAAATATTTTAGAGTGTTCAATGAATTTAAGAGTGTTGATAGAAATTTTTCCAAAATGATACAGGCATGGGCAGGATTTTAGGTTGGGGGGAGGGAGAGGGGCTGAAGCCCAAGATTCACTCCCCTTTTTTCCTTTTGAGCCCGCAACGCCATTTGGGCTTGAATTCATTGTGAGGGTGGCTAGCTTTCAGGCTTGGGGTCTTGAGCATCCCAAGCCCATTCCTAGCTACGGTACATTCCTGAAATGATAGTATACCAAAGCAAACAACAGTAAAGAAATTGCTCCAATGCATTTTAAAATCTTGCTTCAACCTAGACAGCTGTTCTTATATTTTCAACTCAAGTACCGCTGTTAGTTTTTGAACTTTCATGCTGATTAGAGTCTTAAAGAGCAGTTTAATCAAATATGCAATGTCTTTATCTTTGTCTTAAATATCGACGATGACCTGAACCTATAATTATAGGCAATAAGGCAAACCGTCATGTCAGCTTTGGACACCTACAAAGCTGAAAATCCTCATGCATACAAAATGACCGCAACACCTGTATTAGGATGGGCAGTTGAAAGGATGCTACAGGAAATCAACATATTGTGAATTCTTTCCAAGGCAGCCATTAAGCATACAGGAAGGACACACCACCCAGGGGTTCAACATATTGCAAATTCTCAACTACAGGTAACCGGAGCTGCATATGGAAAATCGATTACTCAATAAGCTAGAGATAGATGACTGAAATTTAACAAATAGCAGGCAACCAGTGCCTTGATGTCAAAAGCGAATTAAATGGTCAGCTGAGTTCCTAAATAGCAGTTCACCAAACTAAACAGCAGTAAATTATTATTGTTATTGTTATTATTATTATTATTATTATTATTATTATTATTATTATTGCATATTCTGTGTTCTGCTTCTTCCATTTTCTTCTCTGCTCCATGTCTTCTATCATTTCATTTGTCACCCATGGCTTTTTAGCTTTCCTTCTTTTCTTCCTTCCTACTTCTTGCTCCAGTTCTCTTACTACCACAGCTTTTAGTTTTTCCCATCTTTCTTCTGTTGTCCCTCCTGTGTTTGTTGTCGTCACTTGTTTTTCGATCTTCCCCGCAATTTCTGTTGCCTTTTCTTTGATTTTATCCCTATCCCATTGTAGATTTAATTGTTTTCTCTTGTTTATGTATTTCAGTTGTATTCTCACCTTCATTACTACCAAGTTGTGATCTGTGTCTGCATCTGCTCCCGGTAAAGCTCTCGCATTTTTACACAGTTTCTATATCGTCCATTTACCATAATGTAGTCTATTTGGTATCTTGCTATGTCTCCTGGCATCTTCCATGTATATATTCTTCTCTTTTCGTTTGTAAACCAAGTGTTTGTTATCATCATGTTTCTTAACTTGCAGAATTCAATTAGTTTTTCTCCTCTTTCATTTCTAACCCCATCCCATACTCTCCCACCACACTTCCTTCTCTTCCTTTTCCCACTACTGCATTCCAATCCCCCATCAGAACACAAAAATTTGTAGCTCTTATCCTCTCGATTTTTTCCTCTAGATATTCATAAATTTCATCCACTTCTTCTTCAGTATGTGTTGTTGTTGGCATATATACCTGTATAATTGTCAGATTTACCGGCCGCTTCTATTGTCACCATTATCACTCTGTCCTCATATCTCTCTATGTTTGTTATGTTTCTGCTCAATTCCTTCTTTAGGAGTAATGCCACCCCTCTGCCTCTCTCTTTTCCTCCCGCATAAATAACCCTGATCTCCTCCGTCTCCTCATCTGTTATATTACTGGTGAAGCCTCCCTTCTTTCCATCTCACCTCTGCCAAGCCCAATATGTCCAATCGCGCCTTTCTCATTTCCTGTATGATATTTGCTAGCTTCCCAGGTCGTAACATACTTCTAATATTCCACGTTCCAATTTTGAGCTTTTTCTGTGTTCCACAGGGGACTAAATAACCAGCTGCGAAGATCGACAGAAAAGGCGAAAGAGAAATGGTGGGAGAATAAATGTCAAGAAATAGAAAAGTTACAAGGACAAGGGAAACATGATCAAGTGTATAAGGAAGTAAAAGATTTAACAAAAAAGAAGGTATGCAAGGGAGCAGGGCGGGTATTAAAGACAAACAAGGAAATACACTCACAACTCAACGAGAAGTGGAAGAGAGATGGAGAGAATATATAGAAGAATTATACCTGAAAGACGGCAAACCAACGGAACTCGATATAGAGGAACAGCAAACAGTTGAAAAAGAACTAGGACCAGGACTGATGAAAGAAGAAATTCTGAATGCATTAGAAGAGATGAAAACAACAAAGCAGAAGGAGTGGACCACATACCAGCAGAAGCAATAAAGATACTAGGAGAGAATGCAACAAACGAACTGGTCGAAATCTGCCAACAAATCTATATGACAGGAGAATGGCGAACGATTTTCTACAATCAATAATGATTCCGATTAAAAAAGAAAGTAAATGCAATGGAATGCGAGGACCATAGAACTATCAGTCTATTATGCCATGCGGCGAAGATAATACTCAAGGTCATTACAAAAAGAGTACAAGCGAAAACAGATGTAATAGGATTCCTTGAGAGGATCAGTTTGGTTTCGGAAGGGGAAAGGAACACGGGATGCAATCGGATGCTTAAGAATGCTAAGTGAGAGAAGACTTCAAAATGGAAAAAAATATCTATATATGCTTCGTGGATTGCGAAAAAGCGTTTGACAGAGTAGACTGGAGGATTTTGATGAGAGCACTGAAAAGGGTGGGAGTGGATTGGAGAGACAGAAGACTGATAGCAAACCTATACCTTGGACAGTCAGTGAAGGTGAGAATAGAGGAGAACTGAGTGAATCGTGTATGATTGGCAGAGGAGTAAGGCAGGGATGTCCACTGTCACCGCTGCTGTTTAACATATACATCGAAGAATTAGTACAAGAGGCGATGGAAAATACAGATAAGGGAGTTAAAGTTGGAGGAGTACTACTAAAGGCACTGCGCTTCGCAGACGATCAGGCCATGCTAGCAAGCAATCAAAAAGGGCTTCAGGAAGTAATGGATAAACTGATACAAGTGTCAGAAAATTATGGAATGAGAATCAATACAAAAAAGACTAAAGTTATGGTAATAAGTAAAAAAGAAGGAATGAGAGTGGAAATAAAGGTTTACGGACAGATCATAGAGCAAGTGAAGGAATTTAGCTATCTAGGAAGTCTGATAACAACCGATGCCAGATGCAATAAAGAGATAAGAAGACGTATAGCAATAGCAAAAGAAGCTTTTTACAAGAGAAAGGAGCTGATGCAAAGTAAACTAAAACTAAACCTAAAAAAGAGATTGGTAAAAACATTGATATGGAGTGTGGCGTTGTATGGGGCGGAGACGTGGACAATGAGAAAGGAAGATATAAAACGATTAGAGGCTTTTGAAATGTGGATTTGGAGGAAAATGCTAAAAGTAAAATACACAGAGCATAAGACAAACGAGGAAGTCATGAAGGAGATAGAAGAAGAAAGAAGCCTGATAGATACAATCCGGAAAAGGCAGAGAAATTGATGGGACATGTCCTCGGCATGACTCTTTACTAAGAACAATAATCGAAGGAAAAATAGAGGGAAAGAGAGTGAGAGGTAGACCGAGAAAGATGATGTTGGAGTGGATGATGAATAAAGGATATCAGGAACTTAAAGAAGAAGCAAGCAATCGATCGGAGTGGAATAACTGGATACCTGGACCTGTCGAGAGACAGAAACACTGATGATGATTATTATTATTATTATTACAACGTGCTGATTATTGTGGTAACTCGTCCTATAAGAACTGAGTGAACACATTATAAAAACACAAGAAATCATGAGTAGCTATTGTGGAATAGCTAGGTTTTAAGCTTCTCTTTGAAAGTGTTGAGAGAGGGAGAGAGTTGCACAGAGGGAGGTAGACAATCAACAATTACATATGAAAAATATGATCAGCAGAAAAATATACGAACATACGGTAATTTACTAAACTAAATATGAATTAGCATTTATAACTGCAAAGCCTGATAAATCTCTTTTGCTGCACTGACTTGACAGCAGTCAGCAACCATTCAACAGCCATGGTATATTAAACTCCACACAGTGCACCAGTAATTATATCAAAATTAGTGTTGACCCCTTCATCAAAACTTAAATGCACACTGGTTCATAATTCTAATCTCAAAGTAAAGTGCAAAGTGCTCTTGACTTTGGCCTTTGTGTGCCATGCTTACTGCACTATATAAATTGTCATAATAATAATAATAATAACAACAACAACAACAACAATAATAATAGTAGTAGTAGTAGTAGTAGTAGTAGTAATAATAATAATAATAATAATAATAATAATAATAATAATAATAATAATAATAATAATAATGCAAAGGGCATTTTCATCATAGCTCTTAGAAAATTGGATTGCATGAACCAAAGGTGTCTAGACAAATCAAATGCAGTGTTTTCCACAAAATGTCATGTATGGTACAGTGAGCATGGTCACTACAATCTGACAAGATTGCGTATTGCTAAGTTCTAAGCCTAAAGCTTAAATGGCATTCTTAGGAATAGAAATTGGTCATGCATTATGTGCAATTTTAGCACAAATCAACCCTTTCCATCAGAATTAGTGGTCAAAGACTCAAAGCCCGTTTATTGGCAAACATTAACCAACATTTTCTGTAAATAAGCCAACTAAATGCACGGACATCTACAAAGAGTCACTGAGAGTAGTACAGTACAATACAGGAGTACAGTAGTACACTCTTTTCACATCAGATTGGTCAGAGGGTTGTTCAATTGCCATGTCAGGCCAGTCCTTTACTGAAAATCAATAGCTCTTTGACTGTAATGCATTATTTCACCAATGCCCAGAAAGACACCTATACAGTAAACAATGCATGGGAAATCAAATGATCAAATCTTGCCATTTTCTGGGAAAGATTCTAAGAAATTGTCCAGTATTCGGCATCAAAATAAAATATAGAGTATTAGCTCACAAAACTTTATCTTAACATTTACTGTCTGATATTGTGACAAGATATTGGATTTCTAACCAAGTTGATTCTGCCATGGGGTGCATGGATAAACTGTGACATCAACATAGTCTGAACAGAAGATACCAAATGGTCTTGATTACGAAAGAAACTTTTAGACTTTGAGCAAGCAATCCGCTATAGGTTTCTGCAATTTAAGCTAATATGTATGTCTATAATATCACAAGATAGCATTGTGAAAGAAGAAAGATACCATTTTCTGGCCAAGAAAACATGAAGCACAAAAACAAATTGTGCTCTATGTGGCATCCGAGGTAATTAAAGTGCCCAAATTCCTTGTATTATGCAATTCATGCAAAGATATTATAGACAAAATTACCAGTACTAGGACCCCATCTTTCGATAATGAGAAACACTAATACATTATGCCCTAGAGTGCTATTACAAACACAAATGTAGCTGCAATAACCATATCAGTCTTGCCATTTGTAATCAATAGAAAATAGCTGCCAAAAGAAGGGTTTCATTTATGAGGAATGCCCGGCTCCCCTCCTGCCCCCACTTTTCTAGGTACAGGCTCACAGAATTAATCGTAAGCGACTATTTTATCAGGACTTGCATCTCCCAAGTCTTGAGAAATCAATATGTCTAGTACATGCATAGTAAGTGGGCCCTGTGATAGTCCAGTCGAAATTCGGATGCAATGACCAAATACACAATACGTCTCACAAGAGACCCTATATATATATATATATATATATATATAATACATATATATATATATATATATATATATATATATATATATATATATATAGCACTACATTTAGCAATGAGAGTTGGCAATGATTGATGAAACAAAATTCGGTTTATGCTCATGACAGGAATGCAAAAACACCCAAGTCCTTTCAGCCCAAGTAATAAAGGCACTGCTGGCACTGAACGCTGACATGCAAACTGATCCACTGATGACAGTGATTTTGTGCTTGGTCGACTTTGAAAATGGCTGGCTCTACACTTATACTGTACTGCTAATTAACCCCAGACTTATCCCTGAAATAAATGATCATTAAACGGATGAGCTGACTTATTAGTCCTGGTTCTGCCCTATGCTTCATGTGAATAGATTGAATATTGATTACTTTAACTCACTGGTATAGTATATTAAGTGTGTTTGTAACAATGCTGGACTGTTTACTGAATTGGCCATTTCTTGTCATAAGGCACTCATTATCAACAGCAAATAAGAAGTGAATATTCAAAACAGTAGCCATGTAATAAAAAGCTATGAGTTCCCACAGATGGCCCTTTCACAGCAATGTTGACCAATTTCAAGAGAGGACCACTTCAAAGGCAATTGGATAATCAGATCACCTTCTTTCACCTTATTGGAATAGACTCTTTTAAAATAGCATCATTGTAGACTGCATAGAGTGCATGGTCTCTAAAATACAATGGTGCTTATATAAGGGACGATTATGCGCCTTTTCTGTAGCCACAAGAATTTAAAGTTTTGGCATAAAGAGTAGAGATATCAAACTTCCAAACTGGAAATCCAGATGGTTAAATATCTGGTAAAATAATAATATTTATCACTACTGCAGTGGATTGTCAGGATCTAGTGCTTAAAGAACCTGGATGAAAATACAGGTTACATTTTCAATTTATGTAGCACTCATGTCAAAGCACCCTTGACTTTGGTCTACAATTCAAACAGTGTTATATAAGTTGTCTAAATAATAATAATGTTAATAATAATAATAATAATAATAATAATAATAATAATAATAATAATAATAATAATAATAATAATAATGCATTCGCCTTCCATGGAACTTTCACATAATAATAATAATAATAATAATAATAATAATAAGAAGAAGAAGAAGAAGAAGAAGAAGAAGAAGAAGAATAAGAAGAAGAAGAAGAAGAAGAAGAAGAAGAAGAAGAAGAAGCAGGAATGGATTAGTGGCATTATAGTACAAGTACCGGTATTGCTAGGACACCTAACAATTGATGATGATGATGATGATGATGATGATGATGATGATGATGATGATGATGATGATGATGATGATATTAATATTAATAATGAGCTTACAATGCACTGAGCATCAGCCTAAAATGATGCCCTTACTGTTGACATGGTCTTTGGTGCAAAGCAACTTATAGTGTGCTCATTGGTATCAGGATAATGATACTGTTTTATCAGTTATCCAGCTATTTGCCAAAATAAGCCTAAATCTAAGCTCAAACAAACCTGATAAAAGGACTGATAACAATTTGTCACAATTATTGCTATGGCTTCTGTGTTGTCTTATACATTTTGTAATACCGAGCTCTGTCAGTAAGTAAGAAAGCAATACTATAATTTTATAGGCATAGTAGCACCTAATTCACAAATAAATGCTTGATTGCAAGATAATTGCTACCTACAGTCAAACCCAAGTATTTCCATTGGATATGAAAACACTGTGTAGCTGGGTAACGAGCAGTCTCAATGGAAACCTTCAGCTGTTTATGCATGACTCTGGAATTTAATTATTGAATTCCTGATTTTTTTTGGAGGGGGGAGGTAATTTTGGAGCACCAATCTATGACCTAAAATATTAGAATTGGAACTATAATAATGAATGCTTATAACTGAGAAATAATAAAATGGTCATCCATTGAATGGTCTGCCATTTCACTGTTATTCTAAATATTTGAATTATATTAACTATTAAAAATTCCATTAAAATTATTCCAAATATTTGAATTATATTAAAGCTATTAAAGATTACATTAAAGATTACAATTCTACTATTTCAGTAGCTTCAGTTTCTAGTGAAAATACTGCAAAACAATTTCACATCCTTCCACTTTGAAATTAAGTTCAACCAAAAGATTTGGTCCCTTTAGAGTATCAAAATAATACCAGTAAGTTTCCATATGACAGGCCATTCAAACTGTAATGTTGGTATTAGTTTTAAGTCTGCTTAACGACAAACATTGGACATGAGAACAAGACCCCAGAAACTATCACACAATTATTGACAAATTTTACATTTCAGCTGATATAATTTATGACCATCTTCTTATTTTAAATATCAGCTAATGATAGTCCTACCCTATTATATAACCTAAAATATTTATGTTGTCTCCAACTAAAAGAACTCTAAACAAAACCTATTATTTACGAAAAACAATTGAAAAAATGTACAAGGCATTGTGGCACAAGTGTACACAAAAAGTGACACAGCTGTACTGTACTACACACAGTACCTTTTGTACTTTATTCATCATTTCTCATCAAATCAGTTATGTATCTTCTATGGTCTCTTCTGCCATTTCACTGCTATTCCAAAGATTTAATTATATTAATTATTAAAAATTAGATTAATGATTAAATTTATTAATGATTAAATTTCTATTATTTGGGTATAGACAGCTAATATTACCAAGCCACTTCACTATGCTTGAAATTAAGATTTAGTGTGTTTAGCCTTTTTTAACATTCAAAGTCTGAAAAAACAGACTTTGAACCCATAGCCTTGAAGTGTCTTTGATAAACACAACTTCATGTTATTACACGCAGAACAGTGTGTCTACTGATTATGGTATTTAAGCCATCTCCTTCACTGGATGAGGCGGACTACCAACTGATAAAAAAATTTGGCTACACAGGCCTCCAAGTGGTCAAACCCTTTGGTCTTATAGTCAGGGTGCAATTTGTATGGGGGAGGAGGAATTTCCTCCCCACTGCCCAACTACATCCCCACCCCCACTGAGGTGGCTACTGACATTCCAGCCAGGGAAGTCAATCTTTCCCACCACTGTGACAGGAAAATGCATTCACCGTCAGCAGAGGAAAAAGTTTTAGGAGCTTTGCCCCAGCATGAGAAAAAATATGAAAATGTATGCTCAGTGGTAACTGGAACGAGATTTATCATAAACATGATAACCTTAGAAGAAAATTATCTAAGTTGCAGATTAAACCATTTATACATCGTCATGGTCAGACAATAAAATTGACAGATCGCTATTTGGTGATTGAGCAATAGTTTACCTAGCAGAACTGTGCAAAGTAGGTCGTCACAAGCCTTGTATCAGTTCCGACAGTACTAGAACAATATGAAAGTAATCAGCAAAGTGTTTGCTTTAGTACTCAGTATAATTCAAATTCTGCCTATCTCATCAGCTGAATGCGAGCGGGGTTTCTCGTGCATGAATATAAATGATACACGAGTTAGAAATCAACTCGGTATTCATCATAGATGTAAAAACATAAATATTAAAATAAAAAACATGAAAAAACATGTTTTTTTTAAATATAAAAAACATTAAAAAACATTGGCATCGTTTACAGTCCTTTATTTACCATCCGTCCATGCGTCACATTTGACATATATTGAAATAATATTGACTGACTTGAATATGTGATCTCCTGCTACATCAGTTCTGCAGCATCACCAGGAAGATGAGTCCGAATTCGCTCAGAATGAATTGATAACACAATTTGAGGATGATCAGGACCAAGACATTGATATAAATTGATATGCAGGAAGTAAGATAAAAACATATGAACTTTTAAAAAACATTAAAAAACATGTTTTTTAAGAAAAAATAAAAAACATAAAAACGTTTTTTACATCTATGGTATTCATACACTTTCATCTCTTGTTTTAATGAAGGTTAATTGGCCACCACTAACACTGTTCAATCGTGCCAGCAATGTTGAAAAATGTGATGGGCAACATGCTACCTCAGATCAGATGCATAAACTGGCAAAAAACTGATGACATCTGCGTCAATTCCTGCCTGCTCTCATTAATGTTAAATGTTAGTTGCTTGAATTTAGTCGCAGATTTTCAATTGCTGCAACTTGCAGTTGCACTATTACATTTATGGTTTAAATAAATGGTGTATGACAATTTATAAAAAATAGTATTGAAAATTAGAGCAGAGTAATGTGCATGAAAATGACTATATGCATTTTCCATGTCCCCCACTGCTCGTCATGTTCCTTTCCACTGCTTGCCATACCCCCCCCCCCACTGCTCCAGGTCACAAATCGCACCCTGCCTATAGAGCACCTGACCCTAATACTTCTGCAGATATCAAAATTTGGTTCAGATTGGCATAACTGTCATCTTGAGGCGCTAACAATTAGATTCAGACGCACTTCTCAAGAGCCAGTGGCTGGTCTTTTCTTATTGCCGTAAGGAATTTATCAATTACGGTCCGACCATTGCACTAGAAAATATTTCATTCTTGAAGAATAGACCTACCGCTTTTTCCATGACAGGAAAATCAACATTCTGCCTCGCCGTTAACTAAATAGACCTAAGGGAGCAAGGCGGCCCCCCGCCCCCAGGTCAAAGACGCCTCTGATGCCATTCGGAAGCACACACATAGGCCTAAACAGACGTTGGTCTTACCGGCAACAATCCCCTTCAGACTCTTGCGCGACGGAAGGAAGCTCGGCATGGCCGCCATCGAATCGACCACGCCCGGGGGTCGGTTGACGAAGGGACTGACGAACGGTCTTCGACCGTCTCCTCCTCCTCCTCCTCCTCCTATTCCACTTCCTCCGGCCATGATCGCGACGATCCACTTGCAGAGAACAAATTGACCGCCGACCCTGCAGCGCTGCTCCGCCGTCCAAGTCTTCTCGTGACGGATCCCGGCCAGTCACTGTGCGTGCCACGCCACACCATCGAACGCCAACACACGACGACAGCGGCGACGACAGCTCGCGGGCGGCCTACGTTCAAGGCCTCCGGTCGGTCGGTCGGTCGGTCGGTCGGTCGGGCCTTGTGTAGGCCTCTGCCCAAACGCACCGTTGGCCTTTGACGGCCACATGCGAGCAGAGCAGCAGCAACGGCAGCGGCGGCGACGACGACGGTGTCCTACTGCCGCGTTAAACAGGACAGTTGTAGGCCGTACAATCGTTCATTCTTAATACACATCACGCATCTGTATTAAATAATATGTTAGCTCGACAATGATCGATTTGCCGGGGTTTGCAGCTTAGCCATCTCCCCACTCTACGGAGATGGGAAATTTTGGGGTTTAACCGACCGAGCTCCGTCGTTAAATTTGGGTCGTGAGTCCTCTCGAAACCATGTGACCATGTCCGTGTCTTCTGAGAACGGCGTGTGAGGTGGGGGACTTATGTGTCCATAGTTCTCGGGGCAGCTGACATTGAGACACTTCCTCTCCTTGGGTCAGAGGTAGCGCAGTGATACCATGCCTGGCTCACAAGCAGTGTTTATTCTAGGCCTTCTCTGGGGGGATTTCCCCCAAAGTTTTAAAATTCCCTCTCCCCCAAAAAATTATATATTGGCTGGGGGATGGAAATCCTCCCGCCCAAGTGTGGAGACTCGGACCTTGTCCCCCAAACATTTCAAAATCTCCCCCAATGTCAAGGTGGCTAGAATAAACACTGCTCACAAGTACATTGTGAGATACTCTGCAATCTGCATTGATGCGAACCACGCCGTGGTAAAGGGGGGGGGGCATTAGCGCCCTCTTTCGCTGTGATATCTAGGCACAGCTGCTGCCCTGTGTCTGGTGGCTCTTGAATTCGCATTCACCCAGGATTTCGATCCAGCAGGTTACCACGACTCCTAGCTCACCATTTAGACCTACAGTCGCACCCCCCGCCCCCGATAGTGTGCCAAGGTGGTGTGGTGCCCGGGGCCAATTCAATTTGGATTCCCCCGCGACCTTGAAAAAGTGTTGACCAGCAAGAAAGGTCGCCAAATCAATTTGGAGGCCCCTATTTGATGTGGATGCCCCCGGCTGTAGTGAATGTCCGGGACCACCGGCCCCCCTCTGCACGCCACTGCTCACCCCACGGAGGCAGCCACCATGATACCATGTCCGCGAACAATGGGTCACATAACCATTCCACAGGATGTTCGGCAGGACTTTCATTTTGTCGATGTCCCTCGTTATCGTACAGTCATGGGCTCTTGGGTGTACTGTAGTATGAAATGGCTGAAAATGAAAATTGTCCTATTTAAAGCGCTGTAGATCGAAACTGAGTCGGCCAGGTAGATGTTGTTCTTTCATGATTTGATGCAACGAAGAGGTGACAAACGAAAATGTGGGCTTTTTCGAATAATTTCTCCAATTGGCTGAAATTTTACATCGCCATACACCCACTGTTCAATGTGCCTTCCATTGCCTTCTATCACACAGCAAATCATCTATAACTTTTGTTCTTGTCGTCTAAACACAATGAACCAGATTTATTAAGACATGACTCGCTCCTTTATTGACTTATACTTATGAACCATTTCACAAGCTATTTGGCAGGACTTACTTTTTGTTGTTGTTGTTGTCCCTTGTTCTCGCACAGTTATTGGCTGTAGTCTGTAAGTATGAAATGGTTGAGAGGTTCCCAATTTCGAACTGTGAGGATCCAAATCTGGACGACCAATGTTGATCATACACTGGTCGACATATGAACAAACAGAGGCGGATTTACCACGGTACCGGGTGGTGCATCGGTACCGGGCCTCCCTTCAAAATACAAATTTAGGGGCCTCCCTTTTCTAATAATAATTTTTTAAAGACTTTTAATTATTAGTTTCTTTCAAGTAATTTATTTTCGGAGATATACATGAATGTTTTATCTTTAGACGTTAGTAGTGTTCGGACATGGATTAGCAATAATTTAGTATTGAAATGCAATTTAATGCATGAGTCTATGTTAAGAAAGCCTACATCTCATATACTCCGGTTTAGCTGACCTCAATTAATGGTATGGCTCATAATGGTTGGACTCTGACCGAGTGACCGGCGGTTGCACCGGGTCACCGGCGGTCGTAGACGCCCGGCCTCTTGCATCGTTATGCAGATTGGGGTACTGCATGACTCAACCTGAGTGCCTGTACAGTGTGTCTCGACGGTCAATAAGTTACCACGGTACCACCGGTCAAGAAGCGCGGGAAATGGGAGGAGTATGTGTATTTGTATGCCTCCGTACCTTTAGAATGGCAATGCATAGTTGCATACAGACTAACGCCATCAACCATTTGTCTTATCGTAAAATGCGTAACACCGTGACGGTGACCTTTTTGGCAAACGATTACAAATCTTAGTTATACTTAGTGCTTTTTCTAGAAAAAAGGTACCGGAACTCATCTTCATGTATGGTCAAATTCATAAGAAATAAGTTCAAATAAAAACTTAAATAAATTGAATTAATTTATACGTCATAACACGTGGATTATAGCGCATTGATATCTAATAGATCATAGGCTGTCATCCTCAGCCATACTGAACATTGAAAATGAACTCGTGAAGACAATCGACTTTGCACAGCTAGTGGAGGCCTTTGCTACAACAAAAAGTCGTCGGCGACATGTTGAGACAATTTAGACTAATTACCAATTACGGTGGGTTACTAGTAGGCTACACTACTAATATTATAAACAGACGACAGGTCGACCGTGCTCCAGTTCTTGTACACTGACTGCAAATTCAATGCAAGTTTATTTGAGTTGAAGTTAATGGCATTTAATTGTTTCAGTTTTCATGACGTTTGTTTTATTTTTACTTCTTTAAGTGACCACGATGTCGCTGGGGGGCCTCCATGGAAATATTTGCACCGGGCCTCGAAAATGTAAATCCGCCTCTGTGAACAAAAGATTCTGCTGACCAATGTATTTTCGCTGATTGTACCCAAATCAGAAGGCGCTGATCCCAGATATGAAGTCGAAAATATGCAATGGGTCAAACTTTTTCACAGATAAGAAAGAAATGCTTTCTATTAAAGGCATTACAGCAATTATAAGACCCTCGTTTCATTCACTCGATCTTGTGTCCCTGAAACACGGAGTCCGGCCGCTCTGTTCGTTTTCGTCAATCGGTGGCGGTTCCACATGGGAGGCCCGAGGGGACCCGTGCCCCCTATCGAATGCCTGTCCCCAGCGGTCTCTCTGCTGGGATCCTAAACCTACTACTAGTCTACTACATACCTATCAACAAATGGTTGGCCCCCATGCTTAGAAGTTGCCACCCCAACGCGCCCCACTTGTCAAATCCTGGAGGCGCCACTGTCGTCAATTGCAATCAGGTATTCCACTGACTCTTATGGTTTCGATGTCTCGTATTGGCGAATGGTCCGTCGGTCGGTCGGTAGGGCGAGCGAGAGGAGAGCGAGCACCCGAGTACACGGCTTGGCCGCCGCCGCCGCCCTTGGGGACGAGGAAGAGGACGACGATTCGCATGCATGTATCGACCCAGTCACCGTCCGGTAGCGGTCGACGAACGAACCGGCAGCGTGTCGCTTTCGAAGATGGCAGCTCTGCCGTGGCTGGGGAGGGAGTTGTATGGAGGGATGGATAGATAGACAGAGACAGAGAGAGAGAGAGAGAGAGAGAGAGAGAGAGAGAGAGAGAGAGAGAGAGAGAGAGAGAGAGAGAGAGAGAGAGAGACAGAGACAGAGACAGAGACAGAAAGGAGAGAGGAAAGTGAGGAGAGAGGGAAGAGAGATAGAGAGAGAGAGAGACATAAACAGAGACAGGGAGAGACGGACAGACAGAGACAGATACAGAGAGGGAGACAAAGAGGAAGGGAGAGAGAGAGAGATGATATTTTGCCGACAATAGACTCGTAGCGTTCAGCTCTTTCTCGCTTCTGCCTTGCTTGAGAGCTCGTGTCGTCCATCGCATCAGTCTCTCCCCTCTGTGACTTAAGGCGACGGTCGTCAGATCAAAGGATTGACGTCATCGGAGTGACTCTCTCGACCGCGCCTTCTTGTTCCTTGTTCTCTCTCTCTCTTCGTCGTCGTCGTCGTCGTCGTCTTCCATTTCCGCGTCCGCATCTAATCGCTCAATTTCAGACATTTCGTGCCCTGGAAGCGACTGTAAGACGAGAGGCGAATAGGTTACTACGTGTCACGATGGAGAACCCGATGGCGCTGTTCGCCGTCTGTTGCCTCGTCCTACGGAACATCATAGGCAACCAGGCAACCAATGGAATTCCAATAGGTAAGGAGAATCGTCTACGCCCGGCGACAATTAAAACAAAGTATAAAATAGCTATTTTCAGTGGCGGTTCCAGGAATTCTTGTTTTGGGGATGAAAAAATTATAAGAAGTTGGTGGGGGTGGGGTGGGGTGTGATGAAAAGTGAAGAAGAAAAAAGAAAAGACAGAAAAAGGTCATTGTTGGTGTTTTGCCCACAAAATATATTAATAAACCTTGCCAAAAGGCCGACAAGCAAAAAAGAAGGTCATTCGCAGTATTTTTCACTAAATTATTTAAAAACTCACCGGAAAATAGGTTGACAAGCCAAAAAGGTCATCCGGAACCCCAGTGGGGGATGTATGCCCAGTCATCAACGTGATGGAACCGCCACTGGCTATTTTACAGTATCTGCAACCTCTTTTTGTTAAAATTACCGTCATAGGCGCAAATTTGGACGAGCAAGTGGGGGTCCAAACTCCTCTACCTTTCCCCTTCCATAGTATAGCCTCTCAAAAAGTGGAGGGGGCTCGTGCCTAACGACCCAATAGAAGTTTGTTCGAGTCTTGCTTTTTACGGCTGTTTTTTGTTTGGAATGCATTTGACCGAGTTCTTACTTGCAAATGAGGCGATGTTGCCAACCACAAAATTGAATACGCTTTGTCGGTGATCGCTCGTCGCTCGCAGAGCAGGGGTGTCGACCTGTCTAATGACTTATCATCCGGTCATTCTGAGTGACAGCTCCTTGCTCGGTCGTCTGAATTTTTTTAGCGCCTATGTGTGATGTTCTTCGGGAATAATTTGGGACACGAGAGAAGCCATTATCAAATGAAGTTCATTCAAACGAAACATCGTAATATTAAAATTCTAACCTTACTTATTTTAAGGCAATCACTCTCTAAGACTTATGCAACTCTATCAAAAGTTGCCGAAACAAATAACTTAATTGTAAATAAAACTGTAATAAAGTTTAAAATAGCAATTTAGCCTAATATATAGCCTATTACATTAAATTATCTTAGAGTAGCCTACATCAGCGGTTCCCAAACTGTGGTCCGCGGACCGAAGGGGTCCGCGGAGGATATGGCGGGGGTCCGCGGGAGCCTTCCAAAATATTAAGTAGCACTTCATTATTTTAGCATTAGCAGACTTTGTTCTCAAATTATCTGTGCCGGTAAAGCCATCGATAACAACAATAATATATAAATCATTGTATATAATATACTAGAGCCACATGATAATATCTACAGTGTAGATATAGACCAATACTAATACCGCCAACCGGAGTATAATATTGGTGGGAAAGGGGGAACACCAAGGAGGTCTCGCGAGAGCGTGCGAGAGGTCCCAGCAGACGACATCAGTTTATTTCATTGAAAGGTCCTTATTCAGAACGCTATTTATAACAGATTTTGTTTCATTAAAGAAATATTAAATTAATATAACAGAAATATTTCGCTCGGTACTGTGCTTAGTCAGTTAATTACTAGCCGCCTGGCCCTGGAGAGAAAAATAAGAAAATTAAAGTCGTGTCAGTACTTTTTAGTGTATTCCTGACACACAAATTCTCCTGGCCGCCACCAGACCACCTAGAGCTGCATCTATTAATCATAAACAAAGACCACCACAGACCTCAGCAACAATCAGAAATAATAGTACACAGCATCACACGCTATTAAGAGTTATAGAGCTTAGGCCATATAGTGGCTAACAGAAGAATTGAGAAATTTAAAAAAGTCACGAACACGTCAAAAACACAAAGAAACCCCTCAAGTGAATTTAGTCTCTTAGCCATTAAAAATAAGTGAACAATAATGAAAACGAAGTAGGCCTATAGATCCAGAATTTTCGTTGAAAGTGACTTGCGTGCGTGCGTGTCAAAATACAATCAAGAATTGACAGTTTGTGCAAAAAACAGGCACATCCATCTTATTAACAGTAATAATTGTATTTAAGATAATTGACGGAGTAGCTGATGCTGTAATGTAACAACGTTTGTTCGGTGTTTAATTGTACAAAGGTATAATGATTGTCCGCATCGTCGTCTTAGAAAAAGCGCCGCAAGCCAACTGGTGTTGTGGGAATAGTCTGCCCGTTATTTTAATTGAATATTAACTGTAACATTCACTGTTAAATGATGTGGGTGGTCCGCAAGCTAAGCTGGGAATAAAGTAGGGGTCCGCAATCCAAAAAGTTTGGCAACCTCTGGCCTACATTACAAAAGCTTGTTTTTTAGAATTAATACTGTGTAACAATTTTTAAGGTAGTCTTTAGTTTAAATGATAATGTATAATTTATTTACTCATCATTTATAAGTTATATAATGTACAATAGTATAGTATTTGTATAGCATTTCTGCGACTTTTATGGATATCACAGCGATAACAGAAAATTATTTTGCTTTGTTTGCTATTTCGCAGATTTCGTTTTGCCTGAAAGTGAATTTTTTTAAAATGCTAAATTCAAACTCGTAGCCAATATATTTCGCACAGGATTTTCTTCCGACCTTTAGATTGTTTTCGCTCGTCGTTGTTTCGTGACTGATTGGATAAATTGGATGCTTCTTCCAGGCTCCGCAGCAAAACTGTTTCGTGCTATTCAAACACGAACTCTCTGCTCGTCCCTGTCTCTGTCTCTGTCTTTGTCTCTGTCTCTGTCTCTGTCTCTCTCTGTCTCACTGTCTCACTCTGTCTCTGTCTCTCTGTCTGTCTGTCTGTCTGTCTGTCTGTCTGTCTGTCTCTCTCTCTCTCTCTCTCTCTCTCTCTCTCTCTCTCTCTCTCTTAATGGGGCCCGAATGTTTGCATTTCGTGCTAGTCGTTCGCTGGCTGCCAGAATCATTTTCTTCTTTAATAAATTTGTCAATTTTACTGGGACGCGCATGCAAAGGTCTGAGTTCTACAGTCTGGATATGTTCCATGGTTGGCAGAGGTTGCAACACTTGGTATAATATTGTATTGGTATACAGCATCTGTAATTATTATTATTATTATTATTATTATTATTATTATTATTATTATTATTATTACTACTACTACTACTACTACTACTACTACTACTACTACTACTACTACTACTACTACTACTACTACTACTACTATTATTATTATTATTATTATTATTATTATTATTATTATTATTATTATTATTATTACATGGTCATTAACGCACGTTATCTTTCACAAAATGAAGAATCGTATGCGCGAGGCAATCAGAGGTGAACAATTTCCCCAAGGTTGCTACACAATGGCTAAGGTTAGAATCGAACTCGCTACCCTCCGGTTGCGTGCAGGAATCCTACCACTACACCACAGCGCCCCCTTTCAGTAATACGATATTGTAGAGTTGAAAGCGCTCGAATTTTTCAAGAGTGATTTCTTTTTGACAGCGAAAACAGGTAATCTGTATGCAGTTTCTTATCTTTCAGTTGACTTTTCCAGCATTGTCCGTCTCCGCTGTTTCCGTATCTGGATTGACCTGGCCCTTTACACGGATGGATTAGGAGTACCATCGATTGACACCTTTGCAGTTTATATCACTATACTGGTTCTATAAAACTGCATAATATTTTTTGCCAGTGAAAACCCGTCTTCTCCAAACGAAGAGGCAGACAACTGATGTATTGGACCGAAGTACGGTTTAGACAGGAAACCATTGCATAGAGTAACGCTTATATCCTTAGGCTGAAGATTAATAAGGTTCATATATATATATATATATATATATATATATATATATATATATATATATATATATATATATAATGGCATCATTAATGCGATTATATACCTTTTAGGATGTTGCTCATCAATGTTAAACCTAATGCTAAGCCTACACACACACACACACACACACACACACACACACACACACACACACACACGTCTTCTGGGCAAAATCAGTAGATTGCATGCATGCGCAGTACATTGAGATACAATATATACACTGCAGCTTTCTCAAATTTTGACCAATCTTGATGAACTCGGTAACGATGTCGCTGAAAGAACTTCCCAACACATCTGTGTACACTGTACAGGTTGCTCACCACATGTTTTATCTCTAGCAACTGAATGTCACGAAACCGTTATTTTTCATTTACATGGTATACATTTGGCAGCTGTGTGTGTGTGTGTGTGTGTGTGTGCTGCAATGCGTTGCGCATGAATACAGCCTCGACAGCTCGTTTTGAGTATCTTTCTTCGGCGAGCTATTTGTCAAACTATTCTGCATCTCGAACATAAACACGGTGCACACTTGCACACACCCCGCAGATCGCTTTGTGCTGAGGACATCAGGCGCCTCATAAACTGTCAATTTGCATCTTGCATTTGCAATAAGAAAAATTACAAGCATCGATCAGATTCTGCAGAGCAGAGGTATTCAAATGGCTCCCCGCGGACCAGATCCGGCCCGCCGAGGGGTGAGAATTGGCCCGTGAAGATGCCGAAACGATAAATAACAGTATATATAATATCTACGAGATATTTTTAATGCCTTGTTTTCAAATTAATTACCGGCTTTCTATTACATGAATGCGCATGAATACAGCCTCGACAGCTCGTTTTGAGTATCTTTCTTCGGCGAGCTATTTGTCAAACTATTCTGCATCTCGAACATAAACACGGTGCACACTTGCACACACCCCGCAGATCGCTTTGTGCTGAGGACATCAGGCGCCTCATAAACTGTCAATTTGCATATTGCATTTGCAATAAGAAAAATTACAAGCATCGATCAGATTCTGCAGAGCAGAGGTATTCAAATGGCTCCCCGCGGACCAGATCCGGCCCGCCGAGGGGTGAGAATTGGCCCGTGAAGATGCCGAAACGATAAATAACAGTATATATAATATCTACGAGATATTTTTAATGCCTTGTTTTCAAATTAATTACCGGCTTTCTATTACATATGAACTAATGTTTTAATGTAAAACATTTATAACTGGCCCTCAGACCAATAGCAGACAGAATTTGGTAAAATTTGTGACGACCATTGCATGCGTGTACTATGCAGGTGCACTCAATCAGAAAAATTTGTGGATGGGATATTCTACACCCATAGACTTATATAGGTTAATAGTTAATAATAATAATAATAATAATATTAATAATAATAATAACAATTATTATTATTATTATTATTATTATTATAACGTGATTTAAAGTGGTTTAGGTACTTTAGGAGGCTAAGTTGGGCTGTTTGAAAACCACTGTAGTAACCCTCTAACCCTCTACATTTAATGGCCTAGTTTTTCCAGATAGCTTGTGAAACCGTTTATTGTTTCAACAGTTACTGCCTCTTCGTCCAGACTGTCTTGCACAAAAAAATTTTCTCCCTTTGTCGGACCCTCTGCTTCAACAATTTGCAATTCTTGGCATAATATGCTCATCTATCCGCTTTCAACGTTATACTATTATATAATAGGCCCTAATAATGTGATTTCAAGTGTCTGTGTGGAAACCACTGGTGTAACCATCTGCATCCAATGCGTTACGCCATCTTAAATATCGGGGAGTATCTCTTTTTTACCTGGCGGTTGCACAAGGTACAGCTACAGAGCGGATGAAGCAAGTGTACGACAAGGATCTCGTCCACGTTCGTTTTTCGTAATTTATGGAAACCCGGAGAGTAATTAATTATACGTACACGTGGCAACAGCCTCTACCTGCTGCTCTGCCGTGAAGGCTTCAATCAATGACGCTATTCGCCCTGGCGTAACCCTGTGTGGCCCTGACGTACGGATGACTACCATTCAGGGGCTGAAAAACCGACGATCATGTTAAAAAATCCTGTCATCGATGGCGGATCCAGGGGGCAGGGGCCGCAAGACCAACCCCTCAAGATTGTACTAGCTAATTTCTCATCATGACGAAATGGCGAAAGTTGTAGGCTAAGTGAGCTGGTGTCGTCTTCCTCTTAGTTTTCAATATTTCATTTCAATTACTGTATAGCACTTATTAATTCATATGGAAAGGTTTGGGACAAAACAGAAGTAAGTAAGTAAGACGAAATTTCTATAGCGCTGCCCGAAGCTTGGCGCAATGCACCAGCTTATTCACGGCCGCTCAATTTGGGTGAAATCCATGGTCCGTAATCCGTAGTCTGCGGTGATGGCCAAGGTTGTAGATCGAAGGTTGTAGATAGAAATGTTTTGATATTCGATGAATACAAGAAAATCTAAGCTGCTAACAAAGAAGGAATCCAATTCACTGTTCTTGAAATCAGCGAATAGATCTGAATAAAGAATGTTAGTATCTCATTAGATTACTGTAGAGTAGTCTTTGAATGAAGTAAATAGGAAGAATTCTCGGTTCACGTTGAGGTTCATTCAGACAAATAAGGGTCTCGAGTTTGCTTTACCGCGAGCAGTTGATGCAACTAAAGATAGCACTCGTTTAAGACAATTTAATTTAGTTTCATTTGAATAAGTAAAGTTAAATCAGTCGAATTTAATTCATTTTCGTCGAAATCGCCTCTGCTATCTTCTTTCCTTGAAGGCTGAACTATACGATGGATTACAGTAAGCACGACAGACGTTTACCATTGTTTAATCAAGTTAGCGCTACAATTGGGCTTAGCATGAGGGAATATATCGCGCTTACTATGTGAGAGAACTGGAGAAGGAGAAAGAGAAGGAGGAAGAAAATTCGAGCGATATATATATATATATATTTCCAAATTGCGTTTTTCTGTCCATCTAAAACGAATTTCTGGCGTCGAACTTTGCCTGACCTCCAGTGTTTATTCTAGCCACCTTGACCTTGGGGGATTTTGAAATGTTGGGGGGGGGGCAAGGTCTGAGTCTCCACACTTTTGGAGGGGAAATTTCCATCCCCCAGCCAACAAATAAAAAAAATTGGAGGGGGCGGCGGATTTTAAAACTTGGGGCGGGGAATTCCTCCAGAGAAGGCCTAGAATAAACACTGCCTGACCACCAAAGAACAGAGAGGACGCGATTAATGTATGCAAAATTTGAACCTTCGGTCTCCCATCTATCGCTCTAGCGGCCTGTGATAAACAAGAAAAGGCGGCAGGTCACGAATTCCAATTTCCAAGACATGGTCGCAGCACACTGTGTCGCCGCCGCGGTGTTTCATATAGCGCGCCTTTGCTCGATTTATTATCTATAACCGGTTTTTGTCTGCACGCTTTGTTTCAATGACTTTTACTGCCTTCCTGCGATCGCGTGATGTGCAGTAAAGTATGAATAGGCCCATGTCGGTGAAGTTATTACCAAACGGTCTATTACGATATATCTATCCGGCTTTTCTAACGATGCACATCGAACCCGAAGGCAGAGACCGTGAAATGGTACAGAGAAGTCGACGATGGATTCATGAGAATATTTTCAGAGATGTCCGGGAGAAGTTTTTCAGACCAATTCATCCAAATAACACGTGAAACTGGCTGACTATGCCGGTGTCGTATAAATTTATTTCCGCCATAAAATTATTTCCTGGGCGGAGCCTGCGGTTGCTAGGGAAATAAAATTATGTGGCATACGTATAAATTTATTTCCGTATAAATTTATTTCCGCCTATCAACATAATATCTAAAAATAGCTTTAATCACTTTAATGCATACGGATAGTAGCAGGCAATAACTTTATTTTCTACATAGGCTATAACTATATAGCCTGCTGTTGGTGGGGAAATAAAATTATAACCGGTAATAAATTTATTTCCTATCTTCTGTCTACCTATACCTGTGCATAGCATTGGTTGGAAATGAAATCATACCCTATGGGTGATAAATTTATTTCCTACCTATCTACACATAACTATATAGCCTACTGATGGCAGGGAAATAACATTATAGCCGGTTGAAAATTTATTTCCTAGTCTACGGTCTATCTATACCTGTATATAGCATTGGTTAGAAATGAAATGATATCCCATGGGTAATAAATTTATTTCCTAGGAAATAAAATTATAACCGGTAATAAATTTATTTCCTATCTATCTATACCTGTGTATAGCACTGGTTGGAAATGAAATGATATCCCATGGGTAATAAATTTATTTCCTAAGAAATAAAATTATAACCGGTAATAAATTTATTTCCTGTCTATCTATACCTGTATATAGCATTGGTTGGAAATGATACCCTATGGGTAATAAATTTATTTCCTAGGAAATAAAATTATAGCCGGTTATAAATTTATTTCCTAGTCTACGGTCTATCTATACATGTTGTCTGTTGATAGCATTGGTTGGAAATGATATCCTATGGGTAATAAATTTATTTTTATAGGAAATAAATTTATAACCGGCTATAATTTTATTACCTAGGAAATAAATTTATTACCCATAGGATATCATTTCCAACCAATGCTATACACAGGTATAGATAGACCTTAGACTAGGAAATAAATTTATAACCGACTATAATTTCATTTCCTCACTATATAGTTATGTGTAGATAGGTAGGAAAGTTTAGTCCTTAAAATCTTTCCAACTGATCTGGTATCGCTAAACAATTATATATACAGTTCAGGCGCCCATAATGTATATTTTTCCTCAATGGATAATGCAAATTTTCTACTTTTACAGATACCGTTAATAATTGACCTGGCTCTAGTTCAATTTTGGTTTTGTGCGCCATCGGCTGAAGCCCTGGGCATTATGATAATAATAATGTGATTTTAAGTGGTTTCTGAGGCTAAGCAAACCTGTGTGTAAACCACTGATATGATTGTGGCACCGTAGAAGTTTATTGACAAACCAATGAATGTACAGTACGAGGATGAGTAACAAAAAACCACTGCAGAACAATATAACAGTGAGCGTAATACAACATTTAACACCAAGTGATTTATGCAATTTCTATCTCATTAAATGTAAACTTGAAGCTACTTTGTCAAATGGAAACTTGAAACTACTTTGTCAAAATCGCGATTGACCGCATTCGAAAAACAAATGATGGATAGGACGACTGTGATTGACTGTAATTGGCAGCCAATCACCGTGGTTATAGGTAATGAATGTTTATGAACTTGTGTATATGCATGAGATTTGCGTATGTGTTATGCCTCATGGCTCCACCCATATAATTGCTTCAAGCATTGCCATTGGTTGCCTGCAAAGAATTCCCAAGGAGGAAATAAAATTATAGTTGTCGTTGCTATGGGAGGGCGGTTCTAATCTTGATTGACAGGCTATCTGCCGACCAATCAAAACTTGACCAGGAAATAACTTTATGGGGGAAATAATTTTATACGACACCGGCATAGCTACCAATGAGGACGGTTTCGTTTCAATCGATTCCAGCGTTATTTCTAGGATTGTCAATTGGGGGCGGGGTGCTGATATATTCTGGCGGGTCCTTTGAAAAAGTCTGACAAGCAAAAAAGGTAGACATAATCCCTGCCCTCGGATTAGGGAGGGCTTAAATGGCACAAAGCCACGCATCATTCTTCTTGCTCTCTCAGGCGATATCCACCCAAATCCTGGACCATCCCCATCACACACAACACTCTGCACTCTCAACATCAGATCCCTCACTAATCCTCAACACACACATTCACTACATGAACTTGCTAACTCACAATTAGACTCCTGTTCTCAAAACACACATTACTCTCAAAACACACACAACCCTCAACAACTGATGTAATTGCATTGAGAAACCTGGGTTTCATCATCAACCACTGCATCTCAATTGATAGAAGCCACCCCACCTGGATTCACCTAATAATGTTTTTCCTAGAATAACCAAATCCAACTCTTCTTCCAACCTCGGAGGAGGCACAGCCTTCCTCATCCGTGATCACATTCAAATAACTAGTTCATCATCAACACAATTTTCATCATTTGAATGCTCGTCAGTTACTCTAAAACTCCCATATAGATTTCTGACGACGAAATTAACCATTTTCAATGTTTACCGTCCTCCATTATCATCAAAATATTCAACTGCTTTTGGAAAATTCCTCGATGAATTCACCATCTTTCTAGGCTCAGCAGCAACAACCCCACATGAATTCGTAATAACTGGAGATTTCAACATACATGTTGACAAGAACAATGACCCAAATTCTATTCAATTCAAACAGCTCCTAACACAAGCAAACCGAAACACAGCACATTTCCTTTCCAACTCACACTTTTGGCCACACCTTAGACCTATTAATCACCCTATCTTCTTCATCACCATCTCCTTGTTCATCAGTCAGCCCATGCTCACCATCGGATCATTTCCCCATTTTCACTATCCTAAACGTCCGCCCACCACCCCTCCACCTCGTGGTACCTACTCATTTCGCCGTCTCAATAAAATTGATATATCCACCTTTTTGTGAAGACATTGAATCATCTGACCTCGCCACCAAACCCCAAACACCCTACAATCACTAATTGACAAATATAATTCTGTCCTATCTGCCCTACTCGACAAACATGCTCCCATAATCACACGGCCACTATCATCTCACGGTAACAACCCTTGGTACAATTCCTTCATCCATTCTTTTAAGTCATTTCGAAGACGTCTAGAAAGAATTTACAACCGAACACATTCTGCTATTGACCTAAAAAGTTGTTCTGCAACAAATCACTACCACAACCTTCTCATATCTGCCAAAAAAAAATATTATTCTAACTTAATTGCATCCAACAGCTCTAATCCTCGTAAACTCTGGAACACTGTGAATTGTCTATTCCACCGCAATAAAGCAAAGCCTCTTCCTCAATCCATTTCGCAACTTGCTGATTCATTTGCTAATTTTTTTTCTGGTAAAATCTCTAAGATCCGCGCCAATCTAAAATCTACCATGACCAATCAAAATACATCTCCACATCACCCATCACCACCAGAAGCTCCTTCCAATTTTTCCTGCTTCACTCCTGTGACTGAGGAAGAAGTATCTAAACTCCTGCAGTCCTTTCCAAACAAGCAATGCAGTCTTGATCCAATACCAACCTCTCTTCTCAAACAGTGTGCCTCTACCCTAGTACCAACTATAAATAAAAATTATCAATTTATCTCTTTCCACAGGCACATTCCCATCCTCATTTAAAAATTCCTCGTAACTCCACTTCTTAAAAAACCAAACCTTGACAGAGAGGATCTCAACAATTATCGCCCCATTTCAAACCTGTCTGTCCTCTCCAAACTCACAGAGAAAATTGTTCTTTCCAGACTAACTGAGCATTTGTCAAAAAACTCCTTATACAACACTCACCAATCTGCTTATACAAAACATCATTCAACAGAAACCGTCCTCACATACATTTATGACAAACTCCTCACTGCCATTGGATCTCAACGAGTTACTGGTCTCTGTCTCCTTGATCTTTCTGCTGCCTTCGATACTATAGATCACAAAATCCTTCTGAAACGCCTTTCCCTCTGGTTTGGAATATCTTCTGTAGCTCACCGCTGGTTCCAATCCTATCTCCAATCTAGATCCTTTCAAGTTTCATGCCTGAATCAAACTTCATCACCCCTCTGATCTATACTATGGAGTTCCACAAGGATCTGTCCTTGGACCGGTTTTGTTCAGTCTCTACACTACCCCACTGTCATCCTTAATCAACTCTCTCAAGTTGAATCATCAACTTTATGCAGACGACACTCAATTATTTTTTCGTTTACTCCATCTTCCTTTAAGGCATCAATCTCTGAACTAGAATCAGCATTTTCGTCAATCTCATCGTGGATGTCAGCTAATCTCCTTGCCCTCAATCCCTCCAAAACAGAATTTCTCTTATTTGGACTGCCACAACAACTGAAGAAAATTGAAAATCCCACACTGACATTAGCCCCAGATACAATAATAACCCTGTTCCAACTGCAAAAAATCTTGATTTACTTTTGACTCCTCCCTAAATTTTGAAGCTCACATATCTCAGCTATCAAAAAACCTGTTATGCTCACATTCGTGATCTACGTCGCCTTCGTCCCTACCTTGATATTAAAACTGCTTCCACCATTGCCACTTCAATAGTTCACTCTAAGTTAGACTACTGCAACTCACTGTTTCACAATCTTCCAAAGACTTCCATATGTAAACTCCAATCGATTCAAAATGCCTTAGCTCGTGCAGTAACTAAATCGCCTAAATTCTGCCACATTACACCATTACTCAAATCTCTCCACTGGCTCAAAATAACAGAACGCATTGAATATAAAATAATATCGATGACTTATAACTCACTCCATACATCAAAACCTGTCTACCTAAGAAATCTGATAATTCCACAACAACCTGGATCTACTAGATCTTCTTCTCATGTAACTCTCCTTCGACCTCTGAATCAATCATCTCTCAAAATTTGCAATCGTGCTTTTTCATACGCTGCACCTGAGCTTTGAAACTCAATTCCAATATCCCTTCGCTGTCTACATCAGAGCCAAATAACAAACTCTGAGTCACAATTTTCTCCCCTTCTTGCAACATCTCCTCATGTTTTTCTTTCTAAACTAAAATCATTTCTCTTTATAAAATCATTTCCTCCATAGCTGTAGCGTCCTGCCCACTCGCCCTTTTGATTAAATGACCCGGCATGAATGACCCACCTTTGGCTATAGCTACTTCATTTGAGATTAAGCGCATAGGAATAAGGAGCTACTTCGGTGCATCTTTTGGAAGCGCTTTAGAAATTTACGAGATTTTACTTACTTACTTACTTACTTAGCTATACGCATGAGGATTGAAACCAGTCTGACAGTACTCGATGGAGTCGCTTGGAGGGGAGAGCGGGCCGCACGCACCGGGTGGCACAAATTACAGCATAACAAGGCGATGACACCAAAGCGTTTGGTGTTTGTATACGTTAAATAGGCTAAGTGATTCCGTTTGTACGTATGAGGAACTGGTACAGGAAAACTCAAGGAGGTCCATGAAGTAATTTGTTTTGCTATGTTTTTGTTGTTTAGGGTGGAGGGGAGGTTGACAAACTTGACACCGTGGCTCTATCGACCGGGTGAAACCAAGTCTAGTGAATAGATATAGCGTCTCTTGCTACCGCACGCGCTAACTAGCGAAAATTGCTTATCAAGAGGATTTGCCGTGTTCGTATTTATTTCATAGAATCTGATACCATGTGTTCTCGAGTCAACAAATCCAACCCAGTATTTCAAGACGCATTGGAAACGCTGCTTACTAATTTTTCTGTATTCTGTTTCAAAGACCTGACTTTGCTTGACCATATCCGCTATTAGCCTATTCCTATTTATCTTCCTTGTTAGTCTAATTCTGTCGACTGAAACCGAAAATAGGCTATGCTTTCTAGGAGACGATCAGATTTCAGGCTAATGATCTAACTTTTCAAACACCGAAGAACAGTATTGGATCTGATTTTCGGGGGAAATGGTCGTTTTCAGGGTGAGAATTTCTTCTGTAAGATTACATTTGAAGGAAGTAACAATATGTAACAAAATAAATCTAATTCGAAATTGCATATTATGACTTGTACTACAACCAGAGAAAGTGCCTAAGAATAAGCAGCTACTGTTTGTGATGCTTTCCAGGCCGCTATATAAATCCACGAGATTTTACTTTACTTACTTACTTACTCTCAATTGAAATTGAGAATATATCGATTCAAAGAACTGCAAGTCCTTAGGGTAGTAAGACCTTAAGCTCACTGATCTTAGTTGTTTCTTTATTTTGTTAACCGAAATTCCTTTGTAGGCCTTATTTCTGCTTAATTTGCTTATGTAAGATAAAAGCTAATTCTAAATGCAAACGACGGAACTAGCTTCTGTAATTGAGTTTTCACCAAGTAACTTCTCGAGAATTTAGACATAGACCAACCCATTATGATTCAGATCCAACCCAACACACGAAATAAATATGGTTACTTGATCCAACCCACCGTAATACTTTCCATATTCGTAAATCAAGACTTATTTTCTGACCCAACCCAACCCACCATAAACACGAAGGGACATTTGTTAAATCGCCCTAGACTTTGACCTTGGTCATGACCTCGGCGATACATAAGTTGTCTCTTTAGTAGTAGTAGTAGTAGTAGTAGTAGTAGTAGTAGTAGTAGTAGTAGTAGTAGTAGTAGTAGTAGTAATAGTAATAATAATAATAATAATAATAATAATAACAATAATAATATGTCTATGTCTGAGTTATCTCCTAGGCTCTATAACCACAGCGCCCTAGTTGTAGGATAACCGTCTGTCATCCTGTCAGGCCTAGGCTCGGTTATATTATCTAGTTCTGACAGTTCGACACTGCATTCCCAAGAGTGCTGGACATAATTATACAAAGTAAAGGATACAAACAGTTGTTACATCTGCTACGAACCACTCACTCTTTACACGCGAAAACGTTGTCAGGAAGTCCTAAGTCACGGCAATGGCCTTCTGTGTCTGCCTACTCTGAGGCCGCTCTAAAACCCGTTACTGAGTCACCTGCGACCTTTAATAGGCCTACAATGCAAAGCAATCAATCTCCAGAAGAAAAAAGCGTTTCCTAGAAACAACCCTTGTCTTCCTCCCAGTTGTCATCTTTCCCATTCCTTCCGTCGTTTTAAGCAGAAACTCGTCACGTGCGCGCCGCTCTGTGTAATTATTATGTTCGCTCAAAATAGCAAAACAGGGAGATAATAAATTTGTCTTGTGCGGTCTTCCATTCCTACTTGTACTTTAGGGAAAATTTTCAAACAGCAAACGAAATTCCTGTTAATAATTAAAACGAGGAGCATAAAAGCACATCCAAAAGTCTCGTGACTCGTCACGTGCATCATTTGAATGAATAACCATCTGGCGGAGAACTCTGTAGCTACCAGTGGCGTAGCCAGGATTCCAGAATGGGGGGAGGGGCACGTCGATATTTTCTGGTAAAAATCGCGACGAGCAAAAAACCTCGTTTTAAGCAATTTCCACTACTTTCATATTCATTCGTACATTCACCTCAACCTCGTGATATGTACCCCTACCTACCACCACCCCCAACTCCCAGCTCACAGAAAATGGCCTGCAAGCTCTCAGCGTTATCTGAAATCACTGACTTCTTTCTTTGTCTTAGAATTAGTCTTCTTAAAGTTAAGAACGTTATCACGAAACTTCAAAATCTTATAACATTTAGATTCCCTAAGTTCCAAATCGATTTTTTCTTCATAAGAAACCGGATCAGAATCATATAATATAGCATAATTTATTTTTTAGAATTGCATAGCGTCGTGATCCTCCTCTTAAGTACCTAAAATAGTATATTATATGACCCTCTACTTGAAAACAGAACCACTGCTCTGGACCATGTATAGTCACAGTGTGAGTCCGCGTAGTTCTATATGTAATTGCTCCTGTACTTGATAAAAATGGATCCAGTGGGTATCTTGTGTCCGACCAAACACCCGTCGTGCTCTGGGTGGCGTGAATCGGAGAGATCTTCGTTAAAATATGAATCAAGTGGGATTTGAACGCCGAAACAGCGATCGAATCGCCTTCGCGAAGCAATTCACGCCGGCCGCTGCATGTAGCGGATCTCCGCGACGACAAGATATTCGCAGGAGACGGACTGCGATATATAGGCCCCATATACAGATAGATGCAAACGGTCTTTGCGGGCGACGCTTCCAGGATTAGCATCGCGGCAATCAGAATTCTCGGGCGACCACCTGTTTCTTTCGTCCGATTCTTAAAATATTTACGTCGAACGCAACCAGAAGGAGCTCTATATAGCTGGTAATAAACAACCGAGCCCAGAATCGCTCTGTTCTAAGCCACAGCTTTTCGCTAGAAGGGACAGAGACGGGAAGTGTCCAGAACAACATAAAAAACAGGAAATCAAGACAAATTAAATAAGATATAAAGAACTGGATTCAATTGTCCTTCGGTGTAATCGAGCAAATGTCTTCAGTGGCAGATGTCTTAAATTGGCGGTAGTGGGGGGCAATGCTTCGATGGAAAGAGTTTTTTATATATAATTTTAAACGGTATCCGTCTAGACAAGCGAAAATTTCTTTGTGTATTTCTTTCTGTCTCTCTGCCTGTCTGTCTGTTTGGCTATCTGTCTCTCTAGACAGGCGAGAGTCACTGTGTAATCTCTTTGCATGCTTTCTCTCTGCCAGTCTATATACAGTATATGCATTTATCTGTCTGTCAATATGTCTGTCTGTCTGTTTGTCTGTCTAGCTAGCTATAACTGTTTCAACGGTAGAATAAGCGCCTAGGAACAAGCAGCTACTGCGGTACCTGTTCTCGAAAGCGCTATAGAAATTCACGAGATTTTACTCACTTACTGTAATTAGTAATTTTCGAAGTCTCGTGCACTGACTGACCTTGTGCGGATCAAATAATTATTTGAGGACATCGTCGCTTGTTATATGCGTGTATTATACTTATAACTAGAAACTAAAATTGATTGGGATCATTGGCGGTTCCAAGAAGTCTTGGTGAGGGAGATGCAATGAATTTCTAGGAGATTTGGTGGGGGTGGGGGTGAAATGAAATCCCGAAAAAGGTTGACAAGCAAAAAAAGGACAGTGGAGGATGCATCCCCAGTCATCCGCAACGTGGAACCGCCCCTGGTTGGGTTCTACAAATTGACTCGTGGACACCTCTGACTGGTCGTTGTTGTTTTAGGTCTTCTCGTAGATCACAACGACACGGATACTTTGAATGCGTTCCAGTATGCGCTGTGGTCGGTAAACCGAAAGGAGGCGAGGCATTACCATCTGCGAGACGTTACAGTAGGCGTCGAACTGAGTAACAGTTTTTCAGTCGGATCTCACAGTAAGCTGATCAGTCCACCGAGTCAGGCATTCGAATCGGTCAATTGATTGGTCACAGATATGCCACTCAGTCTGTCTGGCAGCAACGTCTAAAATCGTGCATCATTTCGTTCTCCGCGATTAACTCAAACCTACTAAATGGGGTTTTGCTCTTCTTTTCTTGTTCTTGTTCTTCCTGTTCTTGTTCTTCCTGTTCTTGTTCTTTGTTCTTGTTCTTGTTCTTCTAGTTCTTGTTCTTCTTGTTCTTGTTCTTGTTCTTCTAGTTCTTGTTCTTCTTGTTCTTGTTGTTCTTGTTCTTCCTCAGGTCCCATGTATTGTTTTTCTACATGGGCGACTATGGACTTCCATTTCTTTATCTGTTCTTCGCAGCTTGTATGAGTTCTAATTCTGTATCTTGCTCTTTTTACGTGTGTCAGTTGACTACTACTGGTATGCGTAATTCTTTGTCTTCCTCTTTCTCTTTTGCCTTCCACTTTTCCAGTGGTTACCAAGGCTATATACCAAGCTTTCTATGCCGTTCCCTCTCATTATATGTCCAAACAATTGAAGCTGTATTTTCCGTAAGGTAAACCGCAAGTACATCATCATCATCATCATCATCATCATCATCATCATCATCACTGTCATCATCACCACCATCATCATCACCTCCATCACCTTCATCATCATCCGTAACTGTTTGGTAGCGCTAGACCATTGATGTCTGTTGCCACCTTCACAGCTGTATCCCATAACTATCGAATTGCCCCTATTCTGAGGAATAATCCTGGCTACGCCACTGGAAATTCTATATTATTATCATCACCTGGTAAATGAGCGGATTGTATCTATTATGAGGCAGCGATGGTGGCTTGCTTGTGCCTGTAGTATGTCGGATGTTATCCGATGGAGTATTCGTCTTCTTTGTTAACCACACGATGAGCACAATCAGCACCGTCAAGTCCTACAGCACGACGTTCCACGTTCCGTTCATTTCCTCTGGAATGGCCGTGAATGGTTCACGTCAGGAAAACGGGTACGAACTGTACATACGACCGCACTATGCCCGGGCCTTACTCCATCTGATCATGCACTACAACTGGAAGGAAGTCTGGTACCTCTACGATACCAACGAAGGTTGGTATAGCTTCTCATTCAAGGGACGTTAATTAAATTGGTCTTGATTTTGGCCTTCGCCTTGCACACATAGTAAGTAAGTAAGCAAGCAAGTAAAATATCGTGACTTTATATAGCACTTTGGATAGTATTACAGTAGTAGTTGCATATTCTTATGCGCTTAAACTTTCTTGAAATATCTATAGGCAAGGTTGTTTGTCGGCCGGGCAAAGCTCAGTGTATCCATGAGGCGGCCGGCCGGGTTGTTATGGCTACTGCAGGCAACCACAAAAGCCGGTCTAGTTTGGTCAACGATCTAAACCGCCCAATCTTTCCAGGTGTTAAATCTAGGTTTCCAGCCAGGTATTTAATTTAAAAAAATGACGTCGCGCCGATTATGAATTTTGACGTTGCCTTTAGTAAACGCCTGGTCCAATGCAGACGGCGTAACCGAACACACTTAAAACACACTTAGAAAATGAATAATGATCTTAAAGTCGACGTTTTCAATGCAGTCATGGTCCGCACTCGGATCTATCTTGGCTTTACTGAAGTTCCAAGGAAGAGACCGTTCTATTATTAATCATATTTTATAGGAAGAATTTTAGTCAGCAAAAAATATTGCAGGAGGTTTTAATTCATGCATGGTTACAGGCAGATAACAATTTGGGTAGCAACTGGAAAATTCCAGCGATGAATCTGCTCTGCTTTAGTGAGAGGAGATAAGATAAGAACAGGCGCGATTCCGCGTTGCATTATTATAGCCCACGCAGCAATCGTTTTGACTGGTAACAATCTTATTGACGCGAGGAATAAGATTGGATTCAATTCTAGCCATAGACTGGATTTGTTTAATATTTGCGTTTAATCGCGCACCTCGCGACAAAAAATCAGACGTGGAATTTCCTCGAGCGAAGAAAGAAAATAGTTCACCCAAAGTACAGCTTCTGTCATTTGCAGGGCGCGATTTGTAGGGGGACGAGGGGACTTTTCCCCCCACTGCCCAACTGCATCCCCTACTGCTACATCCTCCCACCACTGCATCCCCCACTGCTACACTTCCCCAACAACTACATCCTCCCCAAGCTCGACATATTCCCACCACCCCCACTGCTCCAGGTCACAAATCGCACCCTGGTCATTTGCATCTGCGATCCACTCGGCTATCCTTTCCCTATAAAGAAATTCTCTTCATCCTCCATCCTTTATCTGTCGATTTATTTTCTAAGATAGGACGCTTTTCTGGTTGACCGGATGAAGACAATTTGATGACCTGGAAGAGAATGAGAGGAGTCGCTCTTCCGTTCCGCCGGCTAATAGTCCGGCGACGAGCATCGTTACGGTTCACTGGACTTAATTTCACCCCTGGGCGGGGCTCCGCCTGACCGAGTTCGCGAAATGAGCGAAACTTTATGGGCTTATATTCTTACTGATAAATATGCCTGTTCAGCCTTCACATCTTAAAAAAACTAAATTACGTAAATAGACCTCGGGATGTTGCGCGATTGATCAATTTTATGTATGAGATATGATTTCTAAAACATAGAATTACGTACGTTACGTAAGGCAATTACGTTGGGTATGTCTAAAATATGGTAAATATTGTTTAATCAGTAAATGATGGATGAATTTGGCTACCCATAGGCAAATCTAGAGAGGAACATAAATTGTTTTCAAAATAGATATTTTCTCTTAGCGATTGGCTTAGCACAGCCGATGTCTGACTGATCTGTGTCAGCCATAAATCAGGCTTTCACGAGGAAAAGCAGCTTATAGGAAATTGCCAAGTCCAATCAATCAAACACTCGGTCTATAATTTGATACTATAGAACAAAGCGTGCCCGACGCTTTGCCAATTTGAAGTTACAAAGTTTGCAACTTTAGAAGAACTCTGGTTTCAAAGTCTTTAAACTTTAATCGTCGTGAAAAATATGAATATGAACAAGAATCCAGAGAAATTAAAATGTCAATTTTAAACATCTTCTGAGCTGTTACAGTCTCAACGACTACAGTGTATATCCGCTGTACGTTATGTCCAATACCCTCCAATACGATAGTGCATCACACGGGGCCGTTCATTGCACGTACGTTACAACTGAGTATACGTTCTATAATCGAGTCCGTTTGGAGCTTGGATAGCTTGGATAACAAAGGAAACAATGCAACTAGTACAACAGAAGAGGGAATTGAAAGGGGCTAAAAGCACAGAGTTGAAAGAAAAATATAAAGAGGTAAAGGCAAAAGTGCAGAAAAGCTTACGGCAGGATAAAAATAATTATTATAACAAGGTATGCGAAGAATTAGAGGAAGACTCGATAAACTGGAATAGCAGGGGAGTGTTTAAAAGCTAAAGGAGCTTACAAAAACCTTTCGCGCCTCAAACATGTTATCATCAAATCAAAAGAAGGGATTATGTTGGGAGAGAAAGCAGCGATACTGAAAAGATGGGAAGAGTATGGAACGGAATTATTTAGCTCAGAGGAGGAAAAGTCAGAAACACCCATGCCAGAGGCATAGTCCGGGGAAAAGGAACCACCACCTTTAAAGTCAGAAATAGAAAAGGCAATATCAAGAACTGCCAACAGGAAAGCTGCGGGAGTGGATGACATACCAATTGAATTACTCAAATTGGGAAAAGATGAGGCAATCACAATTATGCACAAATTATGTGTTAGAATTTGGGAGTCGGGGTGAGTGGCCAAGTGATTGGCTGAAATCAATATTTATACCGTTACCAAAGAAAGGAGACAAAAACGAATGCACGAATTATAGAACTATAGCCCTGATATCACATATTAGTAAGATATTGCATGAGTCATTTTGGAAAGGATAGACAACAAAATGGAGGAGGAGATTGCAATAGAGCAAGCAGGCTTCAGAAAAGGACGTGGCACAAGGGATCACATAACAAATTTAAGAATAATAATGGAAAAGGCAAAAGAATTCCAGCAGCCACTGTACATCTGCTTTATAGACTATACAAAAGCATTTGACTCTGTACCTCATGAAAAATGGTATATATAATTTGAGATGGGCTTTCCATGCACATCTGGTTCAACTACTAACAAATTTGTACAAAAACCAAAAAGGTGCCATACGAATAATGGGAACAGTCACAGAATGGTTCAAAATAAAAAGGGCGTGAGACAAGGTTGTATAATAATATACGTCTGTTTAATATAATAGCAGAAATGATAATGCGTGTGGCTTTTAAGGGTTCAAAGGGGGATGCAAAGTTGGTGGACTAACCATTAATAATCTAAGGTATGCAGACGATGTGGTTTTGCTGGCATCGAGCGCACAGGAACTTCAAGAACTAGTAAGCAGAGTGGAACAAATGAGTGCGAAATATGGGCTTTCAAATAAATGTAAATAAATCAAAAGTAATGACAACTAACGGAGACAAAGTTTCCATCAGAGTAGATCAGAAGGTAATGGAACAAGTGGGAAAGTTTTCATATATCTTGGCACGATTATATCAGAAGACTGCTCCTAGAGGAAGAAATAAAGGCCAGATTGATAAAAAGGAAGGGGTTGCCATCAGAAAAATGAAGAACATTTGGAAAGACAACAATATCAGCATGAGAAAAAAGGATAATCGAGAGTGTTGCATGGAGTACAGCATCATATGGATGTGAAAGTTGGACTTTGAGAAGAAAAATACAGAGAAGAATAGAAGCTTTTTGAAATGTACTCATTACGCACCATGCAAAGCATAAGCTGAGAGATAGGAAAACCAATGAGGAGGTTTTGAAAATGTCAGGCACGGAAAGACGTTTCCTCAACATGTGCAAAAGAAGGAAGCTGCAATACTTCGGACACGTACAGCGGAACAGCGACACTAGGTCAACACTGGAGAGGACAATCCAACAAGGAATGATGTCGGGAACTAGACGAAGAGGGCGACCAGGGAGAAGATGGGTGGATGACGTGGAAGAGTGGACAGGAATGAAAATATCAGCAGCAGTCAAGAAGGCAGAGGATCGACATGGTTGGAGGAAAGAAATTCATGCTGTCACCTTAACTTCAGTTCATGAAGGAACAAGGAGAAGATGAATCGAGTCCGTTATCTATATAATGAAGTTTTAACTTATACTGGATTTTATCTGTCGTATTCAAATTCACCGCGTCCGTTCAGGACTCGAAAGGTTGCAGCAGCTGTTCGACGCTGTTACCGAAGAGGGTTACGTCATTCGAACTCACGTCTATCGAGTGGAGGATGCTGATGATGCATACGACACGCTTCAGAGGATCGACGCGCGAAGAAGCGACGAGAAAAGACTGCTTCTGGATCTTCCAACCAAGGAATGCGAAAGACTCATAGATGCTGAGGTTGACTTATATTATAACAGCAACAACAACAACAACAACAACAACAACAACTACTACTACTACTACTACTACTACTACTACTACTACTACTACTACTACTACTACTACTACTACTACCACTACTACTACTACTACTACTACTACTACTACTACTACTACTACTACTACTACTACTACTACTACAACTACTACTACTACTACAGTACTACTACTACGACTACAGCAACTACTACTACTACTACTACTACTACTACTACTACTACTACTACTACTACTACTACTACTACTACTACTACTAATAATAATAATAATAATAATAATAATAATAATAATAAAGGCTGACGATTTTTAAAAGCTGACCTCTTGTCTCTCTCTACACCCAGCTAAATAGCCATTGTCCTCTCTGGTCCCTGCAACTGGTGATTCTATTTGGTACCAAAGGGAAAGAGATCTGATTCAAGTATAGATTTAAATGTAATATCTACACAACAGGCAGCGGCCCTACGACAGTAAACGCTATAGGCTACCAATTTCAATTTTAGGTCTCGTAACCCTTGGCAACAAATCAGTTCTTTCGCGAATTTCGTGCACCGGGAAAATGCCGGAAAATTAATTGGGCGACACGAAAAATGAAAGTCCGTTAAATTCAAAGAAAGACCAACAAAGGCGCCAATTCGGCCAATCACACACTCTGCCATTCACTGATTCGTTGTTCTGTTTATTCCGAACGAGACAAAATGCGCCGTCGGCGGCTGTCGCTCGCAAAAGCCCGAGGCGCCCACGATCGACGAGATCCGATTTCTAATAGCCATTTAAAAGGATAAAGTGGCTCCAATTTTTCACTGTGATTTGCAAAGAACGTTTTCTCTCGGTATTTCATTGGCCTCGGCTGGGTCTCCAGACTTCGCTTTTTTTCTCTCTCTCTCTCTCTCTCTCTCTCTCTCTCTCTCTCTCTCTCTCTGACACATCGCCGTCTATTATATATTCGCGTTTGCTTGGCGTAGCCACCGGGGAAGGTATGGGGCGGGTTGCTTCTATTTTGGGTGGGACTGATCGTAGGTTTGCGCAAACCGTCGAAAGAAACATTGGGGGGGTAGCATGATCGAAGAGAATACGTGAATGCTCGAAGAACTTATTCGATGAGCTTTTATGGTCGTCGGAGGTTTTCTACCTGAAAATATCGATTTGCCCCACCCCATTTCGAGATCCTAGCTACGCCACTGGTTGCCGACCGCTGGAGTTGTTCTTAGAATTGCATAGAAGCAATTTAATGTGGCGGCCGTATGATGCACACAATTGCTGTGAATCCAGAGTCCATTAAAAGAAAGAAAGAAAATTGTGTTGTATATATTGTCAGACCCAGTGGCGTAGCCACGGGGGAGTTTGTGGGTTAATTCCCCCCTTGGACGGCGCAAAAATTTGTTGATGTATTCCCATGCAATTTTTATTTTTTTAGGCGATTTTGGGGTGAAACTCTCCCCCTCTTGGCGGTTATCGATGACTTTTTTCAACCCCTCTTCCGGAAATCCTGGCTACGCCACTGGTCAGACCAGATTTTCGTCCTCCAGCTGTGTCCAGCTATTGACTTCTCCACTGACATCTCTCCAAAGTTCTCTGTCCTTTGCTATTTCTTCCAAAGTCTTTCGGTGTCTTCCGTCAGTTTTTCTGTTGAGATTCAGCCCTGCCACGTGCAGATCCTTTTCCAATCCGTCTCTTCGGTCTTCCTTTAGGCCATTTCCCTTCTGGGTTGTAGTTGAAAATGCGTTTTGTGTTTCTTATTTCTTCTATTCTGAGTATGTGTCCGGTGACTCGGTCCATTTCATTCTCTCTTCCTGATTACTTCCATAATGCTCAGCTGCAGTGTTCTCTCTCAACTTCTTCATATTTTATATGTTCTTTGTGTATCCAATCCTTAATATCGTTCTTAGCCATTTATTTTCTCCGATTCTTTTTTTTATGGTCCAAGATTCACATCCATATATTAGTATTACTGTATTGGTATTGCACAAGTGTTGAGAATTCTTATTTTCCCCTTCCCAGTGTCATGTCTTTTGAAAATGTTGGTATATATGACCTATTGTGCGCACTCTGCTAAATTGCTAATGCAGTCTACACTGAGCGGAAAGGAAAGCAACAGACTGTAAAATGTTGTAATGACACTGAAAGTATTTAAATACTTTCATAAATACTTGGTTCTCAGGTAGTATTTAAATAGTATTTAAATACCCAAATACCAGGTAAGTATTTAAATACTGGCAATAAGGTTTAAAACTTTTAAATTTTAAATATCTTGAAAATGATTTGATGATTTGACCACGGACAGTAAAGAAATGTTAGTTAAAATTGCTACAATGCAATTAATTTTAAGAAAATGTAAAAATGAAGTCTATAAGAAATGTTATAATTCTGAACAGTGTTTAATCTAGACTCCTAGTATTTAAATACTGGGACTACAACACTGAAAATGTGACATAACACTCAACAGGAACCGAATCTATGACCACGGACAGCAGGCGTTAAATGCTATATGCAATTATTTTATCCTCTGAAAAGTGTTTAATCTAGACTCCTGGAAGCCGCTGTTAGTCCATGTAGTATTCCAAAAGCCGCTGTTAGGGAGTTATCCAAAATTTCCGGGGAGGAAAGGGCAATTTCCCCCGGAAACGGCCTAGATTAAACACTGCCTCTGAATGTATTAAAATCGATAGCAATATCAGTCTACGCCAACAACCGAAAAAGCCCATTTTATTTATTACACAAAAACCAGCATTCTGGTTTTGTTTATGAGATCCATCAAAGAGTTATTAAATAAATCCTTATTTATCTAGATCCAGTTCGGTCGGTACTAAGCTACGCATATTTCCTTATGACAGTCTCTTATCACCGTAGCATCCACTGATATCTTAATGCATTAAAACCTGTGTTATAAAGAGAATAATAATAATAATAATAATAATAATAATAATAATAATAATAAATAATAATAATAATAATAATAATAATAAAGAGGCGTCTCCAGGTGCGGTAAAGCCATGGCGTTACCTCACTCTGCCTTCCCCCTAATAATTTATTCGGTTTTAAAACGAACTTGAGCGGTCGATCTGTCTTTTCTGTCGAAATTCCGTTTTTTTGAATTTTGGGGTCGCCCCTTTTGTAGAACATGGAGCGGAAGATTATTCATTAGTCAAGTGCTCTTGCTCGATTTGCCTGTGACCCGGAATACTGCGAAGCATTTACTTTTATTTACTTCTAATCAAATATCGAACTTCTATAGCGCCACTCCGTGATACAATAGGAGCATCAGTCGACGGCACACCAAGTCACAATCACGCAGGATCCTGGTCTAATGCAGGATACCAGGTCGGTCAACCAGTTGAAAGGTTATGGCGGATAAGGCAGATGAAAACGTTGAGTTTCATGACAAAAACAACGGGAATTCGTGTTTCCACTGGACTAGACTTACAGTAGCGTCATTTCGCACTTTTTTTGGGGGGTGAAAAAAAAATTGTGGGCCAATTTTCGGCAAATTTTTTGCAAATGTGGAGCAATTTTGGGCAATTTTTGAAAATTTTGAAATTTTTTGACATTTTCGGCAAATTTTGGCGATTTTATTGCACATTTCACATTTATTTATTTATTTAATACTGTACATTATATGTAATTTCTTCATTTCTTGGGGCCGCGGTCCCCCGCTCCCTCCCCCCCCCCCAATGACGCCCCTGCAGACTTAGAGATGACAAAGGCCCAAACACACTGCTTCAGTAGACTGTCTTACATCGACTATCGTTTTCTGCCGTCCTCTATAACAATGCTTCTTAACTAGAGAGAGAATTCCACATCATTAAGTCAACGCTATCCCAAGCAAATCAACAAATTTCAAGACAGTGACGGACAAAGATACAAACAGACAGACGCAATAGAACACAGAAAGATGCAAACAGAGTGGAGGGGGACGCCGAGTCCATCCGCTAGACCATTAACTCAAATGGACAATAAATTCTCGACCGAAGCCTGTTCGTAAGCCGACCAGCAGGGTCATATTCGGGTAGCAGAACACGGTCCTCGGTAAGGCCCATGTTATCCATCCGTTGGTGGCGTGACCGATTGAGTCGAGTGCTGCATTTATTGCAAGAGGGAGACGATCAACGCTGCCCCGAAGGAAGGCCCCGCTTCCGAAGCGACTGCCAAAGAGAAAATGTTCTCGCTGGACAGCAACAAATGCTTTATAGTCTCTCTCTCTCTCTCTCTCTCTCTCTCTCTCTCTCTCTCTCTCTCTCTCTCTCTCTCTCTCTCTCTCTCTCTCTCTCTCTCTCTCCTTATCTATCTCCTTCTCTCATTCTCTGTCCCCTCTCTCTCCTCTCTTCCTCCTCCCCCTCTGTGTCTCTGTCTCTGTTTCTCCCCTCTCTGTCTGTCTGTCTGTCTCTTTCTCTTTCTTCCTTTCCCTCTCGTCTTCTAGTTTTTCTCACAGATGTAAATCTAGGCTGAGGTAAAATGACGGCCCAGTCAATTTCGTCTTTTTGTATTTTTTACATCTTCAGAACAAAGTTTCGAGAACAGTCGTACATCATTACATGCTTGTTGGACTCGTAAGTATAACTTCCGTTTAACGATGTCATCAATTTTTCAAGAAGCCTTTTGCAGTTTACCCTTAATTATTGCAGAGACAATTTCGTTTGCGCATCTCTTAAAAATTCATTTATTTAGCTCTGACTTTCATTTACTCCAATAGCCTAAGGACAATTTCTCTCTCTCTCTCTCTCTCATCTCTCTCTCTAGATCTCTATATAGATATAATATACACAGTGTCCACTGTCCATGCATATATATATATATATATATACAGTGTCTATATATGCATGTATGCGCATGCATACTGATTTATATGTTTATATTACCGGACTCAAGAGATTATGATTCTTATATGAAGTACGTGTCTATTTTTCATAGTTTTTATTGGTTAGTTATGTTAAAGGGATTCCATGAGTAAGCGAACATTTTCTTTGATGTTCTGCGACTATAACGAAGCTCTACTGTAGTATACATAATACATATTTGCGTTTGTGTGTTCGTGTGTTCGTGTGTGTGTGCGCGCGCTCGTGGTCATGGAACAAAATACAGTACTGTACATCGTTCGTCGGACCCCGTCCTAGCCATAAAAAGCAAACGACCGCAGTCTCACAATAAGAGCAACTGTAAGTCGACTGCGACAATCGCTATTCTAGCAGTTCCTTCATATGGTCGACTGACATGTAATTATCAGGTACTGGTACCGTGGATCAATATCTTCATCTATTGCATGGACCCGTCGTGAGATGGTCTGTGCAGGCGAGGCCAGAGGTGGTGGATGGGGGTGTTTCTGCGACTGGGATGGGGGAGCGATCGTTTTTAACGGAAGGCGTTGCTATTGAAGTCATTACGAATTGTAAAATTGTGGATGGGATGACGTCAGTTGAATTGGGGTCAGGTCGGTCGGGATGATGTCATTTGGATTGAGGTCAGGGCGGTCGCCATTGTGACAGCCTTGTGTCCTGTGTAAGAGATGAATAAAGAGAGAGAGAGAGAGAGAGAGAGAGAGAGAGAGAGAGAGAGAGAGAGAGAGAGAGAGAGAGAGAGAGAGACGACATACCTCAGTGGCACAAATTGTTGTAGGTTCTGTTGTTAAGGCATGTACATCGTAGATTTGGACCGCAAAGAAACAAGACAGATTAAAACCGATCGCATTTGAAATGAAGTGCTACAGAAAATGATGAAATAAGTTTAAATATAAAGATGTGATTAGGAATGATACCATTCGCAGAAAAGCCTAAGACGAACAGAGACTGTTGTGGACAAGATCATAGACGGGAAAATATTTGAGCACGTTTGCAGAATGAAAGAGGAAAAACTATTAAAGACGGCGATGGTGGGAAGATCAGCGCGGAAAGAAGGAAGACCAGAGAGAAGATGGATCGACAATATTCTTGAATGGACTGGACTTAACACTCAAACTGCGATACGCATGGAAACAGAAAGAAAAGGGCCCTGGACGAGCAATTCTCCACTGTTAGCCCCGATAGTCCTTATGGACTTTGGAGTGTGATTATGATGATGATGATGATGATGATGATGATGATGATGTGCGTGTGTGTGGTAATGCGAATAAATCTGAATGCGGAAGGACACTTTGCCGCATTTGAGTGGAAATTCTCAACGGTAAGAACCAGATTAGACTGAAATCCATTCGCTGATGCATCGCTAAGCATCCGTTTCGGCAACAATTTCCTTCGCGGAGTCTTCTGAAAATTCAATTCCACGAGTTAACAAAAACACAGAAACTGATAACATATATAGCAGCACATCCATTGCGACGGTCTTGACGCTGCTGCTGCTGCTGCTGCTGATTCTGATTCTGTTTTTCTGATTTAATTATGTTCATGAGCTCATCACTTAGCTATATATATATATATATATATATATATATATATATATATATAAAACACCCTTCTTGCTGTTTTTTCAAGAGCATCTGCGAATTTATGGAGAATCTTCTGAAGACCGGAGGAATGAATGGATGTCAGTGGGTGTTATATATATATATATATATATATATATATATATATATATATATATATATATATATATATATATATAACACCCACTGACATCCACACAGATGGAAGGACGGACGGACGGATGATGGATATATGAATGAATGAATGGATGAATGGGGATAGATGGATGGATGTATGTATGTATGAATGGATGATGGATAGATGAATGTATGTATGCATGTATATATGTATGAATGGACGTATGGATGATGGATGGATTGCTGGATGGATGGGTGGATGGACAGACAGATTGACTGACTGATTGATTGACCTACTGATTGGTTGATTGATTGACTGACGCTGTTTGATTGATCAATTGATATGATGCTCGTTGAATCGCTTTTGCTGCAACTATAAGTAAATTCTCTAGATTCCTTTCAACGAAAATTGAAGCCCGTTCTTTTAATTTCTTCTTGCTGTTTTTTCAAGGGCATCTGTGAATTTGCGGAGAATCTTCTGAAGACCGGAGGAATGAACGTCACCGGTCTTCGTCTGGTCGATCTCAGGTACAACAGCACCGTCAGAAAGTACCTCGACGAATGGCACAAAAATCTCATCAACCCAAATTACAGGATCATCAAAGACGCACGCGTCAAAGTCATGACAGTAGGTCATGACCACGTGATTCTAATCATACTGCGCTGCTTATACTATATATATAATTATATATATATATATATATATATATATATATATCACAGTTTCGCATCCCTATTTTATCATCATCATCATCATCATCGCCGTCGTCGTCATCATCATCATCCAGCTCCATAGGTGATGTATAGGCCCAGGGGCGTAAACCTGGCTTCAACATTGGGGGGATAGAATATTTTTTAAAACGTTGACGCCCCCAGAAATATAAATATCCTCCCATTTGGGGTATTGCATGTTATGGTGGGGACTTAAAATTGTCCATGAAATACGTCTTGACAAGCCAAAAAGAAGGTCATCCTGATATTGTTATATTTTTCCCTCTCCAAATACCCTGACAAGCAAAAAAAGGTCATCTGAAATGAGAGAATGTGGATTTGGCGTAATTCTGGCATCAACATCATAGGGTAGGATAGAATTTTTTGCCATATAGGCCAAAACATTGGGGGATAATTGATACTCTGTCCCCCGCCAACTAATTATTCGGGGGGACCGTCCCCCGCCGTCCCCCCGTGTTTTACGCCCATGTATAGGCCTACCCTTAGGTGTCGACAGCCTGATTCACAATAATTTGCCTCCATCTTTCTCGGTCCTGTGCTGCTCTGGTTAGCGTGTGCAGCTCCGCGTTCCTCCAATCCACGACATCATCCAACCACTCTCTTCTCGGTCTGCCTCTGATTTTCTCCATCCATTGTTCCTAGCATGATCTTCTTCGCCAGTCTATTGTCCTCCATTCTGCATGCATATATATATATATATATATATATATATATATATATATATCCCATATATGCATATATAATATATATGCATATATATTCTATAAAGGAAGCGAACTTCGGTGTATTATTACACAATAGCTACTGAGCTACACGTCTACATGTCCGCTTAAAAGTGTAGTAAATGCACGAAAATGTATCTAGAATAAGTCGTTATTTTTATAGAGGCTTAAGCAAAGTCCATCCCGAGCTCTCAAGGGTCATAGGGAGGCGCTGATCTCCGTTACAAGGCCCTCAGTCAGGATGAGGGTAGTGAGACATTCAGACCGGCGGACCTTTACCGGCAGAGTTCCAAAGTCTGGGTCCAGCCACAGAAAGAGCACGTTTCCCAGTAGTGCATGGTCTTGCAATACGGTTTGTAAAGAACAGGAGTTCAGGCGCCCATATAAAATACATTTACCGTCAAGGGGCCATGGGAATTCCACGTGCCACAGCCAGACCCGCCGAGAAAAATTCCGGGCCGAGGTGCAGAATGGCAGAATGGCCGGCGGACCTTTGACAAGTCTTAAAAATTGCTGACGACCTTTTTCTTGCTTGTCGTTCTTTTCACGCTGTTCCTTTGTATGTGTCCTCAGGTCTCGGGCCCCCTTTTACTCCCTGGGCCCCTCTGCACAACACAACATCTCACCTTTCTTTACTGTTATTATTGGTATTATTGTTAACTATACATATTCATCATTCATCATCGGTCCGGGCCCCCTCCAGACCGCCGAGCCCCTGTGCATTTGCCCTCCCCTGCCTCCACAGCATAACACATCGCTGACTAACTATACGCCTTAATTACAGTTCCCTAATGATGGAGAGTGTAAGACGCGACTCCAGTTTCCAGTCTAATTAGTCCTAACTTACATGCAGTGGCTTCGGTTATAGATTGACTCTGGATACTAAGGCTGCTTTGTCGACGACGTCAGTTTTAACATAATTCTGTGTTAGCGTCGACGAGAGATTAACGCTCACCTGCAGTTTTAGGTAAATTCAACGCACCTTCGTGGCTTAAGCGCGCTTAGTTGGTAAAATTGTAGTCATTATTTTAGATTATGATAGATGAGATTAGATTAGATTACAGATATAAAATCAAATGGCAGAGGTGATCTATTAGTGTTTCCATGTTGCATATTCAAGATTGACCGACTTGATTAGATTAATTCTTCCAAGACACGTGCCTAAGAATAAGCAGCTACTGTTGTGAAGCTGTGCTGCTTTCCAAGGCGCTATATAAACCCACGAGATTTTACTTTACTTTACTTTACAACGAGGGCATCTATTCCCGATTGACTCTGACGAAAACTTTCCTAGTGCATAAATACACATGAAGGATCAGAAGAAGATTAACCTGGCTTGGATATGCGTGCAAAATGGAAAACACTCGCTGGTCATACAAAGCTCTACACACAAAGATACAGGGAAAGAGAAGAAAGGGGAGACCGAACAAAAGGTGGATTGACAGCATCAAGAAAGACCTCGAACCCATAAATATCAACGTCGCAAAGGCTGAAAGACAAGCCAAAGAAATTTTAGACATTTCCTATCTTGCTATTGTCGCAATTAGCCAGCAGAAAACCGAGATGACGACGACGACGATGACGATGATGATGATGAAGGTACTATGTCGACGCTATAGAAGTTTTGACTTGAACGAATTGCGTGATATATAGAAATCTTTATTCGCAAATGCAGACAACACAAGACAAGCACAACTACACATTCCGCCATTATACAGTTGACAAAATAAAGTGGTTTCTTAGAGAACCAAAGTGTAAAAGAACGTCGACGATTCTTCACAATATGTATATGTATAATAATATATATATATATATATATATATATATATATATATATATATATAATATAATAAGTATGCATGTATGTATATATTTTCAAGCGTTCGATGCTTCGTTCCCGAGGGACTTGTGAAAAAAAAATTGTCCGGAGACTTAATAGAACATTATTGTGTGCTGTGTTCTCGTATATGCATGTTCGAGGTGTGAGAAAGGTCTTCGAAAGGCGATTGCATTGAAGCGTTGTATAGTCTGACAAGACAAACGCTGGAAAAAGAAACTGCCTTCCATTTTCTTTTGTCACCGGATTGTCTTTGTCTCTGTCTCTGTCTCTGTTTCTCTGTTTCTGTCACGTCAACCCGGCTCGCTCGTATGACAGATGAATTTACATATAATTATATAATTAGTGTTGTGCTTATAAATAAAAAATAATAATAATAATAACAAGGTTTAAAGTGGTTCAGGAGGGTTTGCCCTGCGTGAGAACCACTGTTGTACCCTTCCAATCTAGTATCCTATAGTACTGAAGTTTATTTTGAAATCATTCACACTCGTAGCCGTTACTATCGTCTCATCCAATTCATTCTATCTGTCCACAACTCTTGCACTAAAAAGTGCTGTCTGTATCTCCCAACCAGTGTCTTATCCAGACTCCAGGCCTTTGGGGGCAATTGAGGCTTTCGAGGGGAAAATCGACTTGTTTGGAAAGGAAAAGACACAGTTCAATGCAAACTTTGTATAAGTGCTGCGATTGGGAGGGATTTTGATTTTTTTTGGGGGATCTCCCCTCTTAACAGGCCTGTATAAAACACTGCTCCCAACCCGTTTTTAAAAACAGTTTCATGCTGTGTCCTCGTGTTGTTATTAATTATATGTGTTTTCTGTGTGACAGTATGAACTCGGCCTGGTGCTCGATGCCGTTCAGGTCTTGCAGTCGGCGATCGTGAAACTCTACGTTAACCGGCCGAACATCTTTCACTCGACGCTCAGCGACGGTGCGTTCTACAACAACGGCAGCAAGGGCATCAGCTGCGACGCTGAACCGCTCAAGCCCTGGGAACACGGACCAGAAATCATGAAGACGCTAAGAGAGGCGAGCAACACCCTATAACACCCGCCAGCATATTGCAACGCCTAAATATTTCATCTAGCCTACACCTCAGACATCGATTCTCTGTCTCTGTCTATCTGTCTATCTGTCTGTCTGCCTGTCTGTCTAATATATCTGTCTGTCTATCGATATGTTTGTTTTTCTGTCTTTATTTCTTTCGTTCTTTCTGCAGGAATGCAGATTGTAGAAGGTTAATAATAATAATAATAAGAGTCAGGTTAATAATGATGATGATGATAATAATAATAATAATAATAATAATAATATAATAATAATAATAATAATAATAATAATAATAATGTGATTTTAAGTGGTTTAGGAGGCTAAGTAAGCCTGTTTGAAAACCACTGGCTACCTTGGTTAGCTTGTAACAGTCTAATCTGAGTGGTTGAATCTGTTTTTTTCAAAGGTCGAACTTCTGTTTTAGACTCGCTTCCACGGAACGTTCAGCGGTAACATTCAATTCGACAAATTTGGTCTCAGAACAAATTATGAACTTGACGTACTCGAGGTCAGCCTCAACAGAGGATTAGCAAAGGTAAGACCCCCACCCCCAAACGGACTAAAAGCAAGCAGCCATAAGATCACCCACCCATCCACATCCACGCAATCATGGGCGTCCACAGAAATTTGTCCATGGGGGTGCAAAACAGGGTCTTGTGACGAAAGAAATGAAATTTTTTCCCATGGGGGTGCAAAACAAGGTTTCGTGACAAAGAAGTCAAGTAATTTTACTTTTTCCATAGCCAGAATTTTTCAGGGGGGTGCAATTGCACCCCTTCCGGACGCCCATGCAGTGCACGTAATTAAATAAATCAATCGGTCAGTCAATCAACCAAACAGCCAATCAATCAAACAACCAACCAATCAGTCATCTACTATGATTAGACTGTTACTACATGCTGTTCAAATTTATTGCTTGTGAACAAGAACTTATCGAGAAAATATTTTTGGTTTAAAAAAGATTTGTAGTAACACGCCTGTGTTAACGCAATGTTTCACTGTTGATTAGATTAGATTAGATTAGATTAGATTAGATTAGATTGGATTAGATTAGATTAGATTAGATTGGATTGGATTAGATTAGATTAGATTAGCTGTCTGTCGATCAAAGCGCTCGTTCTCAGTCGATGCCTTTGAATCAATAAAAGTAGATAGACTGATTTGAGGGCAATTGAGAGCAATTATTATTCGTTGAGAGCGCCACTCTGCGACGCTTCTCCGGTCAACCAACCATACCCACCGCCTTCTTTCATCCAGTCTTTTCTAGTTGACGCTGCATGTGGCTAAAGTCTTTCATTATCCGGTTCATTAGCTTGTTGGCCAGCCGTCTCTCTCTCTCTCTCTCTCTCTCTCTCTCTCTCTCTCTCTCTCTCTCCTCACGCTGTTCTTTCAGTCACCCTTCTAATATTATTGTTGTCATGGCAAACTATCTTCCTTATCTTCTTATTATGCGATAATTGTGTCCTTGTGTTCTCTGCAGTTTCTTGCTTATGTATTTTTTCCAGAATTGTCTCATTTGTGACCAGGGTCCGTGCAGAGAGTGGTGGGCGAACGGGTGAAGTTGATAAAAATATGTCGCCTAGTCAGTTTTGGTTTTGGCGCCCCATATTATGTGGCGACGAGAAGAAATGGAAATTGTATTAAGAGCATGCATCAGAGGAAGGTTTTCATCCGATTACGTTCTTTTCATATAGTAGGCCTATTCACGGAATCCGCGAATGATTTTTCTTTCGTTAAGTTATAGCCTGCTGTACAAATTCTTGATTTCCATTTCTCAGAATGTCAACTGACCATTGACGTTATCTGTCCATTGTCCAATGTCTCTGATCTAGCGTGCAAACCCATTGAGCAAGTTCAAGATCCTCCTCATTAGACAGTAATCTTTTCGCAACTGACTCACCAAGTTCATTGTAAAAGACATTGGGATCAAAGGCGGAATATTGCAAATCAATGTTAAAGAATCCGGCAAAAGGTGTGGGGACGCCCAGTGTTGGAGTTGTGAAATTTGAGCTGGGGGTTTGAGGACTGAAATTCAATGAATGACAGGAGCTGCATGTACCCGATATGCGATTTTTGGGAGGGTTGCAAAGTTAGCTGGGGGGTTCAACCCTCCCCCAACCCCCGGCAACTCCAACCCTGGGGACGCCGTTCCCGTGTGTTCCCACATAAAAAGCACTCGTAGTCCCGGTAATAGTCGTGAGGGTGGTAGTGGAGGTGGCAGTGGTAGTAGACTAGTAGTTACAAAGAGTAAATGCAGGAGGATAAGGAGGCTGATAGCATCACATTGGCTTTTGGCAGATTGGAACGTGGAGTCCGGGCGGTGGTCTTGTCATTCAACCTCCGGCGATGGTTCGAGTCAAGGGAAACACGACTTTTGCCAACAAAACGCGTATCGTTACATCCATCATCGTAAGATCTCCATCATAAGGTTTTCTCTATTTTAAATCTACTTTAATTAATATACGGAGAGCAGGGCAAATTTTTTTAAAAATGTGAAATGCGTCAGGCCGACGAAACAAACGCACAATTCAGTTCTGGTTTCGATCAACTGGTGAACAGCATTTGACGCCAATCAAAATACGAAGATTAATCTATATTCTGCGAATCTGCGGGGTCGGTCAAGCAGTATAGGCTAGTCCCGGCGCTGCACATACAGTAGGCCTACTATGTGTTTTTGAATGCCTACTGTTGAGTCTTTTACGTAATTGTTTACATCGTAGATTTACTTTACTTTCACTGTAACCTACCTGGCCTTTCTGATTGTCTGTCATTAACCCTAACCGCCACCCTAACCCTAAGCATGTCTTAGTATCTTTTCACTGGGGTCCGGATAATGGGAAAGTACCGAAATTTTAATTCATACATTAAATCTCGAAATCGAAGTTTCCTGGTTTAAAGTAAATAATTACAGGACCATCGTGCCAGGGGCGGCTCCACATGGGAGGGGGTGCACGGGGATTGTGACCCTATTGAATGCTTGCCCCCCAGTTGGGACCCTATCTTTATCTTTATCTTCTTGACGACTTCTATAGCGCCGTACGCACGACGAAGGTCGAAGTCAAAGGCGCTTTAATGCCGATCTGAGACAGCGTAAAGTCAGCCTGATGGAAACGACGGAAATCGCCGCCCAAATCTCAGCCTTCCGCTGTAGAAAATCAAAGGAACAAAAACACGGGATGAGATGTTGTAAATTCCGCGGATGTTGTGAGAACTGTCCGCTGGTTTACGGAGAATTTCTGAGATGCGGACTCCCGTGAGTAAACCGTGGTCGATCTGGGTGAATCCGACTTTGGATGGAATTCCAGGTTGCGATTAGAACGGATGTCGCAGCATTCCCGCACGGGTATCTAGTCTGCAGTTCTGCCAGGCCGCGTTGATAGAAAAATCGCAAAACAAGATGGCGGACCAGACAGGCGACGAATCAGCGACTAAAACCGTCCCAATCCACCCGAGAAAAGCGCAGAGGACCTCCCGAAAATGACGGGAAGGTCACTACTCGCACATTTTGCGCTAAAACGAGCGCAACATATCGTCGAACCGCCCAGAACGACGCTTTTCCGAGGCATGCACAGGAGCATGCTTGGCCGCCGGAAACGGCGCCACCGGAAACCCTATACTTACTACTACATACCTATTAACAAATGGTTGGCCTCATGCTTAGAAGTTACCACCCCAACGCCCCGCCCCCACTTGCCAAATCCTGGAGCCGCCACTGCATCACGATTGGGACGTTACGGTCCGTGTGAGAAAAGTTGAGGTTGACAACTTGACATCTTCTTCCCAGGGAGCTCCGTTTTTGGCTTTACGGAAAGACTCCAGTCTACCCTACAGCAACGTCAACGACCAGTACGAGGGCTACTGCGCCGATCTTGCCAGGGACATCGCCAACATCATTCAGTTCGACTACGAGATAAGGCCGGTCAAGGACGGAAAATTCGGCAGCAACGACAGCGGAACTTGGGACGGGATGGTCGGAGAACTGTTACGTGGGGTTGGTAACCTCTGACTATACATACAGACATACATACTAAATATTTGCATCATATACTTCATCATCATCGTCATCATAATCGTCGTCGTCGTCAATCATGTTCCATCAAGCCGGTATATATCGACTCTTGGTGATACGACGGATATCTTTTTCTCTAATCTTCTCTCTTTTTCAAAAGTTTATTTAACTCATTCATATTCATGCATGTTGCTTCATAAATTCCACCCAGCCATTTCATTCGTTGTCTTAATCTTTTTCAAGATCCATTCACTTTTCCCAGCATTATGGCAGCAAAATAGCTTTTCCATATGCATGTACTTCATCACCTTCTCCTTGTTCCTTCATGAACTGAATGGCATGAATTTCTTTTCTCCAGCAATGTTGATCCTGTGTCTTCTCTTCTGTCAAAATCACCGATTATTATTATTGCTTATTACTATTATATTATTATTATTAGTAGTAGTAGTAGTATTAATAGTAGTAGTAGTAGTAGTAGTAGTAGTAGTAGTAGTAGTAGTAGTAGTAGTCTAATAATAGTAGTAGTAGCATTTATTATTATTATTATTATTATTATTATTATTATTATTATTATTATTATTATTATTGTTGTTGTTATTGTTGTTGTTGTTGTTGTTGTTGTTAGGAGGCGGACATGGCCATAGCTCCGTTGACGATAACCTCAGGCCGTGAGAACGTGATCGACTTTTCGAAGCCGTTCATGAGCCTCGGCATCAGCATTATGATCAAGAAGCCGACGAAGGACACGCCCGGGGTCTTCTCCTTCATGAACCCGCTCTCGTACGAGGTCTGGATGTGCGTCATCTTCGCCTACATCGGAGTCAGCGTCGTCCTCTTCCTCGTCAGTCGGTTCAGTCCCTTCGAGTGGCACATCGAGGACGGGCAGGACGGGATAGCGGTCGCCAACAACTTCACGATCTTCAACAGCCTCTGGTTCTCGCTCGGCGCCTTCATGCAGCAGGGCGTCGACATAGAACCGAGGTTCTTCCCAGACTCCTTCTCCTCTGTCCTGTGTGTTTTTATGACATCCTTTACGTGGCAACATCTTATGTGGTAAAAATGCTAATGACCTTTTAAACAGCAGCAGACGCTGGATACTTTTGTTACAAGAAACGGCAGTTTATAGGAATAGATAAGTTTGAATGCGTGCGTCTCTATTCAGTGGCGTAGCCAGTTTTTCAGGAAGGGGTTATGATTTCCGGCTTCAAAAAAATCTTGACAAGCAAAAAGAAGGTCATGGCGTGTGATCTTCGTCTTTCTCCACTGCCGACAAGCAAAAAAGGTCGTCACCTTACTTAATTGCGCGACTTCCTCTACAAAAAGTTTGATTACGGGCAGCCGAGGGGGTTCACCACAAAACCGCGTCCGAAAATTTTAAAATGTGTGAAATACAATGAGAATAAATTTTCGGTCGAGCATACAAAGGGGTTTAACCCCCAAACCCTCCCCCTCGGCTACGACACTGCATCTACTGCATGGATTGGTTCTGCAATCCATTTTTGGATGGATGGATGGATAGATCGATGTCCGGTCGGATCGTAGGCAGCGTCTGGTGGTTCTTCACCCTCATCCTGATCTCTTCATATACCGCCAACCTGGCAGCATTCCTGACGGCCGAGCGAATGCAGTCGCCGATCGAGTCGGCCGAAGACCTCGCAAAGCAGACGGAGATCAAATACGGAACGCTAGAAGGAGGCTCGACGAAAGATTTCTTCAGGGTAACTGCGTATTTTCATCTGCATAGAACTTGCCAAAAGTATTGCAGCATCAGCCCTTGAAGCAACTCAATCAATCCAGTGGCGTCGCGTCGCATTTTTTGGGGGTGGGGTGGGGGGCTATTTCCAACGCTCTCATATAAACTTACTGATGTATAACAGTTTGATCTCAAAGTGTCTTTTAATACTTAACAAGTGAGTCTGTCTTTTAGTAATTAAGTTAGAGCTGAGCGTAGTACTAGTAAAAAACGCAACATTTATAAACGATAGTTATTCTCCACATCACACAATGCTACGAAATTTTTTATACACGATAAGATTTTTAAGAGGATCCTGGGCACCCCCTGGTTTTCATTACGCGACGGCTCTGAGGCTATCTAGTCAAGCAAGTACCACCGATTCATCATGTTTATCTTTCTGCAATCTACGGAAGGTCGAAAATTTGGGATGGGAGTAATAATAATAATAATAATAATGTGACTTAAAATAGTCTGACTTCCCCTCACAGGCGTGAATTTGGAAGAAACAATTGAGGGCCAACCCGTACACCTTTCTCCTTCCTTAGCCCAGTCTCTTAAAATGTGAGGGGGATTCGAGTCTAGCGACCAAATAGATGTTTACTTTAGTTCTCCCACTGCCCACTGCTTTTATGAAAGTTCAAATATGTTTAAGAGCAAAACACATCTTCAAACTTTCTCTCAATAATAACTGACATTTCTAAAAATTGATAAGATCTGTAGATTAGGATTACTGAAATAAAATTGTTTAAAGGGATAATTTTTACGACTGATGCCCAAAACAAGACTTATCTTTATATTTTAAATATATTAAGCAGATATTACCGTTATACATTTTGTGAAGTAAGGGTAACTTATTAATTAATTACACCATAGCGATGCAGACGACTATCTATATATATAATTCTCGATGTCCGTCTGTCGCGTCTGTCGCGTCTGTCGCGTCTTTATTGATTGACGGCGGGTTTTGTTTGCTGTTGTCATTGACAACCAAATATTGTTTAATCAAACCGGAGCGTTTAACGAGCGTCTTAATTGCAGATTAAACCCCGTCCCCTTCCTCACCCCATCCCTCTCCTAATCGCCCAGGCCCCAACCTATTCCTGCCCCGGCCCCAAACCCCTTTTCCCTTCCGTCTCCCAACCCTTTTTCCCCATCCCTCTCCCAATCGCCTCCAGTATCTTCCCTTCCGTCTCCCCAACCCTTGGCCCCTCCCCATCCCTCTCCCAATCACCATTTGAACCCCGTTCCTCTTCCGTCTCAACCCTTTTTCTCCCATCCCTCTCCCAGAAAACCCCTTTCCCCTTCCGTCTCCTAACGAATTTTCTCTCTCCCCATCCCTCTCCCAGAGCCTTCCGTGTTCGTTCCCTCCCGACTCTCCATCCCTTTTCCTCTCGCCATCCCTCTCCCAATCCCCCAAAGTTCCCTTCCCTCTCCCATCCCTTTTCCCTCTCGCCAACCTCTTCCCAACCCCGGGAAACCCGTGCCCCACCATGCCCGACAGGCCCCAAACCCCCGTTCCCTTCTCTCTCCTCACCCCTCTCCCAAACCCCAATACCTCTCTGCTCCAAAGGTTTACAACATTCCTCCTCCCAAATCATCCTTCCTCACCCAATGCCCTGCTCCCCGTTATTATATATATATATATATATATATATATATATATTCCTTCCTAGCCTCAATACCTATTTTTTAAATTTTACCCCTCAAGTGGGGATTAAATTTTCAGAATCACCATACTGAGGATTTTTAATTTTTGGAAAAGCGTTCTTCAGAAATGATTGATATAACGTTTTAAATTTGCTATATCTCAGGCTATATAGAGTAAAAGATGAGGTTTGCACCATTGTTTAGATTGTTTATTCCTCTTTCTAACTGTCCGTGCAAAACAAAAAAAAATTGGGGTAGAGTCCACTTTACGTCCTAAAATATCACCCTCTCCCGAGAAAACTTTTAAAGCCCCTAGCAAAATATTTTCAGCGGTAACCCCACTTTGGTCAGCGGCAAAGTTGTAAAGGGATGTCAGAGGAACAAAATAAACCAAAAAGTTTGAAAATCGGTCGACATTTGGCAAAGATCTATCAGTTCTAACCCGATGACCCCAATGTTTGAACATAAGTATTATCGGTGAATTTCGCGAAAGTTTTGAAGTCTGCGAAAGTTTCCATTTTTTTTTTTGAATTTGCTATATCTCAGGCTATATAAGAGTTAAGAAGATGATGAGTTTGCACCATTGTTTAGCTTTTTTTATTCCTCTTTCTAACCGTCCGTGCAAAACAAACAGTTCAGCGTTCACGAGCTTTCCGACAATCAAGTGAGAATGAGGAGCAGGCTGTTGCTCGGCGTGAAAAGCAGCACAGCAAACAAGAGAATCAAGCACTGCATGTCGTTCGACACTGCCAAATCAGTACACCTTCCTTGACTATCAAGGTTCAGAAAATTCCTGCGAATGGGCGTTAACTCGGTTGAAGGAAAAGGCGGCGAGTGAAGGAGAACTAATTGCGCAAAATGCTATTGCATTAGCGCAAAATCGGGTGGTAAAACAGACAATCTCCACCGTCATAAAATGCTATTGCATTTGCGCAAAATCAGGTGGTAAAACAGCCAATCTCCCCGTCATAAAATGCTGTTGCATTTGCGCAAAATCGGGTGGTAAAACAGCCAATGTCCCCGTCATTTTTGACGGTAAACACCTAGTCTATATATATAATTCTCGATGTCTGTCGCGTCTGTCCGTCCGTCCGTCCGCAAACGAGGGGTATTGCAAGACGCTGTTGTCATTGACAACCAAATATTGTTTAATCAAAACGGAGCGTTTAACGAAGCGTCTTAATTGCAGCTTAAACCCCCGTCCCCCTTCCCTCACCCAATCCCTCTCCCAATCGCCCAGGCCCAACCCATTCCCGCCCCGGCCCCAAACCCCTTTTTCCTTCCCTATCCCCATCTCCTTCCCTCTCCCCATCCCCTCCCAATCGCCCCCAAATCCCCGTTCCTCTTACGTCTCCCCAACCCTTTTCCCTCTCCCCATCCCTCTCCCAATCGCCCCCAAACCCCCGTTCCCCTTCCGTCTCCCCAACCCTTTTCCCCTCTCCCCATCCCTCTCCCAATCGCCCTGGCCCCAACCCATTCCGGCCCAGGCCCCAAACCCCCGTTTTATTTCCTCTCCATCTCTTTTCCCTCTCCTCATCCCTCTCCCAATCACCCCTGGCCCCAACACATTCCGGCCCCAAACCCCTGTTCCTTCCCTCTCCCCATCCCTTTTACCTCTCCCCATCCCTCTCCCAATCGCCTCAGGCCCAACCCATTCCAGCCCCAACCTGAAACGCCCCGGCCTAAACCCCGTTCCCCTTCCCTCTCCCTATCCCCTTCCAACTACCCATCTCTCTCCCAATCGCCCAGGCCCCAACCCATCAGCGCTCCGCCCTACCCCCACTGGCCCCAAACCCCGTTTCCAAACCTACACAACGCTGCTCGAAAACCCGTACAACCCACCTTCCTCCTCCCAAGCCTCCATTCCTCTCCCAATGCCCTGCCCCCATTATTATATATATATTTATTCATTCCTAGCCTCAATACCTATTTTTATATTTAACCCTCAAGTGTGGATTAAATTTTCAGACGTCGTCACCGTACTGGGGATTTAATTTTTGGAAAAGCGTTCTCAGAAATGATTGCTGTAACGTTTAAAATTTTATATCTCAGGCTATATAGGAGCTAAAAAGATGAGGTTTGCACCATTGTTTTAGATTGTTTATTCCTCTTTCTAACCGTCCGTGCAAAACAAAAACATTTGGGGTAGAGTCTACTTTACGGCCTAAAATATCACCCTCTGAAAAAATGTTTAAAGCCCCTAGCAAAATATTTTATTCGGTAATAGGGTTTTGGTCAGCGGCAAAGTTCTAAAGGGATGTCAGAGGAACAAAATAAACCAAAAAGTTTGAAAATCGGTTGACATTTGGCAAAGATCTATCAATTCTAATCCGATGACCCCAATGTTTGAACATAAGTATTATCGGCGAATATCGCGAAAGTTTTGAATTCTGAGAAAATTTCCAATTTTTTTGAATTTGCTACATCTCTGTCTATATAAGAGCTAAGAAGATGAGGTTTGCACCATTGTTTAGCTATTTTATTCCTCTTTCTAACCCTCTGTGCAAAACAAAAAAAGTCTAGCGTTCACGAGCTTTCCGACAATCAAGTGAGAATGAGTAGCAGGCTGTTGCTCGGCGTGAAAAATCAGCACAGCAAACAAGAGAATCAAGCACTGCATGTCGTTCGACACTGCCAAATCAGTACACTAACGTTGACTATCAAGTTCCAGAAAATTCACGCGAATGGGCGTTAACTCGGTTGAAGGAAAAGGCGGCGAGTTAAGGACAATTAATTGCGCAAAATGCTATTGCATTTGCGCAAAATCGGGTGGTAAAACAGCCAATCACCCCCGTCATAAAATGCTATTGCATTTGCGCAAAATCGGGTGGTAGAACAGCCAATCTCCCCCGTCATTTTTGACGGGTAAACACCTAGTAGTTTCTAAAGATGAACGTGCGTCTTGTATTACGTCTCTCTCTGTTTCCATATAAGTTTATTGATTGATTGATTGTTTTGTTTGATGGATTGATTTGAATTGACCTTGTCTGGCTGGCCACTGCATTTTAACGGTAGATTAAACCCCCAGGAATAAGCAACTACTACCGTAGCACTACGCTACCTGCTCCGAAGGCGCTATAGAAATTCATGAGCATTTGCTGACTTACCTATCACCAGTATCTTCTCGCGCCATTTCACACCCCTTGGCGGGCCGGATCTAGCCCGCGGGCACCATTTGAATACTCCTGCAGTGTAGATTCTCCTGTTTTCCTTTCTCCAGAAATCGACTTTTCCCGTGTACGAGCGAATGTGGGCGTTCATGTCGTCGGCAGAGCCTTCCGTGTTCGTAAATACGACGGACGAAGGTGTACGACAGGTGAGGATTCGAAACGGAAAGTACGCATTCCTCCTGGAATCGACAACAAACGATTACGTCAACCATAGGAAACCGTGCGACACCATTAAGGTGGGAGGGAATCTTGACGCTAAAGGTTACGGGATTGGAACCCCAATGGGTTCGGACCTAAGGTTAGGTTGGATTCTACGTCATCATCATCATCATCCATCATCATCGTCGTCGTCGTCGTCGTCATCATCATCATCATTAATATTATTCAATTGTTTTTATTGTACAATTACTTCTATAGCACCAGATTTAAAGGTATCAATCGATGGCACTCCAAGTCCATAAGGCAAAAACCAGGTGAATTCCAGAGATAAGTCAGAGTGGACGTGTGAAAGCAGACTATGAAAGACGGTAACGGAAAGAGAAGAGATTTAACTCTGAACTTGTCGTCTTCAGAAGAAGCGGCCATATTAAAAATTACAGTCGCTTGGGCAGTAAAGACTTAACGAGAGGAACACCTGCTATCCACCAGAATCGGGACCCAACGATTCCGGAATCTGGTGTGAATTTTGACAGGCAACTAGATGGCGCCAATTAACTAAGGAGACTGAGAAAGCGCATTAAACATTTATGAAGCCAATATTTTGGCAACATAATTTGCTGTTCTGCGACGAATTTCCACATTTCCTAGTTACGCAGAGCATCGATCTTTGCCAGATAAAGGCCTAGGCCTACTGTATTTCCAATTGTTAGGTGTCCTATCTGCACTTGTACGAAATGCCACCCTAATCAGTTCCTTACTACTACTACTACTACTACTACTACTACTACTACTACTACTACTACTACTACTACTACTACTACTACTACTACTACTACTACTACTACTACTACTACTACTACTACTACTAATAATAATATAATAATAATAATAATAATAATAATAATAATAATAAAGAGTCAGGGCATTTATTTAATTTTTTCGTTATATATATTTGACTTGTACATATTTTTATTTAGGTTTTTGTATGTTGACGGTTATGTTTCTCAGGGATCGCATAACATTGGCCGTCCTGGAGTTGACCGAAAGAGGAGAACTGACAAAGCTGGAGAAGACATGGTGGTACGACAAAGGAGATAAAGAATGCTTTGAGGAAGGCGCTCCGAAAAAGGTCTCAGCGAACAATCTTTTCCAGCAACGATTAATTATTGGTTGAATGGCGCAAGCCACCTGCGTTGCTTATTGCCTAGTACACGGAGATCAGCGCCGAACCCTACGATCATCTTCCATTGAAGACGCATTTCGGTGGGCCTGTTGGGCTGCATCCCCGGTCATCCGCAACGTGGAACCGCCCGTGCAAGACGTAGTAAATTTAGGGCGACCGAAGGCGTTTATGCCTTTACGTTACCTTTACAATAAATAATTACATAGGACGTTGCGAAATCTGATGTTAATCACGCCATCTGTTCGTTGATTTTTTAAACAGCAAGAAGCAACGAGTGCTCTGAAACTTCCGAACGTCGCCGGAATCTTCTATATCCTCATTAGCGGTCTGGCGCTGTCACTTGTCATCGCGCTAATCGAATTTCTACACAAAACGCGACTCGAGGCCAAGCGTCGAAAGGTGCAGTTTTAATCAATATCACGTCTGTTGCCAGATGCAATAAAACACACGTTTTTTACGTTTTTTTATTTTCCTCATGTTTTTTACGTTTCTTGACGTTTTTATTTCTGTAACGTTTTTACGCTTTTAACGTCTTTTTATATTAGGCCTATCTTTCCGACGGTTTCTACACCTATGGTTAGATGGGGCGTTCAAGATGCCAAATAACGACTTAGAGATAAGAGTAAATTTATTTTTGGGTCTTGTCGGTTAATTCACCGCCAATAGTTTATTCAATAGGGTTTAGGGTTAGGTTTAGGGTTTGGGTTAGGGTTAGGGTTAAGTTGGCTGTGATTTTACCGAAAAGCCCTTACATTTACCCAATGTTGGCGGTGAATTAACCGACAAGTACCTATTGTTTTACAACATGAGATTCCTTGAACAGCTTTTAAAGAGAGGTCAAACAGAAAACAATCTAACTATACAATTAACTTCCTGGTACACCCCTGCCATCTAGCGGCGCAAGACAGTCAAAAATAAGTAGAATAATCAGTATACAACTGAGAGACCATCAATAATAATAATAATAATAATAATAATAATAATAATAATAATAATAATAATAATAATGTGATTTTAAATGGTTTAGGAGGCTAAGTAAGCCTGTGTGAAAACCACTGAAACAGAACTGTGAATAATAATTAATTAATGACAAGGCGCTACAAATGCGATTATGTTGTAGGCTACAGGTTACTATGAAACTGTAGTAATTACTCTAATGGTAGCATCGTTATAGTAATTACTTCGGTAAGGTTTATTGACTTTATTCTAATAATTCGGCCACCTCTGTTGCATACCCACTGTAGTATGGCCGTTTCAGTGTTTCCGGAGGTCGTCCTAGCTGTCATCCTGTTTGTACAATTTTGTTGTAAGACGTCGTTCACTTCCGCTGCAAGGACGGGAGCGAGATTGTCAATCACGGGACAGCGGGACGTGACAGAAGAACCCGTGGACTTCCAACCGGACATTCCACCAAACATGTCCATGTCGACAGTGAGTCAAGTTAACGAATAGCACGGCTGCGCAGCCTTAGCAGTGGCGCAGCCAGGATTTCGGAATAGGGTGCCATCGACATTTTCGGTTGAAAAATTCTTTCCACGCAAAAATGTCGCCGCAAAAATGTTGCCGTTCGTAAGTTAGTTCGTTCGTTAGTTCGTTCGTTCGTTAGTTAGTTCGTTCGTTAGTTAGTAGTTAGTTTAGTTAGTTTCGTTCGATCGTTCGTTAGTTGGTTAGTTAGTTCATTAGTTAGTAGTTACTTGAACTTCGTTCGTCCGTTCGTACGTTTACAGCCTGCCATAGAAAAATTTTTAAAAATACAAAAATTTACCTAGAGCAGCCAAAAAGATATCTGTTCCCAAATGGGAACAGACTCCGTTTGTGCCCAACGTTCCCATTTGGGAACATTTGCACAACAGTTTCCCAGAAAATATAGTGCATTACAAATAATTCTTATAAACATGCATATAATCAGTTAGAAACATCACTAATAACAACATTTTGAATGAAATTTATAATAAAAATTTTAATACTTTTGTTGACGACATCTTTGATGGCTTGAGCCCGAAAAAGTAAAATTCACGTACTTTGACAAGAGCATTTGGAAATAGTTATCCAGCAAAAGGAAACAGCACATTCTCATTTCAATATGTGAGTAGATTTAGAGGACATTGCTTGTATTTTAAAAAAACATGAAATAATAAAAGCAGAGAGTACACCTATTTAGCGTCGTTCCCAAATGGGATCATTGTGTGCTAATGGGTTAATAGTTGAGTAATCATTGGATATGAATGCAGCGATGCTACAGTCTATTTATCGACTATCGTCAATTCTAAGTTCATTGTTTAGTGCCGACTGCGCCAATGAATGATATAATTATTATATTCAGTCTTTTGATTTGTGCAACGTATACGCATTTCTTTTGCAGTATTCTTACGCTCCTGCAGCCCAGCTAGTCAGCGTCGACGGTTGCGGAGACAATAACTTACAAACGCAAGTCTGACTCCTTCTTATCGAAGTTTCCGAGACATTTAATGCGTAATTTTTCTCTCTTTTATCTTAATAGGATGTCATTTCATCGTGCAGGCTTGCTTCCGGCAATGTTCCCAGCTTTAGGTTAATAATAATTTTTTCTTGAATTTCCGTTGTCCTATACTGCAACTGAAGGCTGCAAGCGTCAAATCAGTGTTCGATCGACAGTTAGGCTGGGCAGCACAGAAGTTTTGTGGCCAATTTGTTTCTATTCGTAAATACAATTGCGTTCAAGCGGGGGAATTTCGCTCGAAATCCTGCATCGCCGATCGGAAATGGACAGGTGTTTTTAAACGAAGGAATTCGGAATCTAAAAGAGCTGGTCCCATGTTAAGCTTCATTAATCGCCTCAAAATTTAATTGCTTATATGACAACCGGACCTGGTTCTGAGCTTCTGAAGAATCTTTCATCATCATCAGCATCATCATCATCATTCATCATCATCATCATCATCAACATCAACAACATCGTTGTCATCATCATCATCACCAACAGGCAACAGCATCATCATCAACATCGTCGTCATTGTAATCGTTATTGTTATCATCATCATCAGCAACAACAACAACATCATCAGCAGCAGCAACAACAACAACAACATCATCAGTGACATCATCATCACCCTCGTCATTCGCAGTAAAATGGAAATAATCTGCTTTTTTCGACATCTGTACGTGGATATTTGCACAATTTACTGTTCATATACTGTCATCGTTATATTTATTAACACCATAGGCTGCATTGCTGTAGGCTGCTCTTTAACATTTGTACAAGAACAAATGTTGCACAAGAACACGGAAACGACGAACGTTCGATTTGCCATCGGAAATGAAAGTTTCAGTTATATGCCAGAGTGCGGTGAAGTGAAAAGTGCCAAAAGTTCAGTATAATTGTCAGATTTTCAGAAAAAATTGGCAAAGGGACGTCGTGCAGAGAATCGACAATGTCAAAAGTTGGGGCGTGATTGGTTGTTTGGCAAGTTTAGACGTCCCTGCCTTTCGGGAAATTTAGTAAACGGATATAAGGTTTAATCGATCGTTTTTCCATGTAGGCCTAGTTTGTTTTCTGGCGACCAGTGGCGTAGCGAGGCAAAGTGCCGCCCGGGGCGCGAAAAAATGCCGCCCTCAATTCTCCGAAAAAGTCTGACAAGCAAAAAAATACGTTATCAACTCTCCTCCAATAAAGACTCTGACAAGCAAAAGAAGTTATCAACTCTCTAAAAATAGTCTCTGACTGACAGGCAAAAAATGTTATCAACTCTCCAAAAAAGTCTCTGACAAGCAAAAAACGTTATCAACTCTCCAAAAAGTCTCTGACAAGCAAAAAATCTAAGAAATTTTGAAAGTGCCGCTCCTAGAGCAAGTGCCGCCTGGGGCGCTTCGCCCCTCTGGCCCCCTCGCTACGCCACTGCTGGCGACTGATCCACTTGCAGCAGAGAAGTCTTTCTCCAAAATAAAACTGACTGTTTATATGGTCTGGTGCATTTCTCGTATAGGCCCATAGACACTTCTTGATGCACGACTTGTTCAAACTTTTTAACTTTACAAATTAAGCATACAGTAGTAAGCTTAGAGCTTACGTGCGAATATGTTCATTCATCTTGATACTCTCAACAATAATTTGTATCTGATAAATCAGATTGTCTATCGTAATATCTTTCATCATGTCTGTTTTTCTGGAACTTTTATTGTTAGCGTCGTTTTACTTCAAATTAATTTCAATATCATAAAAGTCTTAACCGCTGTCTCGCAACATGTTCAAATATTCCAGTAATTTCAGATTTGTTTGCTTTTATGTGGAAGAATTCCAGCGGTATTGAACGAACACTTGATAAAATTTCAATAGTATTTGTATTTGTTGAAGTCATAAATTTCCGGTGTTTTACAGTATTTGTAAAATATTGCGCTGAAAATAACTACCAAGTTGATCACCTTCAATGGCGGATTGAGATTTTAAGGAAAATGCAATAATAGTGTTGATTTATGATTAGGCCAATGCAATTGACATAATAATAATAATAATAATAATAATAATAATAATAATAATAATAATAATAATAATATAATGTGATTTTAAGTGGTTTATGAGGCTGCACTGTGAAAACCACTGAAAACCGCTGACATGCAGCCTATAAGCATGATTGAGATTATTGACATAATTTACGTATATATATATATATATATATATATATATATATATATATATATTAGCATAAGCATTTAATAAAAAGCAGCATTTCGTTTTGAATGTGCCTATGTATATGGTATTAGGTCCAACTATTACATAATAAGCCTCTTTGCCCTCTCCTCTCTCCCTCTGACTGATCTCTGGAATGACTTGGATCTTTTGCGGATTGATTTTGAAGTACCATCGATTGATACCTTGGGTATTAGAACTGGTGCTATAAAAGTTATTATTATTATTATTATTATTATTATTATTATTATTATTATTATTATTATTATTATTATTATTATTATCATCATCATCAGAGGATTGTCATACTCTATTTAAAGAATAAAATGTGTTTGTAGTTAGGTAATGAAATTGTGTATTCCACTTTTACGAGATTTATTAGTAAAACCTGAAATTGACCAAATTTACAAAGTGTTTTTGGTCTTCACCTGTCCAACTATAGATACTAGTTCATTGTTTTTAAAATATTTCATAACGAACGTACTCCACTATCACTGTTCGCATCCTTTGTATCGATTGGGTCTACGTTCCTGTTTTGCGCATTTTTAGGGAATGTGTATTCGATCCCGTTTTGTCTGTTAGACCTATTGCATGTATAGCTGTTGTTATTTAAACTAGGCTTATTTTAACATTTGACTTATCCGAAAGCGTTTACGAGATTGCTCAATACCTGTTTGTCGTTGTTACATCGTGATATACGTTGACAGTACGGAGATTAAATTGTATTCGGCTTAGAATTTTACATTTGAGCGTTGCTTGTTTCTTGTAATAACAATGATGATGATGATGATGATGATGATGATGATGATGATGATGATGATGATGATGATAATAATAATAATGATGATGATGATGATGATGATGATGATGATGATGATGATGATGATGATGATGATGATGATGATGATGATGATGATGATGATGATGATGATGATGATGATGATAATGATAACAAGGAACTGATTTGGGTGACATATCGTACAGGTACTGCCTAGGACACTTAACAAATTCAAATACAGTAAATCCGACATAGCATAAATCACTGCCGTTTTCAGTTCGCGTTTAATTACTTTTAGTGTCTTTGCCATAGTTGCTTATGAAGTTTTGATCGCTAGTAATCAACTGGCCTTTATACATCCTCTATTCAACAGGCCTTCTATTCGCTTCTATCACAAAGCGAATTAATTATAAAACTGGTTTTGTTGGCTGTAAAACCCGTTGTATAATAGACCAGATATCTTAATTAATACGCGGCTCTTCCCTCGATCGCCCTACTAGGCAATACGCATGATATTCGGCAGGACTTTCATTTAGTTCGGCAGGTTACATCAGTGGTTTTCACACAGGCTTACTTAGCCTCCTAAACCACTTAAAATCACATTATTATTAGGGCCTTCATTTAGTTTATGTCCCTCGTTTTCGTACAGTCATTGGCGTTAGTGTGTAGTATGAAATGGCCGGGAGTGCTCTATTTCGAAACCTGTAGATCAAAACTGAGAACGATATTATTGATTGTTTTTGAAAAGGTTAAAGCAATAAAGATTGAACAAGAGGAAAATGTGGATTTTGTCGGTGAATTTCTTCAAATCCATTAGATTTTTGCATATCTAGGTCCTATACGCCCTCTATTCAACAGGCCTTCAATTGGCTTCCATCACACAGCGAATTAATTATAAAACTAGTTTTTGATATCTATAAAACCTGTTGTATAATGAACCAATATCTTAATACGCGGCTCTTCTCGCGATCGCCCTGCTATGCATTCCGCAAGATATTCGGCACGACTTTCATTTAGTTGATGTCCCTCGTACACGTCGTACAGTCATTGGCGTTAGTGTGTATAGTATGAAATGACTGGGAGTGCTCTATTTCCAACCCTGTAGATCGAAACTGAGAACGATATTGTTGATTATTTTTGCAAAGATTAAAGCAATGAAGATGGGGCAAGAGGAAAATGTCGATTTTGTCGGAGAATTTCTTTGAATCGAAAAGATTTTTACATATCTATACAATCTTTGACATAATTTAGGAGCCCTTACTTTTTGAGATGCTGCATGCATCCAAGTTTATGTCAGAGGGTAGGATTATTTCTATCTAACAATTTTCGACCGCTTGTTAAACGTTCAACCGTTTTCGGCATATTGAACATTACTTCACACATGCAGATAAAGAGGAGGAGCTAGGAACGGATTCTATATTAACCCCTTAACTGGGTATTTAATTGTAACTCAATGTAAAATTGACGGATATATCCGGGATCCCCAGTTAAGGGGTTAATAATAATTAAATATACTTATTGAAGACCATCATCCTTCAGATTTGATGCTGAATAGTTAGGCCTACAAACGCCAAGAAATATCAGATGTTTGAGCAAAGAAAATTAAGATGTAATTCAGATTTTACAAATTTTCAAGGCGGTCATCTTTACTAATTATTCAATCGTGTCGATTTGTGAGTTCAAGCAGCGAGACAGAGAACGCCAACTGAAAGATATGTGCCGAATATTAAATCTAGAAGATTACGAATTCAGACGAGCAGACTATGCGATCAAGAAGCGCAATTTCAAAGTCTAAACTCATAGACCTACCGGACATAACTCTTCCTATTGTAGGAAGACAGATAGCAATTATCACTACTATCCCTGTTTTGCCCATAGGCCTACTTCACTTGACAGTATCAGAAGGCGTCATGAAATTCCGACCCAGAGGTAAACAGATTGGGATACATTTATCAATTGAGATTGCAACGATAGGCCTGTATACAAGAGGCCCCAGTGGAGCAATATTCCTATCACGCGAGGGAAAAATTCACACGTTTTCTATTTTGCTGTAACTGCGTGCTCAAATACAATAAAAAACCAATTAGTCCTAATCCATAGACATGTCGGCTGTTTAATGTGCAAGCAAAGTTTGAGGCTCATCCACCAACCATTGATAAATGAAAGCTTCACGAAATAAGTCGGACATCGTATAAGGGAATATTCAAGACAATGGCTTTCAGCAAAACTATTTTGTAGCATCAGGCATTCATGACAACAGGGTAGACCCACAAAAGTCGAGTACTGACCACATAGGCTACTGTAGTGTCGAAAAAAGAACCTCTTTGAATATTTGTATACCTTTCCACAGAGTGCAAGTCAAACACACTGGTCTATAGTGTAGCCAGGAATCCGAATTAGTGAGGGGCATGGGCGCCCGCACATTGAGGCAAGAGGGGTTTCTTGCCCCCTCCTGGAAAATAAAAATGCCAATATTTCCCATTGAAATTTGAAAATCTTGCTAAAATATTAACCGTGACCATTGTGTTAAGAAGTGTTCTGCCTCTCTTGGAAAAATTTATGTGGCATAGCCATGACCATTATGTTTTGCCCCTCCTGGAAAAATTTCTGTGGGCGCCCATGGTGAGGGGCACCGACGCCAGGTCACGACATTTGCCAGTAGAAAGCCAACGAGTAAAAGGCAATTGAAGAGTTCTTCCACATTAACACGCCCGTTTGTTTAGGCCTATCGCTTCTATCGCATTTATCCTACTACCAACCCAACAAATTTTTCGACAGTTTTTTCACACTTATTCGGCATAGATCCCAAAATTTTACCGACAACCCCCAAATTCACAATCCTAGAAATAACCCTGCTCACTAATCTCATTTCTTACCCAGGGATGTCCATGGCTTGGGTTGGGTTAACCATAGGGTTGGGTTGGGTCAGACTTTTCCATTTTAATGGTGGGTTGGGTTAGAAAATAAGTCATGGTTTAAGAAACTGCATAGGCTATGTATTACAGTGGGTTGGGTTGGGTTAAGTAAACCTATTATCGTCATGGGTTGGGTAACTTGGGTTGGAGACTTGAATTTGATGGGTTGAATTGGGTTCTAAAAACGAACCCATGGACATCTCTGTTCTTACCGCGTATAAAAACTTGGGATGCAGAAAATATTTTTTTCAATTTATTGATGATTTCAAGCATAGGCCTACCCTTTTTCGTGCATGTGATCTCCGACATAATTTTCTTATGTATTCCGGGAAATAGGCCCAACTATCGGGTTTGGTACATTCCTTCAGAGGCGGATTTACATTTTGGAGGCCCGGTGCAAATATTTCCATGGAGGCCCCCTGACGCCATCGTGGTCACTTAAAGACAGCGTTTATTCTAGGCCCTATTTTCAAGGGGTTCCCCGGGGAAAATAATAAAATCCCGAACATTAAAAAAATTTATATGTTGCATGGGGATGGAAATTTCTCTCAATAAAAAAAAAAAGTGTAGCGACGGGGGATTTTTATTTTTTTGGAGAGGGGAAAAATAAGTAAGCTTGTCACAGAGCGTTTAAGAAGGGAAAACGGGCAGATGACCTTTTTGTTTTTCTGTTTTTTTGCTCGTCAAGACTTTTGATATGTCAAACCTTGTCCCTCCAGACATTTCAAAATCCCCCCATTGTCAAGGTGGCTAGAATAAACACTGCTTAAAGAAGTAAAAATACAACAAACGTCATTGAAAAATTAAACAATTAAATGCCATTAACTTCAACTCAAATAAACTTGCATTGAATTTGCAGTCGTGCAGTCAGTGTACAAGAACTGGGGTACGTTCGACCTGTCGTCTGTTTATAATATTAGTAATGTACTGGTAAATCACCGTAACTGGTAATTAGTCTAAATTGTCTCAACATGTCGCCGACGACTTTTTGTTGTAGCAAAGGCCTCCACTAGCTGTGCAAAGTCGATTGTCTTCACGAGTTCATTTTCAATGTTCAGTATGGCTAAGGATGATAGCCTATGATCTGTTAGATATTAATGCGCTATAATCCACGTGTTATGACGTATAAATTAATTTCATTTATTTAAGTGTTATTTGAACTTATTTCTTATGAATTGAATCATACACGAAGATGAGTTCCTTGTACATTTTTCTAGAAAAAGCACCAAAGCATAACTAAGATTTGTAATCGTTTGCTAAAAAAGGTCACCGTCACGGCGTTACGCATTTTACGGTAAGACAAATGAGTGATGGCGTTAGTCTGTATGCAACTATGCATTGCCATTCCAAAGGTACAGAGGCATACAAATACACATACTCCTCCCATTTCCCATTTCTTGACTGGTGGTACCATGGTAAAAATTGACCATCGAGACACACTGTACAGACACTCAGGTTGAGTCATGCAGTACGCCCTAATCTGCATAACGATGCAAGAGGCCGGGCGTCTTCGACAGCCGGTGATCCGGTGACAACCGCCGGTCACTCGGTCGAGTCCAGCCATTATGAGCCATACCATTAATTGGGATGCTAATGGCTTGGGGTATATGCGATAGGGTTAGGCTTTCAGACTTTAACATTTAGACTCATGGAACATACATTAGAAAATTGTCATTTCAATACTAAATTATTACTAATCCATGTCCAAACATTACTAACGTCTAACGATACAACATTCATGTATATCTGGGTTGAAAATAAATTCTAAAATGAAAGAAACTAATAATTAAAAGTCTTAAAAATTATTATTAGAAAATATTTTTTTAAATTTGTAATTTGAAGGAGGCCCGGTACCGATGCACCATCTGGTATTTTGGTAAATCCGGAAATAGGCCCAACTGCATTCCTTGAGTCCTCCTCTGTGAATACCGACCCGGAGTGATCATTCAATATCTTTGCTTTTCAACTTCGTGCATTTGCCTACTATTCAGTGGCGTAGCCAGGATTTCCCAAATGGAGGGGGTGTTTTGGTTATGACCAACTTCGAAAAAATCTTGACAGGCCATTAAAAGGTCATCATGGCTAGTCTTTCCTCTTTACTTTTCCTTTACAAATGCGTTGACAAGCCAAAATAGGTCATCGCCTTACTTCTTTATATTCTATAGTATTTACGGATTATTTATTATTTTCGGTCCGCAAAGAGGGGATGAACCCCAAACCGCGTCCAAAAATAAAAAAATGTATGGGAACACATTAAAAAATTATCCTGCCCTCCAATCCGCCCTTGGTTACGCCTCTGCTACTATTTATCTAGTGTTATCTATTAATGGCTCCAAAAGCACGGTAAAAGTAGGTCCCGTGTTCGAGCTCAAGCGTTGGGATTCGGCGCTTGTCTCCGATCTAGGCAATCAGCTGAATCAGGCAATCAGCATGTGCCGTGTTACCTCTTTCAGGCTCTGCCATCTTGCCGCCCTATCGATGGCTCCACGTTGGTATTGTTTATGGTCCGCATAGGCCAAGGCAACTTGTTTGTTTCAAATAATTGTTTGACAACATAAATAGATTTCTATGGTAAGCTACTTTGACCGAGTGTTTGCGTTCATACATCGTATTCACTGTCAAGAATAGGAATTTTGTTTGTTTTCTTTTCATTGCATCCGCGTATAATAATGAGGATAAAGGGCGGAGTCCAGCCTTTAGCCGATTAGCTGTTGAAATTCATCGTATTCCACTATCAGGTTGAAATCGGCCGTAATCGGTGCTACAGCAGCCCATTTGCTGCGTTGATGAGTTCTATCGCCCGCCGATAGAGCGAACCGGTCATAAATTCTCTCTTCAGTCGCACGCATCGGCGCCTTCTATTACAAAGCAGTGCGGGTATGTTGGTTTTTCGGCTCAGCAGCCTCTCGCTCTCTCGTTGAACGCCCGGGTATCGGGCTTCCGCGCACAAATAGCGAATGCGGGCTCTGGATCGAGGGAAGACCGTTCGTGATCGACACCGGGAATGGGTTTCCGAATGTGCGGCCTCCGCGTGATCGCTTATTCGGGAAACGACTAAAATCAGGAATGAGCAGAAAAGAAACTAAGAAGACGCACAAATGGCCGACGAAGATGAGATCAGACGCTGCACAGATCGGCTAATTTCCGCCGATTTCTTTCAACTGTCGGTGAATTGCGTGGAATTTTCGGTGATTTGTTGGACGGACAGACCCCTCCGTTGTCTGTGACCGTCATTGAAGACGGCCACGATGACCCTAGATGCGTGGAAAGACACCGGGGAACAAAGCCCCGTCCATCCCTCCTATCCCCATGCAGTCAGAGTGGATTCTCAAGGGCTTCGTGCTTCGGAGGATTAAGGAGTCCTATGGATGTTTGGTTTAGATCGTTATTGGGATCGTTTATTACCCGGAGAAAGGACTTTGAGAGATTCTTGGGTGGAATGAGCTGTGATACTTGAGCTATTGGCCTACTGCCACATATTTATATGTCTTTAAAGTCCTTTAAATGACTTCGGACTAAATTTTGTTGCGCCAGAATAGTTACAGATCGTAAGCAGCGTTTTTTGGTTGGACTGCTTCGAAGTGTCGTCGAATAAACCATAGCGTTTAGATTTCAGACGAATTGGAGAGCAAAATTGCAACGACGCATGTCTTTCTACTTTGCGTCCTTTGCAAATTAAAGTATTTATGATTTATGATTTCATTGCAAGTGAAGCCTTTGCTGTCTGAGGTGTTCAACTGTGAAGCTTAGCATTGAGAATATGTCTATTTATGGAACCTACCTTGATTTGTCAAGGTTGACGACCATCGAAGAAGAAAATGGCATCTTTTTGGTAAGTCAGTCAACACTTATGCTTTATATAAATAAATTTTTATATACACTTATATACGCATGCTTCTTAGGTGTATCAAAATGATTTTTTTATTTTTGGTTGCAACTGATAAGATGAAAAAATCAGATATTTGTTCTATGGTCAATTATTGATTTCAAGGAGTATGTGCTTGTCATTCTTCCCGTTGTTTAGATGTTCCTAGCAGAAGATTTGCACTTTCATGTTTTCCTACATCTTCCTCATAACATGCAGTGCATGCAGCAATCATTTTGTACAAGATTCAACCATACATACACGTATTGTATTTTTCATGACAAAATACGTCTAATACATGTTCGGGACCTCCAACCATCTCTAGTTCAAAGCCATTTGTCTGTTCCCTCGTTCGTTCCGTTCAGGGCATGGCCTAATAATAAGTGTTGCTAACTGGGGATTGTATGATTTTTGGATTTTCCCAAAAAGAAAATAAGCCTAATTTTAGGATCACTTAGTATTTTCATTTTTGATGCTGCAGCATTTAACGCATTTCGAATTTGTTTTGGCACAGCTTTCGAATTTGTTTTGAGACAGCTCTGCTATTTTTGATAGCTAAATTATAAAATGATTATTAAATATACATGTGTTTAATTTGACGACGGGCTACTGTGCATATGGATTGTTGATGTGGGGAGGCTGCAGTTAAGCCTCAATAAATAGTGTGGATGTGGTGAGTAGGCGCCTAGGCGGTTAATCAGCAAAAAATAATGCACTTGAATTAAGTGATTTTCTGCACTAAATCCACTATGTTTGATTGTGAAATTATGAAATTATGCCTAAATAGATATATCTGTGATTAATGCTTGTATTTATATGGCTGTTGAAACCCTAAAAATCAATCAATGCTGACTAAGTCGTAATTTGACACAGCTTAATTTCACAGATGGCACTTTTAATAAAACCGGTTTTTGTTGGAAAAAATGTTTTTTGACCAAAAAACAGGGTTTCCCACGTAACAGCATGCTTGTGTTCAACTGGAAGGTTGTGTATTACACAATGTTAAAAGTTTCAAAGCAATCGGTGAAGAACTTTTCTAGATTAGTTATCCTGAAGAAATGGATTTACATTTTTATTTATATAGATCATCAGTCAATAGTTTGCCTACAGTATTACTGGTACAGTTAATTAACTTTAATAATTATTAAATCTTTTTTGATCAATTGATAGAACTATTTAGTTTCCTCTTATTTTGTATGCCTGACAGAAATTAGCAGCATACTGTTTTGTGAGAACCTTTGCCCTGTGTATTTGTATTTCTCAGTCTTAGATATAGCTGTTTAATATATGGTTGGTGCATCTGCACCTATATTTGTTGCTAAATTTAGTTCCCAGTTGTATATTGTTTTTAAGTGTTGCTGCACTGTTGAGCAAGTAGAGTCATGTTGCTCTAAGCACTAGATGTACTTACTTGCAGGCAATCAATCAATCAATCAATCAACCAATCAATCAATCAATCAAATCAGTTTGTGTGTCAATTAATCAATTTGTATCAATGTGATATTTGTCATAAGTACTTAGATTACTTGATTTAGATGTTTTCTGAGTTATTACTATTATTAATTTCTCATTTTTTTATTTGTAAATTTCAAGCCATAATTAGGGGGCACAGTCCCAACAGCTGAAGCCTGACAATGGGCAGCTGACGCCCGTCCAAAGGCAGCATTTCGGATGAGACACTTAAGGTCAGTTGGTTGAAAATCACTTGAATTTTGATATAAAACTGATGGCATTTCGGATACAAAGAGAGTACTTGTCTGTCTGCACAGGGACAAAATCAAATGCTGATGTCCTGCAAGCTCGGGCCGCCTGTCACCGTGAATGAGAAGGTGCGGGCAATTTTATATTAAGAATGCTATATATTCTTTACTGTTTCGTTCATCTTAATTTTCACCATTAATTGGACATTGTCTTCTTATATAGAATGATAGAATGATGAAGTGTAGGGAACATTTAATTCCATGTGTGGCATAGGGTACAGTGTAATGTCCCAGAGCCTCATTAGTTTATATCTCATGTGACATCTTTGTAATGAGAAGCAGGGGAAAGCCAATGAGCTGGAAGGAAAGTGATTGCATTTTTTGCCTTAGTCTTTCTATTTTCTCTCAGAATGAATGCCCAATATTGTTGTGCAGTACAAGATGAGACCAGTGGCGGTTCCACCATGTTGATGACTGGGGATGCAATCCCCCACCGGAGTTTTTTTGCTTGTCAACATATTTTTCGTAAGTTTTTTGTTTAATTTTAAATTTTTTACATTCGATGCTGAAATTGTCAAAGCCCCCCTCTGTTCTCCTGGGTTTGCCACTGGTCCAGACTATTTTTTAATATCGTGTAGTGTATAAGATATGAGATGTTAATTATTATATATTAAAAGCCTGTGGTGTCAACTCTGACAACCAGCTCAGTTCCAGATTAAATGCTTTGAAAAATTCAAGCCATGTTAGATGCCATTAGACAAGTTGTAAAAACTTATGGCTACTACCGTACGTGATGCAGACAGTACAGAATTTGTGTATTATTCAGTGTAATGCAGTTAAAGTGTTTGTGTCTAGGGTTTGTTGGTCCCACAGCGGGGACATTTCAGTGGGTCCAATTATTGGTGACTTGTTCAATAGATCCAGAAAAGGATTACTGCACAGATAAAATGCAGACAGCTCTGACAATGTGGCAGTTTCACTGTCCACTCCCTGTCTCATTCAAGGTATAGATAAAAACCGCATCTTGGTTGTGTCAATGACCCTGATATGCCTCCAAAAAATCAATCACATAGATAGGAGAATTTCTGTTTTAATTCTTTCATTTTAAAGTGTTTTTACTTTTTGTTTCGGTCATCGATTTTTGCTTTTTGGTCACTGCACAGTATTTTGTTTCCATCACTCATCAATCAATCACACTGTTCATTTTTAAGACCATTTATTGGCTTCCATTTATCATTCGCAACTGTTTCCATTTCAGTTATGGTTGGTGAAATTCAGAATGGCTGGTGCTTTTATGTCTTTATGCCTTCTTTTCTGCTGACAGTGAAATCAAAGTCATATCAAAGAACTTCTATAGTGCCATTGTATTAATGCATTGACCACCAGTCAGTGTTGGATCGTAAAATGTTGGCCAGAGAGATGTCTGTGGTAGTTGAAGGTTTGGGCTTTAAAGAATCAGTCTTGGATTCCTGCAGAATAGAACTGAAAATTTTGACCCTTGAATTTGCAATTGCTCTGATGTTGCATCTGCAGCAATCGCTACAAATGGCAGTGATAGTGATAGTTCATCTTACATGATTATTTAAACATGTATGAACTATGGGTGCCAGTGCACTTCTGTAGATGTCCAAATGCACTGCTATCTTATTACACCTGCAGGTGTTTTGCCTTCAACAAAGATGCATCTTTTGTTGGGACATATTCTGGTGTGCTGTCATGCTATGTTAGATTTGTAGGATAGGGCTGGCCTATTTAATGCAGTGATTGTTCAGCAACTATGTGGGGTTCAGAGATCCTAAATATGTGGGGGAAATGTGGAAATTTTCCATTTATGCACCTAAATTTCCCATTTATGCACCTTTTTCACCTCACGTATTTGCGGAAATTGTGGTGTTTTGGTGAAAAAAGGGCGACGAGTAGAAAAAAGTTATTGAGACTGGTGTATTTTAAAGTCTCAGTATCGGTTTCATTTGCATTGTCTTCAAATAGGTATCATTGTGTTTAATATGAATGTGACAAAAAGCCATGATAATAGATTGCTGGAGACAATACAACTGAGAAAAATGACTCCATGGAGCATCCTTGAGACAGTTCTCCAGTAGTTTGTAAACATTGTATCCTCTTGCAAGAATATATGGTAATATTTGATAGAATGATTGCAAACAAACAAAGAGCCAATGATAATAGCCGGAAAGGTTGATCTGGAGGGAACAATACAACTGAGTGAGCGAAAAAATGACATTTTCCATGGAGCATCCTTGAGACAGTATTCGCGCTGACCGAAGCATTCTGTCACCACTTTCTAGTTGTTCAACCAATCAAATATCAGTCTATAAGCATTGATTGCTCTAGCTTTGCAATGTCATGTTCATTATACAATCAAACCAAAAGATGGCCTGATTGTTAAATGATTGTGTATGTCAGGTAATGAAAAGGAACTTATGAATCAGTTTATCCAAACAAATCTTTCTTAGTGGATAGTGCATTCACTGATCTGAGGCCACCAAAAACATCAGCTGATGGTGCGATTTGCTCAAATTTTCCAATCTGAATTAGGCCAGGTCAAGCCGGAAAGGTCAATCGGATCTGGAGGGAAGCAGTCTAAGCAGGATAGGCCATGCCAAACAATTAGGTTTTTATGCTAGGTTTTAAAGATGATGTTGTGCTGGTTATAGGAAGTGATGCTGGTAATGAATTCCAGTCTGGAACACACACTGAGTGCCAACTGTGTGAGAATGAGGAACAACAAGTGTTGTTGTTGTGTCTATTTAAAGATGTGTTTGTCAAAAGACTCCTTTTACATTGAGGTTTGCCACTGGCTATGGTGGAGTTAAGAAGAACAAATGAAAATCTTTGTGACTATCTAGTGAAATGGATAGGGATAAATTGAAGGATAAGTTGATGCTGACTTCAATTGGTGGTTGTTCTGAAGTAAAATTATATTATCATACAGGATTACAGTACTTGGCAGCTAAAGAACAGAGCATGTAGACAGTGTGAGTGAATTCTACATATCCAGCAACTAAAGGCAGACTTAACAATGTTTGGCTGTACAAGGATACAATATTTAAATAGTTAAGGCACAATGCCCTTGATGCATATTGATTAGCATCTCATTTAAATATTCATGATATGACAGATGATCCAAATGAAGCACTCATGTCTATGCATAAATTAGTTATTTGAAACTGAGGTCAAATAACAAGAAGCTTAATGAAAATTATTATGAAATAGAGGAGGGGTGTAATCAGAGTTTTACCACTGGTTTCTGTCTGCTAGGCTATTGTCTCATACTGACTTTTTTTATAGTGGTGTAAATAGTCGTAAAAATAATTATGTCTAGAGATAGTGTTGCTTGTGGCAATAATATGGACATAATGTCAGGAATCTAAACAGGAGAATCATCTTTATTTGACAGGTACAGAAATGAGTATTGGGAGGGTCTGTAGTTGAAATAATCACGGCAAAGGTATATGGCTTGGCTTCTTTGACTTAAAAGACTTAAATCCAAATTCAAGTAATTGAAATCAATGCAGATGTTAACTCTTTTAGCTTGTAATATTTTCAGTTATTTAAATTTCACCAAATATGTTGGTCTGATATGTTGTCAGCAATGCTATATAGCTAGATCCTGTATGGCTGCTGTTTTCTGATGTTTTATCATTACAGTATTCAATCACAGACTCAAATTATGCTGATTTACTTCACAACAGGACGATAAATCTGAGTTCATGAGTCTACTTAACAATTAAGATGTCTACACAAACATAAAACCCACAAAAAGCAGTCTACATTTTCAGATATGTGGTCAATGAAAATTAATCTATTTCTACGCTGCACAAATCTGTGTGGTGCAGTCCTGTACAGTGTACAGTACAATTAATTGTTAAATAAAACTAAAAATGAAATAACTACCTAATTAAAAATGACAAGCACAGAGTACATTAAGCTTCTGTACTTAAATGCTGGGCTGAAAAGAGATAATGGGGCTTGACAAACAATGTCTACAATAGCACTATAGTATGGACAGGCAACAGTAAGTGAACTCATCAGTAGAACAACACAGCTGCAGCATCTGGTACTTCTACTGAAGAGCTCAGCCTAAGCACTTCAACAGCTGCTGGACATGTTGAGATCAGTGCAGTGCCACTGCTGGACTGCACCAAGCTGTCACTACCAAGTGTTAGTAATGACTCAACGTATTTCCACATCACCGATTGTCTCTTATAAATGCGGGCATGTGCTTTACTTAGTGGATTTTAATTAATTGAAAATTTAGTTATTCTATTATTGTTAAAACAAAATTTGCATTAAAATTTTTCGATCGTTAATTTTTTTAAACACACTTAATTCTTTAACGTGTTTGTTAACATGCTAATTTGACAGCCCTGTTAGAAGGTATTATAGTTACAGTAGATAACCGGGTGATTAGTATTGCCAACAGATTTGTCGCTATTATAATAAAAATCTGAAAGTGGGAAACATGTACATGTACAAATGTTAATATAGCATGGGTGTAGAATTGAGCATGGCTGGCCCGGTCAGTTGATGGCAACAGAAATAAAACGAAGGCACAATTATGCAAATGACTCAAAAGAGATTCAGAATTCCGGAATGAACCAGCCTTGACAGTCAGCAACCTCAAGAAGACCACAGCCTCAAATCCAATGCATTTTCTTCATTATAACCAAACCCATGCTACACAAAAAAGTAGCAGTTAAGATCCAATACATTTTTTAAAATACCGGGTAACTGTGAAGTTACAGAAGAGAAGTAACTGCACAAGTATTTATCTATAATTATAAAATATTGTTTGTGAAGCAAGTACTGAGTAAGAGTTATATATGAATTTTTGTCATATCGGGGAATAAATCTAACCATAAAGTAAGGAAGTAACATATTTGGAATAGATTAATTAATTATGAGGAATATTTGTTAACCCCTTTACCGGGGACCCCAAATATATCCGTCCATTTTACATTGAGTTACAGTTAAATGCTCAGTAAAGGGGTTAAATGATTTTGATGAATGGAATCCTGTGTTTGTATTTCTTGATATTGCCTAAGTCTTGAAATCTTACTTGTGGTGATTCTCTGGCTGTGTGTTATCCAAGATGCTGACTGCATATAAATCTAGAACTATGTGCTTTTTCATTAATCGCAGAATTGTCAACATGCAACCAGCACCTTTATTTAAAGCAAAACTGATGACTGCACTAAACTCAGAAAATTTGTGGACATCCATGTAAGAAACAAGAAAAAAGGTTGTCCAGAAATATATCACTGCACAAAACTCAGAAATCTGTCATTTTAACACTGCACATTTTCAATTAATCACTGCACATTTTGTGTTTCAGTGCATGTTAAAAAAGGCCCTGTGTGCAACTTTATGTGTCTGCTAAGTATGCTCTGTTTTGATGAGTAATTATTACACTGTTCTTTGCATCAACACCCAAGAGTACTATATATAGTGACTTATGAGTAATGGTAATTAGAACCATAATGAAAATGGATTTCAGGATTTACATTTATTTAGCAGTCAAGGGTGAAGATGGCTTCAGCAGAGATAATGGTAAATATCAGGTTGAAGTATTTCAATGCGGTGATCATTAGTTCTTGTTGTGGCATCATATAGAAAAGGGTGTATCTGAAGTCTGTGGACTTTGTGTGATGCATGGACACTGGAACACTGGAGGACCATTTATGGTTAACCCATCCAAGCCATTAATCCAAGCCACAGAGAGACATTAATCTTGTGCCATTTGCTGCTTCTGTGCAAGCTGCTGTTGCCAGCATACTTAGATGAAAATGTGCAGTCTAATCTCAGAGTGGGCCGTTAAATTGGCCGCAAGGAGAAAATCTGATGGGCCATAATGGGTTTTATTGACAGAAAATCTATTTATCCATATGTGTAGTATTGATGTGACTGAGAGCAGACCAGTATATTGAAGGTGATTTAATTAAGTGCTGCATTAAGACTCTCACAGTCCTCTGTTAAAGAACATGCACACTGTAATAGCAAGTGTGTGACTTTGAAATTTGGAATATTTAAAAAACTACTACCTATAGTGATAGATGGTGCTCTTATGATATGATCCAATATGGGTGCCCACACATTAGGGCAAGAGGGGGCACTTGCCCCTGAAAATCCAAATACCAATATTTCACATTGAAATTTGAAAACCTTGCTAAAATATTAACTGTGACCATTGTCTTATAATGTGTTTTGCCCCTGTGGAAAAATGTATGTGGAGTAACTGTGACCATTGTGTTTTGCCCCTCCTGGAGAAATTTCTGTGGGCACCCATATGATCCAAAACCAATTGCCTTTGCAAATTAGCATAATTATGATGATTTTTTTACCAATGTGAACATTCATCTTTATATACTGCTGTACCAGGTCATGATATGCATGATCTTGCTATGGTGACATGGGTTAAAACAGCCAATGCTCTACAGTGAGAAAGACTTGTTTTGTTTAATATGTTTATTTAAAGTTTCTTACATTTCAAAGACAAGAAGCATTGGTTATATACATGTACTGATGTGCAGGTTTAGAACACTGCTTAAATAGAGTTCATACGTGTAAGATTTGTATTTACAATATTATTGTCTGTGGTCAGGATGCATCGCAGATAAAATTTTCCCATGCTCTTACAAGCAAAGGAAGTTTTCTTTTCCCCTTTGGCACAATTAAAACTAGGGGCATGCAGTTAATGTGCCTTTTACTAGTTGACCAGCAGCTCATTGCACACAAAATTGTTTACAGAATTTGCCATGCAGCATGCACTACCGGTACTTTCTGATCCTTTCAGTTTGTGAGATGCATGACTACAATTCTGCAGTGCTTTGTTATCACATTGATGGCAGATACTTGTGCACAGTTGGACACATGCAGTGTATGCTAAATTATTCACGGCTGTTGTCTTCTGTTCTTTCCCTTTGACCAAAATGGATAACATTAAGCTACTGCCTTCTGCTGGACAACATCATTAACAATAGAAAGCTCAGGTTGATTACCGTACATAAGAGTATGATGGAGAAATACAGTAAGGATTGCTTAGTGATGAATTCTGTGATGACACTGCAGAACACAGAGGCATTCTCAAGTGCCAGTATTCATTCATGTCCTGCATGGATTTGTAGCTGTGCATTCACAGCTATTCAGCCAACCCACAAAACATATTTGCATTGGTCATGAAAGACAGTGTCAGTGTGTATGATTGAAAAGCATGAAAGGAAATGGTTAGGATTTTGATTTATTCTTGCATGTCATCTAGACTACTGACAATTCTCTGCTGTGGCTCAATTACAGTTGACGTCCCTTCTATGCTATGTTTAGTGATGGAATATTGAATGTACCGGTAATTGTAGGCAGACCAGCAGTTGAATATACTGCTGCCAATATTGCAATCTTAGTCTGTTGATAATCTCTACGTGTTTCATCTTGTCACTGCAAAGAAAGTAAAGAAAACGGTTCAGAAGCAGCTTGTTAGGTATTGCACAGTATGTGCGCTAGTAGTTTGCACACCTGGGAATTTGCGCACTAGTAGTTTGTTCACCAGGGTTAAGGGTTAGGGTTAGGATTAATGGTTAGAGTTAGGGTTAGGGATACCCTAACCCTAACCCAAAAAGCGGTGTGCAATGTACTGGTGTGCAATGTACTGGTGTGCAAACTACTAGTTCACAAATTCCCAGGTGCACAAACTACTAGTGTGCATTCTGATGTAAACCAATGCATGATGAAGGTTACTCTTTCATTCATATTGGACTTTACAAGTAGTAGCTAGTGTATTTCTCAGGAGAATTACTTTACAGTCATGCAAGAACAACATCTGTCACTCAGCCCAGCATGAGAACCTTTCCTGTAGGGCCATTCAGTATCAAGCCATTATGGTATTTAACAGGTTGACTCATAATTATACCTAATATGTAAATTATGATCCTCAAAGGTATTTTTAGAGAAATAGCTTTGTTTTAATCAATGACAAATGTGTTGCTAACATATCATCAGTAAAATATTTCCTCATCTGTAAGTTTTCAATTGATTCATACCTGTTATGATGTGATTTGCATTTTTGTGAATGGTCATGAGCTTGTTTTGATGTCCAAATGACATTTTATCTAGTGTCATGCTTTTTTACATTTATAAGTTTTGCTAGCATATTGTTATCACAATTAGAATACAGTGCTGACCTCGTTAGCTCCTTTTTGGTAGAGAATGACCTCCAGTGGTTGGAAATATTGGGTTTTGGCTGTATGACCCCACCAGAGATGGGAAGTATTGGGGGCAGAATAGGTTGATTTCTTCATAGTTTTTTTGACAAAATTTTCCTCTGATGTTTATTGATGTAGAAGATGTTTTATAAGCACATAGAAATGTCAACTGGGTTTGTTTAGTAGTGGCAATAAAGCAGTCATCTATCTTCCACCATAGTTGCTTTCTCACCTTGCTGGTTGTTTGCATGCGTTGACTTTGGAAAATGAATAATGGTTAGATTTTAAAACAATAAGCAAGTAAGTGCTGATTCTGATTTAAAATTTGTCAGCAATTCTCACTTAGGCCGGATTTTACTGAACTACTTGAAACCAATTATATATGATATTTCAAAGAAATACCGATAAAATGGCAATATTTATAATGAGGAATTGAATAGGCTACATACTCCTATGTTTAGAAACTGTAGTTGTTGAGCCTGTAGAGTATCAAACATTCCAGTGGTTCTCACACAGGACAGATCCTAATGAACCATGTTAAACCTTTCAATTCTTATTATTGTTGTTGTTGTCATTTCTCCAATCTTGAAAATGTTAAATGTTTTCAAATATGCAATTTATATTGCACTAATCTGTTCTTTTTCAACCACTGGGTATGTTTTATTTACTCTTATCATTCTATTTATTATATATATATATATATATATATATATATATATATATGAACTAATATGTATATATGTATATATATGTGTATATATATATATATATATATATATATATATATATATATATATATGCCTGCTTTGTGGGTTTGTGTGGGCTGCTTAAGAAAGGTGTTGACAGATATTCCCAAATAAGTGTGGCACACTTTGCCCATGCCCAGATGAACATTGAGGTCTTTGAGGGCTAATTATTACACTCTGTCTGAGCCACAGGCTCCCATCACAAGACATCCATTTCTTTTCAACTGAAATGTTACCTGAGGCAATCATGCATGAGAATATTTCTCTGTATTGGCATACATGTGTGTGTATATATATGTGTGTGTGTGTGTGTGTGTGTATGTGTGTGTGTTTGTATATATATATATATGTGTGTGTGTATATATATAATCTTATATATATATATATATATATATATATATATATAAGCTTTTGTATGCATATATATATGCACATGTAGTTGTATACTTATATATACATATATATGTAGATGAGGCAATATATTTGTTACAGTGTGTGTGTATATATATATATATAAATTATATATATATATATATATATATATATATATATATATATATTGTATTATAATACATAGCAGGAGTATAAGGTGAAGTTTATGCCATGTTTATAAGATATGTATCTATGTGTGTCAGTCCATTAGGGAGTATTCAGACTTCATGTTGTGGCTATTCTTAGCCTTAACAGGCTTCTAAGTACACAGGTATTGTTGGCTGTTAGCAGATCCTTTGCACTTTGTCATAGCATTTCCTTTAGCCAATTGTATTGCAGTTGTGGCATGGGATGTAGGCACTACAGCCCTGGCATGTTGGTAATTGACAGAAAAGGAAAATTCAGTCAAATGGTCATATGCTGAAAGGACACAACTAGTGGATTATTGATCTTGAAAACTGAATGGATTTGCCAACAGAATTAAATGTAATCGAGGTTAGTTTTTAAAACTTTCTGAGAATTTTATTGAGCTACCAAAAGAGACTTTCAAAGACAGTGGTTTTTGCCCGACCATTTATTGACCATTAGAACTTCCCTCAGATCTGAATTTTGAAAGTGTTCTCATAAGTGCAGTAAAGGGAAACCAATGGATTTGGCCTTTCTGATTTCAAGTATTGGAGTAGTCCCAAATACAGATGCTGCTGGCTATAAATGACTTGCCACTGAATAATGTTGAAGGCTTTGGAAGAACATGTGGACAACATGTTATAGATGCATTTTTTGCATATAACTAAATATTTTGCTTGAGGCTGAGTATTATGAGAAGAGACATATTTGTGCTGTATTGATTTTTAGTAGAAAATGTAATTTTTGTTTCTTTAAAATATCATGAAAGGATGCTTACATTTAAATTTCTGGATTCATAAATTTGTTCTTGCCTTCTCAGGCAGTTGATGAGTAAGCAGTTTATTTTGTTGCAAACGTAAATTTGTGCTGGATTTTGCAGTACTGTATCTGATGATAGTTACAGTAAAACTTTGATATAATGGGCTCAGTTATAGTGTTATAGGCTCAGTTATAATGTAGACTTATAACGTAACGCAATGTACTGTCCCATGTGATGTGCTACCGTATTGGATGGTATTTGGTATAACGTACCTCAAATATAATATACTCAATTTTACAGACCCACTAAACACTCTATAATTAAGTTCTACTGTATTTTATTGGATAAATTGTCAGGGTTGCTCTGTAAATTCTAGTTTTGGTGCACTTTTACATTGCTCTTAGCATGATTTAAAGTGGCTTAGGGGGCAAAGGACAGAGAACTTTGGAGAGATGTCATGGAGAAGTCAATAGCTGGACAGCTGGAGGAAGAAAACTTGACCTGAGGAGGCATTACTGCCTATGTGAAAGCCACTAGGGGTTCTAATGGGGCTTGAACCCGCTCCATTAGCCTACCGCTCCATCGCATAATTCACTCTGCCATCTTCCACCACCTAAAGTTTCTGCAGCGGCCGGGAGTTGAACCACGGACCTCAGGATTGGCAAGACCAGTGCTCTAAACACTGCTCCACTGTGCACCCCCAGAAAGAATGCACAAAAACAATATGATAGGGATACTGTTGTGATTCCACTGTGAATTCTGTTGTACTCTTGTGTTTTTATGATCACATGATCAACTATTTATTATATTCGCCCTAGGATGAAATCTGTTCTGATGATTAAATCAAAGTATCAAGTACTGTTAATGGCCTTTACCAATGCTCGCCATTGTCATTGTCATGATCAACCTCCCACATAATCTAAAATAAATGGGATTTGGTTCTATGAACACTAGTTCTATGTCTGTGAAGTGGAGAACTTTTCTTCAATGCTAAATGGAGGTTTATCCCATGCTGATTAGGAGTTAGACATTTATGAATATTGCTGCACTTTTATGCTACCTGAATGAGTATGATTGATAATTGATAGTTACGGTACTTCTTTTTTAATACTGGTAACACTCCCCGGCGTCGATAGGAGGGTTGCGTTTTTTTATTCCCTGGAAAATTTTTTGAAATCGTAGATGCTCGTACATGTGTTTTATAGCATTTTAGACACAAAATCATGGGTCTGGTATCAATAGGTTTCATGTCTGTAATTTCTTATGTTTAAGTAAATTTCAAATAATTCTGCTTCGATTATGTGACTGTTAAGTAATAAATTACTTGTATTTTGCCCATACTGGCATCAATGTTACTAAGAGTAGCCTAAGTCACATGGCAGATCAAATCTTGTTTAAAACCGCTGTAAATCTATTCAGTGTCACAACTCACAAGTGAAAAAGCGACAAAAAGTGGGCAGCAAGCAACTAAATTGCTAATGAAAACTTTAAATCAAAGCTGCTAGTTAAAACCCCAGTAGGCTAGTTAAGACATAGCAATTAACAGACATCCAATACTATCAATCGTTATTCATTTATAGGTCTTGTAATATTGCTTCTGGTCTCAAATATATAACACTACATTTAATAGAACTTTGCTCACCTATCCAGTCAGTCAGCAAAGGTATGAGCTTTTCCATATCCAATGTACAATTATTGTGAACAAACAAACATTTGAACCTGCAACACTATTTGGGCTTGAATTCATTGGGGGGTAGTTTCAGGTTTGGGGGGCTTGAGCCCCCAAGCCCATACCTAGCTACGTCCCTGTATATTATGTCCCTGTTTATAATATACGTATGTATCTATGTGTGTCAGTCAATTACAGAGTATTCAGACTTTATGTTTATACTATTCTTAGTTTGCTTAGGAATTTTGTTTTCTTAATTTGACATTGTCTCAGCTGAAATGCCCACAATTCATTAAAATGGCAGTTTCAGCCAAGTACAGAGTTTTGTTGGGAATCATTTGTCTGGCTAAAACCTTTTTCACTGCAGGCAAGATATCGGATTGACTGTTATTTTTCAGGCGGAAAAATCAGTTCCTTCACAGAATGTTGAACAAGTATGACATGAAGCCAGAGGCAGTCTGATGTTTATTTTCTTCTTGCTGTCACACTGCCCTGTAATGACTTCAGTAAATCAAGATTATGGTAGACGCTTTCTATGATAGGCCCTTTTTTCTTATGATGTTTTGTTAGACTGTAGGAACTAAAGCCAACAATATGAAGTGTGCTCATCTGCACAAGCAAGTATATCAGGCGTATAGAAGTGCATATGAATGATTATATCTGTCCAATAACCAATCTAGGAGACCCTGGTCTTCAACTGATTCAGGCAGCAAATGATTTGCTATAATTTGGCTGGATACAATAGTGGTGAATGCACTGGATAGATAGATAGATTATATTTGTTGTATATATGGATGAATAGGTGATTCTGTTTCTATAATTCTTCAGTTTTCTATAGCTTTGAATTGATATGTTGCAAATGAATTTGTATCACCACTGATTGATACATCTTTATATTAGAACTGATGCTATAAAAGTCTTCAATAATCTGGAGTGTATAAAATGGATTACATTACTCATGATTTGACTGATCTTCTGAATTTGCTTGCCCAGTGTGAACCATCTAGCTGTTCCATGTTGAATTCTTGCTGCTGCTTCCTGTCCAGTATACAAATTTCTTAGTAGGCAAATAAGGTGTTTTGGCACTCCCATTTCTTTAGAATCTGCCATAGTTTGTTATAATCCACATTATTTTGCTATCATGTAGTATTAAGGCAATTGTCTGATGATTTGAGCATTCCATAGAGTTTTCCTTTTTTTGGAATTGGGATATATAACAATCTTTTCCAGTCCCTTAGCCATTGTAATGTGTTCCACATTTGATTGTATATTGTATGGACAACCTTTATGGCCTCATCCTCAACATTTTTTAGTAGTTCTATAGGGATATCATCACGTCCTGGTGCTTTGTTATTTGCTATACTCTCCTTAGCCTTTCTCACTTCAGATTCCAATATTTCTGGTACTAAATCTGTACCAATGCTCTCATTCTTGTCAGGTGTATGGTATTCAGAGTTTTTTTGTAGAGTTCTTCAGTATAGTTTGCCCATCTTCTGTTGATTTCCTCTGTTTCAATCAGAACTTTGCCATTTTCATCTGTTATTGTTCGAGTCCTTGGGTGATAGTCTCCCGTCAGATCTTTGCTTTTCTTAAACATTTCCCTTGTTCAAGCTTTTTGTAGTATTTATACCATTGCAGTTCTTTTCAGTTGCAGACTATGACGAGCATTATACTTTGTACTATGCATTGTATTGCCATATTGTGTTGTTGGGATTTCCTTTCTTAGTTGTTTATGGTTTGTTCCATCATAGGAAGAGGAGGAAGAGGAGAACGACCATCTTATGGCACTTCTGACGGCTGCAGATGAAGGCAACATTACGGCTTTGGAAGATTTGTTGGCTTCACATCCAGACATTGATATCAACACCAGGAATAAAGTGAGTAGTGTCTATTTGTTATGATTTCAGAAGGAACATATTGCAGGAGATCAGCTTTGTACCTGTTAAGCATATATTGTCTTTCTTTCTCAAGTATCTCTGGGGCTTTGGAAACATCAAACATTCTGAATCGCAAAGCATGTGGAATGAACCTTTGACATGCTGTTTTCTAAAGGAGCTTTTTTCCCCAGTAGTTGGTGTTGAAAGTGCTAAACATTATTAGTCATTATTTAATAGTGATGCCAAGGGCAGGCCAGTTAACTTTACCCTGTTGATTATGCTGTATGCGTTTTAAAGTTTACAAGTAATATAATTACTTCAAATTTGAAAATGAAGCAACTTTGCATAAATATGCACATTCTGGCAACTTACCGGTAAATCCGAAATTCTTTAAAGCTTACAATTTTGTGTAGATGATGACTTGGTGATCTTTTGGTTAGTGCACTGCACTTCAGGTATAGTGAATGTGGGTTTGAATATTAGCCAGGAACAGTGTATCTACAAGGGTTATAGTACAGTGCTTTCCAATGTCTTGAGGTTAGCCGACTGGTAGAAAGTTTTCCTATTGCACTTATAAAAGTAGTACCATGACGGTTTTCTATTCCTTGGTGTTCAAATGTTAGAATAGCGCTAGCCAAAATGTTGGTTCAGGCAATATTCAATAAATCACAGGAGTCTAATTGGTGGGGTACACTATAGGCACAAATAAAATACATGAGTTCTCTGTTGGTGTGCTCAAGTGTTAACACCATCAATTTTTCAGGGCATCAGTTATTAGTCTCCATCTCTCCTCCTGTATAAATGCCAGGTGTAATAATTCACAGGTGAGTTGAATAGGTAAGCACCTGGAGCAGAAACAACTGGCAGTGGCATGTTAACCATTGGATTACTGTATTGAAAGTGCTGAATTGATCAAATATTGGTGATAGGTAAGAGCTAAATAGCACTGGCTGGGATATGGTTTCACATATCTGCATATGAAGTGTTAAACTGAACTTGCTTAGCCAGCATATTCAAAAGCTATCACATGTACCAGCATGGTTGCTTTACAAACATTTGGTAGCATTTATTGATTGTACAAAGAAACCAAATTAAGAATTAAGCTTAATTAAAAATTAAGCTTTACAAATAGGCCTACTATTGTCTGGCTCAACTAATGCTTTGGCCAGCCTCAATTTCTTGCACTTTACCATATTTGCCTAAGCTATTCATGTAATGTAATGTAATGTAATGTAACAAGATATTTGTATAGCGCCTCTTCTGAAAGATCACTCAGAAGCGCTTCCACAGCAAATTACTGTATATTAACAAAGAGATAAGTTTTTAAGTCGTTTTCAAAAGATAGGGCCATAGAATTAGGAGTTGCTATTGATACATCTTTATATACTGGCGATCAATAAAGCATTCCAAAGGATAGGCCAACTGATTCAAAACTCATGATTTCAGGAACATGGAAGTTCATAGGGCACACTGAGAAGACCATTGGTTGTGGACCAAGACATGGCCGACCAGGATAGAGCTAAGGGGATGGAGTAGCTCTTAAAGGTAAGATGGAGTGGCACCATAAAGAGAGAGTGCAAGTTTGTCAACATACGAAACTCAACTGCTATCAGCAGGATAAGGCAGCCAGTGTAAAATAGACGTCATATAATCACTAATGTGATCACGTCTTGTGACACCAGCAATCACCCTGGCTGCTGAACGAAGAACCATCTGGAGTTTATCAAGTCGCACCGATGGAAGACCAGCAAAAGTGAACCACAGTAGTCATCTTTTGAGCAAATAAATGCATGAATCAAAGTAGAAGCAGATGGCATGTCAAGTGTACGTCGAATCACTCTAAGCTGGCGGAGATGATAGAAGCAACTGTGACAAAGTGAGTTAATATGATCCATAAAGGTTAACTCAGAGTCAAGAATTATACCAAGATCACGGACAGAGGAGGAGAAAGAGAGGTTCGGGAAGGCAGCCTGCACAGACATATGATCAATTTTTAAGAGCTGACCTCAGTACCAAACCAGATGAGCTGAGTTTTAGCTGGATTAAGTAAAAGACAATTTGAGTGCATCCATGAATGAAGTAAGTCAGAGGCTTCAACAAATTCACGAGTGATCTTTATACCAGCGCATTAGTGGGGCTGGAATGAATAGGCCTGAATATCATCAGCGTACATATGTTTTTAAAATTATATGGTGCAAATAAGCGTGCAACATCAGCAGTATAAAGTATATAGGAGAAGCGGCCCATCTTATGAACCCTGAGGGACTCCACAAGTGACTGGCACTTCACGGGAGTAGGAAGAACCAAGTGATGCAATCCAGACATTGATATCAGAGAGATAGGATTTTAACCAGGCCATTTGGAAGACCAGAGACACCAAATGAGAGAGAGGCGCTGTAGAAGAATATCATGGTCAACAGTGTCGAAAGCAGCACTGACATCAAAAAGGGCAAGAAGAGTGACTTCTGACCGATCGATGGCCCTATAGAGATCTGAGAGAAGATGCAAAAGAAGCGTTTCAGTGGAGTGTGAGGCACAGAAACCAGACTGGTATTTCGGCAGCAAATCATTAGCCTCAAGATATGGAAGCAGCTGAAGAGTGACAACCTTCTCAAGGACCTTAGATAAGAAACTGAGGTTTGAGATAGGGCGATTCTAACTTGACATTTCAGACTCATCAAGGCCAGTTTGCTTAATGATGCTTAACTATTGCCAGTTTCTGCGATGCAGGTAGGCAGCCTTCTTTAAGAGACCTATTGCAGAGTAACGTTAAAAAGGCAGAAACAGTCAATATAGTCATGCACAATAAAAGTGAATCGGATCGAGTTCACAGGTTTTCCTATTGGCATAGAGAGGATGACGCATGAAGAACATCCAACGGTGTTCAAAGTGTTAGAACAAACATCTGTTGGTTGTAAACTCTAAATCACAGGACCAGCTGTAGCATCCTCACAGGCACAAACTTTAGATATCAAATAATCTGTTGAACTGATTTGCAGTAAACGATAAATCCGCATTCAGTTGTGAATTCAAGGCTTTGTACGTATAGAATATCATTGAATGTTTTCCAGAGTGAGTTGAGAGGAGTGGAGCATTACGTGAAATTTGACACTCCCAGTAGTTTCTTTCTTTGTCACGAAAAAATTTATGCATGTCCCTGATCATAAGTACAGTCTCACTGGCGGTCATCCGGGTTCTTTAATCTGAATTTCCGCTCACACTTCCTAACCAATATTCAAAAGCGTCGAAATGTTCTGCATTCTCGTCAAACCATGGTGACAGAGGTTTACAAAGAATCTTAAAATTACGTACTGGAAGGAGATCATCAATTAACCGTCTTGTTGTTGAATCGTATAGTTCAAACAGCGTACTAATGCAGAAGCAGAGGCAAGGTCTTCTAGGTTTTGGCACAAAGGGCTTGATTGATTCATGGACTGAAACTCTGTGTATTTATCAAAATATAACTAAATAATAAAGTGGGTTTTGGGTGGTTTAGTAGGGTTTCTCCTCTGTTGAAAATTTCTCTTAATTTTGATGCAATATATTATTATTATTATTATTATTATTATTATTATTATTATTATTATTAATTCTGACAATTCCATATAGCACAATACGCATAGTGAAGGCTAAAGTCAAGAGCGCTTTACAAGGGTCCCTAATAGCAGAGGTTCCCAAACTTTTTAGATCGCGGACCCCTATTTTGTTCCCAGCTTAGCTCGTGCGCGGACCACATTATTTGACAAGTTACAAGGAAAAAAAGATTAACATCCTTCCTAAATGTAGTGACAAGCAAAAAAACATCTGGGTTAGGGTTAGGCCTAATCCTAACCCTAACACTAAATATTTTGGGAGGCTCTCGCGGACCCCCGCCATATCCTCCGCGGACCCCTCCAGCCACGGACCACAGTTTGGGAACCGCTGCCTAATAGGATATGCCAAATAAATATGTCTTAAGGTTCTTGGCGAACAGTTCAGGAGTTGTCGCCCTAGTCATGTCCACCAGGCAGCGAGTTCCAAAGCAAAGGGTTGCCCCTGAAACAGACCAATCCCCAAATTCTTGTCTTTGTTACTTGATTTATTGTAGTGAAGTGCTGAAAACTAAGTATACTTTGACAGCTTTTGAAGTACATTTGCGCTGCAATTTTTGAATTTGTATGTTTAGTATGGTGAGACGGCTATGCATCTGGCTGTTGGCAGCGGTCATTTCGAAGCAGTCCAGTTTCTGAATGCAAGAGGTTTCAGTCTTGTAGCAGGAGACAAGGTCTGTTGTAATCATTGATATTACCTTATTGGGTCATTCCTTGTCAAATCAAATCAACATGCTTCTGAATAAAATTGGACTTCACCATATCAGATTTTGACAAAAATTGGCACAATTGCTCATCCCCATGAGTAATGTTGAAAATCATAATATTGGAGTTTTGGGTCAACCTATGTCCAAACTATGGGTCATGAAAGTTTGGTTGACCCGCACCAACCTGCGACAGTAAAACTGTAATATCTCCACTTCTGTGATAGCTAGAGACATGATCTTTGCACCAAACTTTAGCTTTTTGAAAGCTTTATCTGGGACAACAAACAGGTATTTCAAGAGTTTGAAAATCAAAAGAGCAGAAGTAATCATAGTGCATAATTTGACATTTTGATCAATGTGCATTCAACAATATTTATGATTTTATTTGTGGATAAGTCCTACTTTGTGAGGAATTAATGGTGAACATTTCAGAGTGGGCATTCTTCTAGTTTTTAATCAGTGATTAAAAGAATATCCGCCCCCAATGCAAATTCACAATTAAAACATTCCTATTGGATGTTTCATTTACTAAGTGACTGAGTTAATATAGTATAGCCAGTGACACCTGACACTTAGACACATCTGTAACAGTTTACCATACATTTAGCAGTATTTTTATTTGTGTTTCAATTTAATAAACTGTACTTAATACAGTACTTTGCAAAATATCACTAATACATAATGAACAGCAGAAGCTGGAGCTCAGCAGCATAGCACAGTTCATGAAATGCATGATGAATATAAATCTATTCAAGGCACTTACTTATTTACTTGACTTTACTTTGTTTTGTGCTTTATTTTCCATGTTTGTATCTTTGTTCTTGTGTTCAAATGCTGTTATTCTGTTTGCAAAGGCTTAACTCAGTATTAGGTAACTTAGTTTTAGACAGTAATTTCATGTAGAACATGTAATTTAGGACAAAGGTAATTCATTAGTTTTTACTGTTAGCTGTCTAGCAGACATGAAGTTTCGTGCTATTAATATGATATATGCTATAAATGTGTGATTTTTGAGGTTATTTGAAACACTAGTGTTGCAGTATTGTTTAGAAAAAAAACTGTCTGCTTTACAGAACAATGATGAACCAATTTTCTTTGCTGCTAGACAGGGAAATCTCGAAATTCTTAAATATCTGAAAGAGCAGCAGGGAGTCAGCCTTGACAGACAAAATAGGGTGTGAAAACTTACATATGTCTTCTTGCTATAAGTTTCTTCACAAGTAATAATTAATGTAGGTATTAGGCAATGAAAACAACATGTAATAATTTTCACTTTTGTGTTTTTACATAATGAATTTATGATTTTCTTATGCATTTTTGTGAGTGTTTTAGTATACTTTTAAAAAGTTGCTCTCTTGTAGTTCAATCTCAGTAATAGATACAATATATGCAAAAGTTTTTATATGATGTCATTGCTTGTCTGGTTAACTTTAGCATCTTTGTCATGTACTTACAGGTACTCTATTTGTATTTTATTGTTCTATTTGTGTGTGTTTGCTGATTTATTGAGCCTGGAGAGTCGTGTATTCATGTTGCTGTTCGTTATGGCCACATTGACATAATCAAGTATATTTGCGAGGCAGGTGCAAACATTAATCTTCAGGATAAGGTAACTTCTGTCTTTGTGATCAGTTTCTATTTAAATTGTTATAAATAGCCTCAATTATGATGTAATTGTTATAAATAACCTCAAATGTGATGTTTACAATTATTTGCTTTTATAGCTTTATTCTTTCAACAGGTAGGTATTTGAATGTTATGCTTTTATTTAGAATACTGAAATTTTAAAATATTTTTGTAGTAATTTTATAATGCAAAAGTAGGGTTAAACATGAAATCCTTTTTGCTGTTTTCTTTAACCCTTTTCCCGTTTGTCCTGAGAATACTCGTCCAGTTTATATTACGTTACAAATAAGTGAACAGGTAAAGGGTTAAATGGAAATGAAGTTATAGTGTCTTTATTTTTTCACTCAAAAATAATGATTAAGCTTATATGTTAACTCGTAACCTTGTCTTCCCTTAATTGTCCATATGCTAGGAATTCTGTCATGCTTAGTGTTGATGCTTGTCAATGTGTTGCTATGAAGCTACAGTGGAATCTTATTATAAATGACTTTCAATGAACCTGCAGACTTCATCTGTTATATCAAGAATTTGTTATAACCAAGTTTATTGTAACAGAATTATGCAGTAAGGAATAAATAATAATGCAGCCATCATGCATTATAATCAAGTTTACATTGTAACTGAATTTGTTGTAATTAATGGGATTCCACTGTACTGAAATACTGTTATATGTACAGGTTTTGTTTTTGATGTTCTACACAGCAATTTGCCTATGAGGTTGACCTTCATGATGTTATAAAATATTGGTTTTGGTGTGTGGTGCAGCTATCTATGCAGTCTAATTTTTACACTAGTTGTTCAGAATTACAGTTTTTTTAAATTTTAGCAAGGTGACTCACCTCTGCATTTGGCTGCTTGGTATGACCTTCCCTCTGAGGTTACTAAAGTCTTGTGTTCGTCTGGAGGCAAAGTTAACACACGAAACAAGGCAAGTCATTGGGCATTTCAACGAATTTTTGCATTTCATTACATTTTAGTTTTCTACCTTTACTTATAATATTATGTGAAGTAATAATTAGACACAATTCTTGGGCGCTTTTAATGATCATGCAATCAAATGTGCCATAAAGGTGCAGAGTAAATGCACAAGTCTTCTGTGTGCAGGTGCAATTTGAGGTTTGCCAAGAGACTCAATGCATAATGTTTGTCTGATCATTAATGAATAACGATTTTGTTATTAATACTTATTATGTCAAATTTTGAATTTCCATATTCACATTGTAATTTATGATTTATCTGATTATATCTGAAGTTGTCATTATGAAATTGTTCTGATTACCCTAATAATCGGCCCAAATATCAATGTCACCAATTAATTGGTATCGGCACAAGACTGGCGCCTGATTACGGATTGTTCCGATTATCCTAATAATTATCGGTCCAGTTAATTAATTATTAATGTTGCTGATTAATCGGCGCAGCTCTATGATTAATGCTAATGAGCATACATCTTAAATTATGTGTGTGTGTATATATATATATATACACATATTTATACACATATTATTTATATTTATACATGTATATACATGTATGTGTATGTATATATATATATATATATATATATATATATATATATATATATTGTAGGAAGATGACACTCCATTGCATTGTGCTGCAGCCAGAGGAAACTTAGACTGCCTCAGAATTTTGCTTGAGCATGGGGCTCTAATTGATATACTTGATAAGGTTAGAATAAGCAGCTTAAAACTTTTGTCAAAGTCATTTTACAAATTTAAAAGTTATTTGCATAGAAATGCAAAATCCTACATGATATTTAAATATAGCTAGAAATGTGAAAACGACTATGGCGAATATATGGTGGTGGAGTAATGGTAGGATTCTTGCCAGTGCAGTCTGTGTAATCAGAGAGTAGTGACCCTAGCCAATGTGTAATGGCTGGGACAAGTTGTTCACCTATAATTGTCTGTGATGAAGGCAACAGGAAACAACCTCATTCATCTCCTCCAGGAGGTTTAATAGCCAATTGGACCTGCCTTAGGGTATCATTACTGCCGCCGCCACCACCACCACCACCACCACCATGTTTATGGCATTGCAGTCTGAATTAATTGCAAGAATGTTATTTCTCCAATATTTGTTTTTCTCCCCGGAGGATCGGATCGGAGAGGATCGTACATAATTCATATTTTTTCTCTGGTTGCTATACATAGTGGGGAAGCACCGCTCTCCATCTCAGTTGCAGAAGACGCCACATTTCCATCGCCATTGTCCTTCTGCAAGCTGGATGCCAGTTTGATATCGTTGACCAGAACGGAGAAACCGCTCTGCATCCCGCGTGCCGAGAGGGTTTGCTCCCCGTGGTACAGACCATGTGTGCCTATGGCTGCAAAGTTGATATTGTCAGCAAGGTACACCACTTATGGTGCTTTTGAATTTATGGTGATTACTTTATTACACTTAGTAGAAATCTCTTTTTATTGAATGTTGTTATATTACTATTGTCATTTGAACTGTTTTCATGGTCCATATTTGCTAGCAGTTTGATGGCAATAGTATACTACTGTATTTGCATGATTATTACCCGCACATGTATATAACCGCATACGTGTATAACCCGTGGAAAATTACTAATTATGTTCCAACGTCCCAGCATAAGCTGCACACGAATATAACCCACATATTCTAGTCTTCAGGTATTTGGAGGTGTCAATGCTATGATGTACAGGGCGCTGAGAGAGCTGATGAGGTTTCAAGTTTCCAGTATAACCCACACACGAATATACCCCGCAAGGGGGGCTGCGGTTTGTAATTTCTTGTATTACCCGTGGGTAATAATCGTGCAAATACGGTAATTGCTTATTTGTTCAGACTATTTGAACTCGTGCTATCTTGGGTAGCGAAATGTTTAGTTTGTTAGACTACCGGGGGTTGAAAGTAACTGGGATAATCATTTTCTCAGAACTTTTAGACTCATTAAGCCATCACAAGTCCCTCAAGAATAAAGTATCTTGACAAGTTTTAAAATCACAATTGCATCTTCAAAGTGAAAGTTAAACGAAATCTGTACAGTTACAACAATTAAATCATTCAACAAAAACAGAAATTAAAAACAAAGCAGAATTCAATTTTCAGATTCGGTAGTTTCGTGACATAAGTATCTGGCAAATCCGGATATTACTGAATATCTGGATTAACTGGATATCTGGATTCGCAGGATATTCGGCTGGAGCGAATTTCTGGAGCAGTTTCTGGTCACTCCCTAATTTATAGAAGCTGGATAATAATTGAAAATAAATACATGCAGAGTCTGATTGAGATGTACTTTGTAAATAGTTGGCTTGATGTGTTTCAGACTGGAATGGCTCCAATTCATCTTGCTTCCAAACATGGCCACACTGAAGTTGTCCGCTGTCTGCTGCTGTCTGGCGCATTGGTGGATCTTCCAAACAAGGTCTGTGCAGTGTTTAAAAATAATTTGTGAATAAGTTTAGCCGTAACAATTATTTTAGAGTTTCTAAGAATCCTTATATGCCATTAGCTTAGTCAGGGATGCAGTGGATGCATATGGTTTTGCAAAAGACACAAACATAGGATGTTGTCTATAAAATAATGACTATTTATAAAAGTGGAAGTTCTCTTTTAACCAGTAAATGTTCACTGATATCTTGTAACTATATAAATAGTGCTCCTCAGCACCAAAGAGAATGACATGGAAATGTTTTTGAAAACTATATATTTTACTAAAGAATGAGAGAGTTGTCAACAATTAAGGAAGATGTTCATTTTTCTTGGAGGAGAAACGGTTTCAGAAGATCTAATTTTTGTTTGTTGTGTCTGATAAAATGTGACATTTCCTAATAATTAATTGCAAGCTTTCTGAAATATTCCAGAGATTTTATGCTTGCTATAGAAAATTACTTAGGCTTTGGGACTCAGTATCAGAGCTGTAAATCTGATCTATTTGTGTTAATTTGCAAATTAGTAGTAAGCAATATGGTTTGAGTAGGTATGGTTTTATTTAGAAATATCATATTTATTGTTGAATAGACTCAGGAGGTTAGTCTTTTGAAGAAATCCTGAACCACCTGAAATTAGGAGGATTAAACCTCACCCACTTTCATAATCAGACTAAAGTTCCATCTGTTCAGGGAATCATATTGTCACCCTTTGTAAAACGCCCTTGACTTTTGGTTATGCTATGCTTAGTTGCTTACGACGGTGCTATATAAATAGGCCAGTATTAATGCATAAATAATCTCAATTATTTTCAAAATGATCCTTATTCAACAGAATTGATTTCTTAATTTCATAATCTGTGCAGGATGGAATCACTCCTGAGGTAATGGCAATAGCACAGGGTCAGAACGAAGCTGCTGATTTGCTTGGCAGATTGAGACCTGTAAGTTGCATTGCTTTCTTAGTGATTGCATTTAATTGATTTCAATTTAATTTTATGTAATTTTCAAGTGTTTTAAGTGTTTGTAATCATATTTGAAGCAATCCTACTGAGGTCAAATAATGCACTTTTAAAATAATTATTGATTATGGAATTAATTTTAATTATTAGTAATAATATGATTAGCTTTGTGGGAACATTCTTGGTTTGTGAAATCAGTTGGCATATTCTGGTTGAGCATAGCCTATGCTTGATTAAAGCCTGAGTGTTTAAATAGACACTATTAGGGATTGGTATGGATAGAAATGGATATAAACTGATATTCTTTTACAATTTAAGGATCGACAGGAAGCGTGCATTCTCCAGTTGATGCCAAACCAGACTCCACTGAATCGGATAAAGGTTAAAGTATTCGGAAGCAGTGGCGTTGGAAAGACGACGCTTATCGACTCTCTTAAGTGCGGCTATTTTGGCAGCTTATTGCGAAAGGCGGGCATCGGAAACATCGTTCAGAACTCTACTACCTCATCTATTTCAGGATCAAAAGGCATAAATTAAGATTAATAAATTTAATTTTTACATTTGCATTATAAATCTTGTGATCAGTTGATTGATATTGAATGACTACCAGCTTAAATGTGAGCTTTATGTGATTGCTAACTTCAGACAAACATCAGTTATATGGTTTGATACAAAGCAGCCTAAGTGCTGTTCATGCTCATTTACTGAATTTGGGAGTTATGGAATGTCCCAAGTTTTAATTATGATTGATACCCTGTTTGACATTGGACAATGCAAGAACTAGTGCTACAGTAGGCTGATATGCAAAATTCAGAAGAGTGATGAAACAAATTAAAACCACATTTTCATGTGTCCCCAGCTTAGCTGAGTCACACTGTACTAGAATTGTCAATATATTCTGCCTCGATTTTATTCTAGGGCATTCGAAATGCCACGAAAAATGGTGAGCAACATTCCCTCTAAGCTGCGCGCGCGCGCAGCTGATCCAGCATCCCCGCACAGCTACTTTCTTCCCAGCGCAGCAAATGAAGAATAGCTAAATAATCAGCCTATAGCATAACGCAGTTTGAAACTCTGTGGCATTATTGGCATAATCCGTTAAAGTTCAAACTTCTGTAAAGCGTGATCAAAAACGGAACTCGAATAGAGATGTTTCATTGCATTCATCGCCTTGGTCGAAAAGCGATGAATGAAGCGATGAACCTTTCTCGACCTTACTCCCGACCAAAGGTCGAGAAAGGTTAAAATCAAAGTGGCTCGAATCAGATTATCGAAAATGTGTGCTTTATCCCTTTACCATACAGTAGGCTATGCGAATTGTCCCAGCAACTAGCATTCTGATTGATCCACTCTAGCGGTACCTCTCTTTGAAGCAAAGAAGGCTTTGATGAGTCAACTAGACTTCCTACACCAGACCCCAGGGCTCAGCTAGGGCCACAATTACTGGTTAATGATCATTTTCTATGAAAAACTCAGTTACAAACAGCGGGCTCAGAACTTAAGAATTAAGACGGTTAAAGTTTCTGACGGCGGTGTTGTTATATGTAAATTTGGTGCTGGGCAAAAGCAAGTGGTGAGTTCTCGACTTGTAAAGCCTGGAATAGGTGGAAATTGGATAAATTTTCTGCTAACGGAGTCAAAGGATATGCGACAAAAATGATTCGAAGTGAATGATCGCCAAATAAGTAAAGGTGAGCGTGTGAATATTCTCATAGACAGTGTTTTCTTGGCCATATCAATCAATACTGTCAGTTGTCGATATGAGTAGCTTTTGACACACGGCAATTCGGAATCAAGCAAACTTTGATTATGCATGGAAAAATTTGCTGCCTCCAGGAACGTCTCCTGCTAAATAGCTAGTGATGAATGCACCATATAAACCATAGGCACCATATAAGACAACTTTCACGGTGTTACCGTGCTGGCATCTATTATATTAAAATTATTAAAAGTATGTAGCTGATTGATCGTCATATTTAATTTTAACTGGTAATAATAGGAATATTTGAATTATCCATGATTTTATATATATATATATATATATGCCTGGGCTATGATAAACGCCTTCGCATTTCTACGTTTAATATATAGGCCTAATGTTGTAAAAATGTTGCACAACGCACAATGACCCTTGCACAATGCCGCTAGAGCAGCGTGCATTGCTACCTCTCGCTTAGAGGGAACGTTGATGGTGAGCCATTTGAAACGACACTATGCAAAGTCTTTCAGAAATCTGTTCTCTGTCAAATGTCTACAAAATCGATTGAGAGATAAGAAGGGGTTTAAGAGAGCTGGTTTCTTGTATGACAAGTTCTATAGACCACAAAAATATTATATAATTAGTTACTAGAAGATCTTCTAGATGTTCAAATACTTTTGTGATGGACTTTGCAGTTTACAATGCACTTTTGCAATGCACTTACAGTACAATACACTTTGCAATACACTTTCTCCTTGGGTCTTCAGGTCTATGCTTAAATCCTTCCTTTTCTGAAATCATTTCCTCCCAAGCTGTAACAACTGAGCCTCACTGCCCTTCGGATATTGACTATTGCCTGACCGATCTTTCACCTTTCTCATTGCTATTAGGCGGGGCGCCTAAGAATAATCATCTACTGTTGTGCTGTTTTCCAAAGCGCTATATAAATCCACAAGATTTTACTTACTTACTTACAATGGTCTTCTGTTGGTGTTTAGTAGATGATTTTTTTCTAATTATTCGAAGGTATTATCCAAGAGAATGGCTTACAACACCATCGTAGTCTAGATACTCAGCTGTCATTTGAGGCCGTCCATGATGGCTACACGCATGGAATAGATGTACAACAGGCTACAGTTTCAGGTTTGATCTTTATTTAGCTATTATAACAGGACAGTAAAATCTTCAACTGTGCTTTTTTCATGTACTGTGCCAGAACTCTGAATTCAATTCCAGCATCTCTCTCTCTCTCTCTCTCTCTGCCTATACCATGATCAAATAACAAATTTGGATTCACCATTACATACAATTCTTAAAGCCTCTCCCCAAGTCTTTAGATTTAACTTTTTCACTGCCGTGATAATGCACGATATACCTGAAACCCCATGTGCCACAACGAAAAAACAACTGAGCATCAGTGATGTCCAGGTCCTCTGTTTTGGTTTTGCTATCACTTTTGCCCGAAAGCACTACATAAGTACAGGAAATTTCACTTACTTATTAGATCGTGAAAGACTTTTGATAGCGACCACTTGTGATTAATAGAGTGTCATTATTATTTCACTTAGGTGCTGGTGACATCAGCTTTTGGGAATTTTCTGGGTACGAGCCATATTACATGATGTACGATCACTTCATTGGAGATCCCAACTGCATTCATATGGTTGTCTTCAGTCTCATGGACTCACAGGATGTTCATCTAACTCAGCTTCTGTTTTGGCTCAATTTTCTCAAAGCCCGAATGCTTCCGATGGAACCAATCGGTCAGACAGTGCAAATGTTTTCTTCGTTTTATCCGATTTTTATTTGAACATTTGATTCGGGCTGTCCATTAATTATGTCAGTTTTTGGCCAATTTTTGACCCCTCCCCCTTGTGAACAACTGTCAACTTTCAGTGACCCCTCTAATTATGTCAAAAACTTTTGCCTTTCCTAAGATCAGTGACGGGTCCCCATAAAAAGTTTTGAAAGCTGTTATTTTTTGCTCATCAAATGTCAAAATGACTTTTTTTGCTTGTCAGGCTTTTCTTCATTGTAATAAATAGTATTCCTTGAAATTTCCTATATTTTGATTATTTGTAAAAAATGAAATTGTTGACATCAACTTCTCTTAACCCTCCCCTGTCAACAACTGTCAAACTTTTTCACTACCCCCACTGCCTATTTTGTTGACTCAATTAATGGACAGCCTCTTATGGCAGTGGTCACAAACTTTTAAACAACTGCAAGTGGCCTTTTCAGCAAATCTGTGTGGCCTATCCAAAAATAGGCGAAATACGAGACATGCAAAGTGTATTATGTCCAACATATTGCAAATTTTGTCTCCTTTTGTTTTGAACGATTATAAGTAGGTCTTTTAATTATTCAGTTTAGTTTTAAAGAAGAAAATCTTTTTGTTCTCAGCAATGATAAATGGACTAATGATAAAAGAATGTTATTATAATTGCAGACTTGACGCAATGTGAAAGTTAAAACGGGTTGAACGAGGCTTGTGTGGCCTTAGTATCATAACAGAATTTGCATGGAATATACGCTTCCATTTGACAGTTCAAAAGTATAATACCTCACAATGGTTGCCTCGATGGCTCAGATGGTAGGGCGCCAGCCCTGCCTGCCACCAGCCTGGGTTCAATTCCCTGACACTCGCATGTCCATTGGCGCCGAGGGGAAATTAATGTGGTCTGCATCTGCATGTCACTGATGACTTGTTATTTATTACTAAGACGCTATATAAATGTAAGAATTGAATTGCTAATTTACATAATGTTGCTTGCTTTAAAATAGAGAGAGATTTTGTTCGGTTTTGATCAGGGCATGCCGGGCGACTGCCTCGTCCAGCGAGGGTTCTCCTTGTGGCAACTCACCTCGACAAGTCGTCGCTTACGGCGAACGGAAGGGGCGAATATGAGAGTCCCGAGGTGTCGGTTATTCTCGAGACGGTGAGGCAGAAGTTCGAAGCCGAGCTAAACATCTATCCAAAGGCTTTCATCGTTGATTCTCATCTGGCAATGTCTTCTGAGATGAAAGTCCTGAAGACTGCTATCAGTGACATAAAAGCTTCCATATGCCAAGTGAGTATCGGGTATTCTTCCCACGCATCAAAGCTTTGCACAATCATTCTTGGTCTTTCTTCTGATACTAAGTTGTGATTCAAGCAATTGCAGTCACTAGTATATTGGTTCATAGGGAAAGCAGGCTTTGCACAGAGAATGTTTCTCTGTGGAAAGCAGGCTTTGCACAGAGAATGTTTCTCTTCTCCTGCTTCTCCCTTTAGTATCCTAATCCTTTAACGTCAATTTTAATAAATCAAATATCTAACTTATCAAATATCTGAATATTACGTATTTCAGCATTTGTCTTTACAACTGTTTTTCCTACATTGCATTGTGATAATGATGATCTTTGGTTCTGACTTTGATGCTAATAAACAGATTGATTGATTGATTGATTGATATGCCACAATATTTTTAAAATTTTATCGTTAGAACCTTCCAGTGAGCAGTGGGTTCTTAGACGCAACCGTGGCTGCTCTTCCTGCGTGGCGTCGTTCTCTTGCTTCCTATCCCGTTGTGACTTGGCCGAGTTTCACCGAATATATCCGAACGGTTGTCAACATTCTGGCTGGCGAGGAGCACATGAAGGAATTGATGTGCCAGCTGCAACTTATTGGAGAAGTATGTTCAACTCTCGTTCTCTGTTCACATAATGTTCAACTCTCTGAATTTTGAAAGGCAGTGACAGTGCCGTGAGCGAAGGGTTAATGCTGAAGCTGCAAAATGGAGTCTTGTACTCGTTTCTTTTTCAAATATTTCGAAGGTACAACAATAATAATATAATAATAATAATAATAATAATAATAATAATAATAACGGAGCAGTCTCAGCTGCACTATTCATTAGATATTTGAAGACTCATTTATTTGATATTGGATACGAACTGTGTTAAGCGCTCTTGTTGTAGGCCTTAGCCTTGTCTACTGCGCTATATAAATTGTCAATAAATAAATAATAATTATTATTTTTTTTATTATTAGTATTACTATTATTATTATAGTAATAGTAATAATAATAATGCACTTTTATAGCACCATTTCTAATACTCTAAATGTATCAATCGATGGTACTTCAAATTCATTGGCAAAAGATCAGGTCATTCCAGGAATCGGTGAGTGAAAAACAACGAGACAGAGCTATGGAGGATATGCTAATTTAAAGAGATGAGTTTTTTAGTCTAGATTGGCAAATGCACGATTCTTTAGAAGATCTGACAGCTGAGGAAAGTGAGTTCCCTGTTTTTGGCCAGAAATGGAGAAAGCTCTCTTGCCAATTTCAGTGTTAGATCTAGGTATATTTAACAATGAATTAGCAAAAATCTTGTTGAATGAGAATGTTTTGGGCAGTCTAGCATAGATTTCAGATATTGAGGTTGGCCGGACTGCAATGTTTTATGAACCAGGAGACTAGTCTTGAATATAATTCTCTGTTCAATGGGCAGACTTCAGGACCTAGCCCTTCATTCTGAAGATATTAGATCCTATGTAGGCTGATATATGTGATTGGTATCGTAGCTGGAAACTACATAACTGCCGAGACGATGCTTTACAATAATCTACAATGGAAAGTGGAAACGTTGCACTTTCCCAACAGCATTGCATGTTGCAGCAACAATTATGCAGGTGTATTTTCTTCCTGTAGCAATGAAGTTGTTTCTGATGTTCGTGTGTTTTAGGTAGTTTATGTTGAAACAGAGAGACCAGACGATGACCTCGTTGTACTAAGTCCTCGTTGGTTATGTGGCAGCATTATTGGTCAGGCACTTTCTCATAACGGCACACTGCGTCCCAAGCAGACTGGATGCTTCTCCATCGAAGACTTCCAGATGCGATTTCCTGACTGTGAAGCAGACGATCTCTTGGTTTTACTGGAAGCCCTGCAGGTCAGTACCTGCTGTGACATCGAAGGTGAAGTCGAATATGAACTGCCCTGTCTCAATTTTGTCGAGACCTTGAATGGACTGTGGGATCGCGTGGACAATCGCCTCCCAGAAGACTGCATCTACGGTGGCGTACGACTGGTCGCCCAGCGCGGAATGACGAATCAGCTGATGCACATCTTTCCTCGGATTCAGGTCCAGTTGCGAAGGCAGTTTCTGGAAGAGCAGAGTGATCCAGAAGTAGACCTGTACCAGTGGTATCACGGATCGAAATACTGTCGCGGAAACCTGGAGATTCTGCTGACGTTGGAGCAGGAGGAACAGGTGATCGAAATCAAGTGTCGCGGTCCAAGTGACCTCGGTAAGCTGCTGTATCATTTCCAGGAAGATATCTGCGACGTTGTTTTCGGTGTGATTGAAGATAGTCTGCCATCAGTCAGCCTTGAGCGCCATCTGTTGAGTGCCTACCAGCTTGCTGCACACCACAGTCCCGTCGCAGCGTACATTCCAAAGGATGTACTTCTTGCCGAAATGGATGGAAGAGAGACGCTGACGTTCAACTGTGGCGGAAAGGTGGTAAAAGAACAACTAATTGACCTGGTTGCATTCGGATCAAAGGAAATTTACGCTCATTTGAAACCTGGCCTTGAGCTCCACGTGAGCCACCTATCGCTAAATGCTCGGCGCCATTTGAGCACGGTTCTCGATCCGCCGGATCCAATTGGTCGAGATTGGTGCCTACTAGCCGTATCGGTTGGCCTTGCCAATGAACTCCCTCATGTGGACACACAAGACTCAAAATCAGGAAGCAAGACTGACCACATCTTGGCTCTTTGGATGAAAGATCCGAATGCTACTATTCGACTTCTTGTCCAAAAGCTGCTTGAACTCGGTCGGAGCGATGCTGTCGATGCCGTTCTGTCTTCCGCGCCAATGTTCCGCCATTTCCCTCCCGAAGGCAAATTCTCCGATGGCACGAGGGGTCTGACCAATTCCTTTCAGAGCAATGCTAATAACTCGAGAAGCAGCTGATGAACTTTCTAAACAGACTTTTGCTTTTGTTAATTCAATGTCTTTTCAGTCATTTTCAGTACACATGCTGCGGATTCGTGTTGGTGGTGAAAAATTGTGTTTTTGTTACTAATTTTCTACTGAAACTTGAATATCTTGAACAGAATTTTGTAGAACAATGCTGAACTACAAGGTGCCAACCATTAGTTGCTGATTTTCTTTCTTTCAAGTGTTTATGTGCAAGACTTATTGAATTGTTTTGTTGTTTAGATCAAAGCTTGATTTTCTTACATGGAATGAAATATAAATAATATTGTTTTCTCATTGTAATAAGAAATTTGGTGATTATTTGAAATTAAAATGATTCTAGTAACTGAGTTTAAAGTTTTCTAATTTACTGTGTTGAAATCCACTGTAACTCGTTTAGTCCATTGCCTTAAATCAATTCACTTTTATTTTGCAAATGTTCATTTTTCTAAAAAGACACGTATAATGATGATTATTGCTTTCTGACCTGGAAATGTTATACAGTGTCATTGGTTGGTAATACTAGACTGGAATTTTGCAATTACATTCATCATCATGTTCAAAACACGAAATTATATTATGCATATTTATCTGCACAAAGAAGTAAAAAAACTGAATTCAAATTTAGCTTTTGTTTGTCTGTAGAATTTGATCCACCTTAGTAAAACTCTACATGCAGTGTCATGCACAGTCTTGTTGCAGTAAAATATCCTACAACCTACGATAGGCTATAATGATTAATTAGTCTATTGCCTGTTGCTGAAAGTCTGCAACAATTGAACTACAGAAGTAAAATAAGCACATCTCTAAAATCTCAGTCAAAATACACACACACACACACAGTTTGATTAGATGCAGTGAATCAGTGATGTCTGGCAATGGTGGGGTTGCACAATTAATATACTGTAATAATATAACAAGGTTTAAAGTGGTTCAGTAGGGACTGCCCTGTGTGAGAACCACTGTTGATCTGTGAAATAAAATGATTCTTTAATGCAATGAAAACCAGTAATAAATTTGTACAATAAATGAGTCCCACCGGTACTGGCGTAGCCAGGATTTCGGAACAAGGGGGCGCATCGATATTTGGGCATTTTTGAGTGAGATAGTCTACCAAAGGAAGGAAATAATGAGGAGTAATCTCGATAAAGGGCTAAAGAAGAGAATGATTAAAACACTGATATGGAGTGTGGTGTTATATGGCTCAGAGACATGGACGATGAGAAAAGACGACATCAGAAGACTGGAGGCGTTCGAGATGTGGATATGGAGGCGAATGGAAAGAATAAGCTGGACTCAACATATATCCAATAAAGAAGTCCTAGATATCGTGGAAGAGAAAAAGACAATAATACAAACAATAAAACAAAGGCAAAGGAACTGGATGGGCCACATTTTAAGAGGAGAATCGTTGTTCAAAACAATACTGAAGGGCACATGGGGGAAAATAAACAGAGGAAGACCACGTACATCACTACTGCACTGGATGATGCCAAAAGACGGATACAAAGGATTAAAGACCCAAGCTGCTGACAGAGATAGATGGCGCCAATGGGAACCAGGACCTGCTTCCGGGCAGAGAACTTAAAGAAGAAAGTCTACGGGCATAATAGGCTCATCATATCTATGCTTTGAACTTCTTTCACACATTTTCTTCGATCATACTGTATTATCTGAACCCCAGATTTCTCAACGGTTTTGCTCAAATCTCTCTTCCCGATTGGGGGAGAACCTCTCCCCGTGCTCCTCCCCAGTGGCTACGCCAAACACCCAAAAGAGAAGGGGTTAAACGCCACTTATCCGATGCTTAAATGTTTTTTGTACCCCACGAAAGGTTTCTAAATGTAGGCCTACCAGGGATATTTTTACACCCCTAACACCCCTCTCCAACATCCCCCCCCCCAATTTGAGGTCGACCCCCCAAATTTGGTAGTGTGACAATGGTATGCATACAAAATGCATACTATTTAGCTCCGGACACCCCAATTTGAGGTCGACCCCCCACCTCCCCAATTCACAATCCTAGAAATATCCCTGAGGCCTACCGTATTCTGCTAAAGAAATGCACAGGCGTTGATATTAAATTTAATGCAGGTCTTATATTTTGAGAAATACTGAGTGAATTGAGACAGATGGTGAGTGAGATCTGAGTGCCCGGGGATTAGTTGTGTCAGAGCAAGAGGTCCATAAGGTAGGCGGCATATAGGCCTAGCTGCTCTCTCTCTCTCTCCTCCTGCTTCTCCTCTTCGAGTTTGTCTGTGGGCTTTTTAGAAGCCAGTTAACTCGGCAAAAGTAGCGTCGAGATCGTTGTTGATAACCTTGTACTTGTCTGATTCTGCTCTCAGTTCATCTGCAAGTACAAATATGAATAATTACTCGATGGCAGTGCTGTACTGGGCTAGAAAGCGGGGCCCTGGAAATTTGCTGCCTACTTGGTTTGGACACGTTTGAAGTATGGATAACAATAGATGGACCTACAAGGCACTGAATACACACAAAGGAGACAGAGGACGAGGAAGACCAAGATAAAGATGGACGGATAACATCAAAGAAGATCTGGAAACAATGAACGTGACAATTGTAGAAGGATGTAGATTGACGCGAGATAGAGCAAAGTGTTTCGTATCTAACTATTGCCGCCATGCAAGCAGAAAGTGAAGAAGAAGAAATGATTGATGATGATGATGATGATGATGATGATGATGATGATGATGATGATGATGATGATGATGATGATGATGTGTTGGATTTGGAAACGCATTTTAGACGCGGAGTGTAGGCCTATTAAAGGTTTTCGCTGGAGTCCATACCTTCCAGCTTGTCGACCTCTTTCTGTAGTGTCTGAACAGTACTTTCAGCTTCGGTGCAGCGCTCTTCAGCCTGAAAAAAGCAAGAATCAAGCGATTTTTTTAAAAAACACGTATAACTTATGACAATGCGCTGCCTGACGTTAAACACGCCCAGGGATCAGTTTTCATCTCAGAGGCCAGGCTTTCTTCCTCTGCCCGTCGAGTTAGATCTTCTAACGAACCGATTACCGGTACTTAAAACACACCTCTTTCAGCTGGCTTATCGCCCATAACCTGTGTCGTTGTTTCCCATCGGCCGATCTCTGAGATTACTCTCTTTTGCAAATGGTAATTGCTTAAGATGGCAGAGTGGGTTACGCGCTGGAGCGGTAGGTTGACGGAGCGGGTTCAAGCCTCCTTATCGCCCCTAGTGACTTTCATACATGCAATTATGCCTTCTAAGCCATTTAAAATCACGCTAAATTTACTACTTTTCCATAGGCGCAGACTTCCTTTAGACATCTAGGCTCGAGCCCTCCACCATGCATTTTTGAGAGCCTACCAAATGGGAGGGCTAATGCATAGGGGTTCAGCCTTCACTTTTCATCCAAGTTTACGCCAATGCACTTTACAGTATTAGAAATTATGCAATAAGATGCGCTGTGATAATTAATCGAAAAACCAAAGACAACGCTGTTTCCAGGACGCGTGCGAATTGCCCATTTTCCGCGTTTTGGAAAATGTCGACATGAACAGTTTGGAATCGAAACTTACGTCCTTCAGTCGTTCCGTAAGATCGCGAATCTGTTCCTCATAGGCTTCTTCTCGCTGTTCGAACTGCAGTTAAATTAGGAATTCAGTTAGTCCATTGTTTTGTCAAAACTGTTCAGCAGAGATGTAGCAAGTACACAATGCTTCAAGTACAAGTACAAGTACAAGTACCTGGCCTCCGAGTACAAGTACAAGTACAAGTACTTGCATTCCAAAAACTCCGAGTACAAGTACAAGTACAAGTACCTGGCCTCCGAGTACAAGTACAAGTACAAGTACCTGGCCTCCGAGTACAAGTACAAGTACAAGTACCTGGCCTCCAAGTACAAGTACACGTACAAGTACAAGTACTGAAGATTACTGTGGTAACTAATCCATAAGACTGCGAGTACAAGTATAAGTAGAGAAGCCTCAAGTACAAGTACCGATCCTCATAGCCAAATACAAACAGCAAGTAGGCCTACACTTTATTAACGGGTAGCTGTTTGTCACGGTTATTGAATAAAATGGTGCTAGAACAAAATGTCCGATGACAAAATGTCACGAAAAAATGTCACGGACAAAATGTCATTGGGACAAAATGTCAGCGGAAAAAAGTCAGCGGACAAAATGTCATCCTAACTCTAACCCTAACACTAACCCTAAACCGTGACATTTTGTCTGCTGACATTTTGTCCCCATGATATTTTGTACATGACATTTTGTCCGTGACATTTTGTTCTTGGACATTTTGTCCGGCCACGAATAAAATATTGACACTATTAGCATCTAAATATCATCACAGTGGCACTTAAAAAATTAGAGATGATAGTCTTGCATCGGTCATCTTAGCCCTATGCGGTCCCGCGATCAAGCCAGCTTGGCTAAATACGCGTTGAATTGGTGCACTAGAAGCAGGCACACTGGGCTCTAATGACTGCATTATACAGCCTGTTGAACTCCTTTCTATTAACTTCACTGTTCCAAAATACAATGGTATCAGTGGCTTCATCATACATATTGTTGAGTTCCAGGTACTTGGCCATCTGTGAAGATGTGCTTGTCATCAAAGGAACATCATTACTGGTATCCTTGAAGTACATGTAACCAGAGATGTAGCAAGTACACAATGCTTCAAGTACAAGTACAAGTACCTGGCCTCCGAGTACAAGTACAAGTACAAGTACTTGCATTCCAAAAACTCCGAGTACAAGTACAAGTACAAGTACCTGGCCTCCGAGTACAAGTACAAGTACAAGTACTAAAAATTTGTACTCGAGTACAACTCGAGTACAAGTACAAGTACCAAGTACTACATCTCTGCTGTTCAGATCATATGTATTATTATATCACCGACAAATATCTTATAATAATCTGTAATCAAGTATCTTATGATAATCTCTATCAAGCAAAGAGAGGGGCGAATGGAATTTCGTGATGATTGGCACTATCTGTAACTCGCATGGTCTGATAAGATGAAGACAAAGGTAGGCCCGTGCTCGAACGAGTTTAGGGTCCGGTGCTGATCTCCGGCTACTAGGCAAGCAGCGACGCAGGTGGGTTATGACTTATGCCATTAATCTAGAGTGGGTTGCCATTACTTTCTCCAGATCCACGTTTTACCTTCGCAGCTTAACGCTGCTTCCATTTTATCGGCGCCTAATAAGACAAAACAACAAATAGACGATGACGTCATTCTCCGACATTTCGCCGAAGAACTTTTAATAGTCGTTTTCATTCGCATCTAATCCATTGGCGTTCTTTCCAGCAGTTTCCACAGGTAGCTGTAGGCCCTACCTGGCTCAGTGTTAAGTTTTTTCTTAGAAATTTATTCCCACAACAGTAATGGCGCCCCATCAGAGTTATTCTCTCTAAAGACCTGTTAAGTCTCCAAATATTTAGACGATGCAGTGGCGTAGCGGGGGAGGAGGTAGGGGCAAGCGCCCCCGGGCGCCGAGAATGAGAGACATCAAAATTGGGATGAGGATCTTTTTTGCTCGTCAACTTGTAGGGGTTTTTCAGAAGTTAGGGGAGCAATATTGAGCCAGAGGCGCAATACTGGAAGCAAATGGCCTTCTATGTCCCAAGCTATTGAGGACTTCTGCGCAATTGTAGAGTTGAAAGCGTTAGAAGTTACTGAAGCAGTTAGTTGGACATTAAGTTTAGAACCATATGCAATAGTGGTTCTCACACAGGCAGACCATATTGAACCACTTTAAACCTTGTCATTATATTATTATTATTATTATTATTATTATTATTATTATTATTATTATTATTATTATTATTATTATTATTATTATTATTATTATTATTATTATTATTATTATTATCATCATCATCAGTCATCGTGACTTTTGGGGGCCCGGGGGCATGTTTATTGTTTCGTGCTTTCGTGTGACGAGCAACAAAAAAACGTCATCACCTCCTTTTTATCCTGACGAGAAAAAAAAAAAAGGTCGTCAGCACGTTCATTTCTAGGGTTTGGAAGATCTTTCAAGGCCCGGGGACAGTCAACATGTTACGCCACTGTATCATCATCATCATCATCATCATCATCATCATCATCATCATCATTATTGTTATTATACTTAGGCCTACCTCTGTTTGGAAGATCTCAAGAGACTTCATGTTGTTCGTAACTACGGTCAGCTGTTCTCCAAGTTCTAAGCTCTTTCTGCAAAAAATCACCTGCGTCAGTATCCAGCCTAATCAAATTCACCTAGCAGACTGAAGACGTTCAACTTAGTTCATTGATAGGAGAGGCCCGAGAAGCGGGGCTGGGGGGGGCTGGGGCTTCCTCCTTTGAATTGAAATCCAGCAGAAACCGACTCGCTGGGAAACCTTTCACTTATTGAATGCAGCCTTTGGACCAAGTGTTGGAAGGCGCAGTGGAGCAGTGGCAGCATTCTTGCCACGCAACCAGAAGGTAGTGGGTTCGAATTTGACCTTAGCCATTGCATAGAGAACTTTGGCAAGTCGTTCGTACCTGACTTGTGGTATACTTTCTGATTAGGCTTCAGCACCCCTAAATTTTAAAAATTCCAACGTCTATTGTCTATTGTCTATTCACTCTATTGTCATTATAGATGACTTTGAAAACTTGCCTTTAAATCCATTTGAATATTCTAAGTCTTATTCCATGTATATCTCTGGGAAAAGACGCGATACATAAGTTGTGAATTAAGAATTTTATCATTGTACGAATAGTCATTGAGTTAATGGAATAATTCTTACGCTTCAGATGCCTCTAGTCCTGCCTCAGCTCTCGACAGATCAACTTCAGTCATTGCCAGCTTCCTTGAAGCCTTTATTTACACAAAACAATTAGCCTCTTTATACACAGTATAATATATATTAATATTTATAAATATATATTTTCTGCGCTTAGATTTGGTAAAAATAATGCATTGATGTAGCAGTAGTAGTAGTAGCCTAATAGACTAATAGTAGGCTAGTAGTAGTAGTAGTAGTAGTAGTAGTAGTAGTAGTAGTAGTAGTAGTAGTAGTAGTAGTAGTAGTAGTAGTAGTAGTAGTAGTAGTAGTAGTAGTAGTAGTAGTAGTAGTAGTAGTAGTAGTAGTAGTAGTAGTAGTAGTAGTAGTAGTAGCAGCAGTAGTAGTAGTAGTAGTAGTAGTAGTAGTAGTAGTAGTAGTAGTAGTAGTAGTAGTAGTAGTAGTAGTAGTAGTAGTAGTAGTAGTGGTAGAAGTAGTAGGCTAGTTTTGATTTTTCCACCTCTTCGAATTTGCGGTCTGATTCCTCCCCGAGGAGGATTGTCTCCTCCAGCTCCTTGTCCAGCTGGGCTATTCTTTCGATGTCGTTAATGTTACGGTTTTCCAAGACTTTTATTCCTCTAGAAGAAAATTTGTGTCGGTCACGCTAAAGACTTCTGAAGACATCTAAAACATTGCCCTCCAAACAAAGACCTGTCTATTTCGCGTGTTTAATCTGGAAAGTACTCAGGACTAGATAATGTATCAGCTTGTGAGTAAATGTGCCATTTAAAATTAAAAATAACTATTCCTGCGCAAGCCATCTGATTCCCCCCTCCCCCAGTAACGCGGAGATCAGCGCCAGACCCTACGTTTGCTCGCGTACAGGACTGTCTTCAAACCCTTTTGCCTTTACTTTAGTCCGAAAAAAAATTAAAATTAAAATGGTACAATCTTATTACTAAAATCCGCCGGTTTATGATGAAAGAAAGTACCAGTGTATAAGCAAAAAAGGTCACAGCCAGTTATTAAACTGTTAGGGGCAAATATTGTATGCCTTACCTCGGGCGTCAAATACTCTTGCAACAGTTCTGCCCCTCTCTGAAAAATGTAAGGGGACGCCGTCTCCCTTTCGTCCCCTCCTCACTACACCGCAGCACCCACCTTTCGCTCTCGTCAGCAGCCTTCGTGGCCTGTTCGAGCTTCTCTGTGGCAGCCTGAAGCCTCGTCTCCGTCTGTTCGAAGTTTTCCTCCAGTTCTCTTACTTTCTTCGTAAGCGTCTGTACTTCACCCTCTGCCTACGGCGCAATTAACGAGCAACAGAACGAGTAGTTAAGTAGACCTAAGCAAGTAAGTAAAATCTCGTGAATTTATATAGCGCTTTAGGAATTAGTACCATAGCAGCTGCTTACAGGACTGTGTAGGCTCTTAAGCGAAGTGGGTTTTTTTTTCTCCCGTAGGCTCATAACTGATCGACTAATCGAAAAGTTACATTCTGTTATAGTCTGGATTTCTCTCTGGCATTACTCTATAGAAATCTGGAGTTTATAAACCAGAAGAAGGTGCTTGCGTTTATGTATAGCCTAGCGTAGGAATTGCACGTTCGCGAAGACTCGCTAATACCCACATGCAGACAAGATCACAAATCTTATTTGAACGAACGCTGTTAATTAAATTGAACGTTTTTAATTGAACGTTTTATTACTGACGTGACAGGACGCGATTGACAAACAAAGATTTTAGTGGTGCATCCTTCTTTGAGATTTTAATGGAAGAGGGTATGTTGGAGGAAAGCTGAACACAGAACCGAGCGTTCTTTTGCGTTTTCGGCAACATGTTGAAAAGAAAGTTCTCGTTGGTCGAAGCCGTGCAAATGGTCGAAACCGTTGAAACAGACGATAGTAATGACAGTTCTAGTGGCTCGGAATTTATTGATGAAGAGTTTAGTGAAGAAGAAAGTGAATATTCAGACGTTGAAACCGAAAGTGTTATACAGTGTACGCAAATAACATAGATTTCGGGAAAATATTAGGATTTCTGTAAGCTGGCGCAGGAATTTAAATGGATAGGAAAAGGTTAACGCTTATGGTGAAATGGAAGACGTTTGCTCCAACTCAAACATGAGTTGAGTTTAAGCATAATTTACATAAAGGTCATTTTGCAAAACAGACCTATGTTGATCGTTACAGACCCTTAATTATAGAAATGCTGAATAGGGCCCCTAATTAGTAATGAAAACACTGATCATTGACGGAATATATGATACATATTATTAACCCTTTCGTTCCTGTGGCAACACTTGCCCCGTACTTGTGTCTATCTGTACGTTTAAATAAAATTTGTCGCGTTCTGGACTGCCATGCATTATTGATGTGACCTACTCGCCTCTTCGGCCCAATGGGTCACGGAAGGAGGCTAGGTTAGGAACCCATCGTACCGAAGGGTTTAGTAGCGAAATGGTTAAAATAAGTGTGATACTTCATGGATACTTAAATATCAGAGTTGTGTCATTATGCGGTAATAATTATTATCGTATCGAATTCACTCCAAATGTAGATACTGTTTTATATAAAACATCCTTCGGGTGTTGTTTATTACTCCATACAATCAACAAGACGTAAATTCAAGAATTGTATCTATAGGCCTACATTAGTATTTAGGCTTATTGTAAAATCACTAGAGATCCGATGCCATTAACTAAACACGTTAAGCTTTACTACAGAGCAGAGGATAGGATGGGAGGCAATAAAATGGCCAACATTTAACAGACGTCTTACTCAATTCAATACAATGCAGCACACTTGCACAGCAGCGGCAAGTTCAAACAGAATCCGAAATCCCTTGCAAGGACTTCGTTTGATGAACGGCAAAGGGCTACAGCAAGCCTCAACAGCACTTTACCGTTTGGTAAACAAGGATCGAGACTATAGGAGGTAGGTAGTTGAAATAGACCGCTCAATCGCGGATAAATACTTTATTGTTCCAAATCGAAGTTTTTCTCCCTTACGACGTAAAAACGGACTTAACCTACAGCACTGTGCACACCTACCTGCATACCTAACAATTCTAATGAAAGATTGCCGAAAAGAATTTATAACTGTAAGCCAACGGGGAAACGAAAACTGATATGACAGAGAACAAGGTGGACAGATCGAGTAGAAAAAGACAGAAACCAAATAGGATCGAAGCTTAAAGGAAAAACACGGGCGACAAAGGTCGAAGACGACTCTGGAAGACAGAGGCGGATTTACCACGGTACCAGGTGGTGCATCGGTACCGGGCCTCCCTTCAAAATACGAATTTAGGGCCTCCCTTTTCTAATAATAATTTTTTAAAGACTTGATTATTAGTTTCTTTAAAGTAATTAATTTTCAGAGATATACATGAATGTTTTATCGTTAGACGTTAGTTGTGTTTGGACATAGATTAGTAATAATTTAGTATTGAAATGCAATTTAATGCATGCTCCATGAGTCTATGTTAAGAAAGCCTATAGCTCATATACTCCGGTTTAGCTGACCTCAATTAATGGCATGGCTCATAATGCTGGACTCTGACCGAGTGACGACGATCAGGTTAGTCGTCGGTACATTTAAAGACAAAATAGCAGCTAAAAAACTTCATTTTGAGTTATTGACGTCACGGCACGATATTAGATAGCACCGGTGTTTGTTTGAGGTGTTTTACCAAGGTCAGCAGTCACCAAGAGTGACCGGCGGTTGCTGGCCACCGGCGGTCGTAGACGCCCGGCCTCTCGCATCGTTAAGTTTTTACGAGGCCTTTTTGGTTTTTTAGGTTTTTAGGTTTTTTGTTTTAGGTTTTTAGGGTTTTTATGTTTTCAGGGTTTTTTGGATTTTAGGGTTTTTATGTTTTTAAAGTTTTTAGGGTTTTTAAAGTTTTTAGGGTTTTTAGAGTTTTTTGGGTTTTTAGGTTTTTATGGTTTTAAAGGGTTTTATGGTTTTTATGGTTTTTAGGGTTTTTAGGTTTTTATTCTAGACCTTCTCTGGGGGGGGGGAATTCCCCCCACAGTTTTAAAATCCCAATTTTTTTATGTGCTGCCTGGGGATGGAAATTTCCCCAAAAGTGTGGAGACTCAGACCTTGCCCCCAACATTTCAAAATCCCCCCAATGTCAAGGTGGCTAGAATAAACCCTGGTCGGCGACATGTTGAGGCAATTTAGACTAATTACCAGTTACGGTGAGGCAGTAAACTACTAATATTATAAACAGACGACAGGTCGAACACTGACTGCACGACTGCAAATTCAATGCAAGTTTATTTGAGTTGATGGCATTTAATTGTTTCATTTTTCAATGACGTTTGTTTTATTTTTACTTCTTTATGAATCCATGGACATATTTGCACCGGGCCTCCAAAATGTAAATCCGCCTCTGCTGGAAGATTTAGCAAAGACAGAGATGAATGGAGAAACGCAGTTTCATAGTCAATGGCTGGACACAGCCAATAATAGACAATGATCTGACCTGACCTGATTTGACTTACCAATCGGTAATAATGACTAAAGCAATTGAACAAAAATATTATATGAATGGGGAAATTGAAAATATGCACAGCGGTACTGATGGAATAAACTAATAATTTATTCTTTGATGGTCTTACATGAAGACGCGCCACATATCAACTGATTGAAATCTAAATCAAATTGAAGTCTAATAATAATCACGGCTCTAGTTTTAAAGGACATCGGGTCACAATGCGTTTAGTATGGCAAACACAAAATACGAATTACAAAAGTGATCACAGATTACATTTTCGATGTTCTAGCAATCGTGCAGTAGGCAGGAATATTTTTACACCCCCTAACACCCCAACACCCCCAATTTGAGGTCGACACCTCCCCCAAATGGTAATGTGACAATGGTATGCATACAAAATGCATACTAATTAGCTCGGACACCCCAGTTTGAGGTCAACACACCCCCCCAATTCACAATCCTAGAAATATCCCTGGTCAACTAATTTATCATAAAGGTAGCCTAAGGCAGGTGATTAGAGTACATATGGTCTATAAGCATTTCTGAAACAGTGTTTTTTCAGACACTGCTTTCAGTAGCAGCTGGAGGCTGGAGTACGTAGTGACGTTTGTAGAGTTATGCTCGCGAGGATCGTGGAGTTGCCAATATTTACATGACTGCATAGCAAAGACACCTCTGTGCGCAGCGCTAAGCAAAGGTTCGTATTTCACAGGAGCCACATTCACCTCTACCAATGGCGCTCTGGTTCAGCGCCACTGGCGCAGGAAATGTGGCTAAACAGGCGTCCTTTTACACGTGTTCTCAATAACCTCTGCAGGTAGGATATCAAGCATCGGCAAGAAAATGCGGAAGCTGATGCCTATCATACTACATATCTTAGGGCTTAGGCTAGACCCTAGAAGTTAAAACGCTGTAAAACTTCTACTACTACTACTACTACTACTACTACTACTACTACTACTACTACTACTACTACTACTACTACTACTACTACTACTACTACTACTACTACTACTACTACTACTACTACTACTGCAGCTGCTACTACTACTGGGCCTGCAACTGCTGCTCTACTACTATTACTACTACTCTACTACTACTACTACTACTAATAATAATAATGATGATGATGATGATGATGATGATGATGATGATGATGATGATGATGATGATGATGGATGATGAGGATGAGGATGATGAGGATGAGGAAATAATAATAAAGAAGAAGAAGAAGAAGAAGAAGAAGAAGAAGAATGCCACCACCATCATTACTACTACTGCCACTACTAACACTAGGCCTACTGCTACTGCTGCTGCTGCTACTACTAAATAATAATAATAATAATTATGCACTTCTATAGCACCAGTTCCAATACCTAAGGTCAATCGATTGTACTTCAAATCCAAAGACCAGGTCATTCCAGAGATCAATCAGAGGTATAGCCTACTACTGCAATAATGTCGTGTGAGATTTAAGAAATCGCGTCCAGCGAGCCAGTTATTATGTTGTTACAGAATTTAGACGGGTGTTTGCATACAGTATGATCGATTATGATTTCGGTTGAGTTTAAACTATGTAGGTTCCTTTGTCGATTAACTCGACGCGTCTCTGCCTGAGTGGAGCAAATGGAAAACAGACGAAAGCCGCTCGGGCGTCAATGTTAACGAAACTCCGAGATACAGACACAATGCAACTCTCTTGGAACCGCGCTGGACGATAAGAAGAAAAAGAATAAGAAAGCTACATGCTGTCTGCTTCCTTTCGATTGTAGGGTCTACTGTAAAGAACGAATGACGTCATACATCGGAATATAAATAGACTGTCTTCCACCTGCCTTCTAGCGGAGCGACCTTGGAGAAAGAGAGCGTAGATGGGGTGGGGGTGGGGTGGGGGCTGGCATCTTGGCACCGGCGGTCAAGCAAAAGAACCCGACAGCTTCTTGAGTCTTGCAATTTTAGCGGCATCGACGGATCAGTGATAGCGGTTGCTGTACAGGTTCTGGCAGAGCAGTGCATGGTGCACTTAGGTGGTGGTGTTGCCGTCGCGGGCGCCGCTTAATCGGGAAATTCGGGAAATTCCTGTACATACTTGTTTAGAAGAAACTTTCTTACGCAGATCGACAGCAAGACAATTGCGTTGGAGGAGTCACGTAGACCCTGGTGCGATACGGAGGAAGAGATGGTTAATGCTGTCATCGGCAGTTTGATGCAGGGATTGTCCTCAGATTGTCTCAGTGACACCATTAGGCAGTACTTTACTATGCCTATCTCTATAAATGTTACAAAAGCTGCTTAGTGCTATCAAAATATTAACGCAATCGAAGTCAGATAGATACCTCCCTCCAAATGTTGCATGCAGTGCTTTAGGCTTTGAGGGAATTTCAAGGTGTTTGTGAACGGTCGAAATGCTAAGAAAACATTATGGATTTTGACAAGTTTGTTAGACTTATTATGATTTATGAGAAGACACGATTCGATGGCGAAATCATTGATGCTAGCAGCTGTTGAGAGGAAAAGAAAGAGAGGAAGACAGAAGACAAGATGGATGGATAACATTATGCATGGAAGCAATGAACATGAACATCGAGGAACTGAGAAATGCGGTCGAGGACAGAAAACGGTGGCACATCAAAGTCCATAATGTCACACAAAGTCCGAGACAACTGAATGACTGGGAGACTAGGGGAGAGAGAGAGAGAGAGACAGAGACAGGAGAGAGAGAGAGAGAGAGAGACAAAGACAGAGACAGAGACCGAGTCCGTATAGTAGAGTAGGTAGCAGGTATAGTAGAGTACGTATAGTAGAGTAGGTAGTAGACAGAGACCGAGTCCGTATAGTAGGTAGGTAGTCTCACTGCGGCGAGTTTTCCGTTGACGCCTTCTAGCTTTTCGTTCTGCTCCGTTAGTTGAACCTTGGCAGTTTCGAGATCGGTGTCGAGCTGTTGGATTCTCTTCTGAAGAGTCTGAATCTCTTCGTTCGACTGTCAAAGAAAAAAAACAAGCGTTTGTTCATCAGAATGGGGAAACTGAAGAGTTAGCGCCTTCAGTATTTCACGACCTCGGCTGAATGAGAGCGCTTGTCAACCCCCCGCTTCACTGAAACCTATATACGGTCTCTGTCATGTCTGGCGGTCAGTATGAGCTCACTGACCATCGTAGTACTATCACGAGCCGGCATTTGGACTGCTTGAAATTGCTGCAAAGCAGTGCAGATTCTATCTGATTAATATTAATTCCTCTCAATTGTCAATGCTTTACGCTCGGTGGCGAATGGTGGTTTTTCAAAACCGGCGGACTGCAAACACCGTTTACAGCGCAGGCTCTCTAATAAAGGACTAATTCTAAAATACTATCCACAGGCTATGACCAGGGACGTCATTTTAGTGTTTTCCAGGGGGCAAGACTTTCGACTACAAGGCAGGCAGTATTTTAAAAGAATACCTATGCAGTATGCAAATTGGTTTTTGTCCATAGTACATGCTACATACGATACTACATAGTACATACCAGTGATTGTAATGAAAATTTTAAAAAAATTGAGAACACAATGAATTTTAAAACACAAAATTTCGCAAAAAATGTTCCACCTAAAAATCAGAGAGCAACGGTCCCCTGCTCCCCGCAAAGCCTGGCGTTTTGATTATTCGAATGATTTTAACCAGTCTTGTCGTTGGTCTGTTCTAAATTATTCTGCACAAGTTAGGAATTTCATTGCCAACACAACAATATTTCAGATGACTTCACGAGCATCACAGATCATGATTATCAAACCCCCGACAGCGATGGCGTCCATAAGTGAAAATACGCGGGGCGCTATGCAAATATTACATCACATAGCATCAAAGCACTGAAATGATGCTGCTGCAATGCTAATGCATGAGAAGATTATAATTAATCAGTGTCCAAAATATCATTTCATGTTACCAGCAGATTTTAAGATTTTTATATTTGGCATGTCAACACTCATAAACCCTTCTCTATATTGGTGTCTCATATGTGTTCTAAAGTCTTCAAAGAATATCAAACTTTTAAAATATTAAATATGGGCTCTTTCAGACGCGTCGGAACGAATTTTTAGCAGGGGTGCAGATTTTTCGAGGCGAGGTGTTTGGTTGTCAATTTTTCCGTCGACAAGCCAAAAAAGGTCGTTTCCTATATAGATTTTTGAGTCGAAAATTACAAGAGGTGCAGATCTGCACCCCATAGTCTCGTCTTCCAGAGGGTGTAGCTACACCCCTGCATCCCCTCTTTGTACTGGCCTAGGATCTTTCATTTTTCGACTTAGAAAACAAACAAAAACTTTAAAAAACTACAATTTGACTTTTTCAAAAAAGTAGGCTTTTAAAAACCTAAAAACCTAGGTTTCTAAAAAATCACATTTTCCAGTCCTGGTGTGAACAGACCTTATCGAAGACTCCCTTCTGTTCGTTCAGCTTCTGTTCCAGCTGATCCGCCTTGTCGAATGCATTTTCCTTTTCCAGTTTCATCGCCTGCATCTTCTTCTTGATCGCTTCCATAGTATTTCCGGCCATCTTTCCGTCTCTGTCCAGTTACGAAACCGTAAAACAGAAGGTAAACGGAAACGCAGTGGTGGTGGTGGCGGCGGCGGCAGCAGTAGTAGTAGTAGCAACTGCGACGAAGGTCGACGAACGTCAATGACAAAGATGGAAGAGGAGAATAGGTAAGGTCGTAGAACCACCGCTGGCGTGGAAAACCGGAACAAAGGGAGCGCTTCTCGACCACACGCTCTGTATATCAACCCAGCGGGCGCCCAGTCAATCGCGTGTTGGGGTCGGGGGTGGGGTGGGGGGGGGGGGGGGGGTGGGGTGGGGGGGAGTAGAGCTGGCGCTGCAGAACGAAAAGCGAACTTAGAGGAGGTTGAAAGGCAAGCGTCATTCAGGAGGCACCTATGGCAAGCCGCTCATCCATCACGCCTCTAGGCACTGGCGAGCCCAAGGTGGGGAGGGAGGGGGAAGCATGGACATGAGTTGGGTCTTAACATGGGTTGGTGTGTGTGTGGGGGGTGTAGTGAATTTCTAGGAAGATCCTGCCAATTGTCAAAGGAATTATAAGCAAGCGGATTAGCGGCAGTCTGTAGATTTGGTTTATAAAATATAATGCTCAGAATTATGACAATGTATAAAAGCCATTTTAGTCTGGTTGTACAAAGTCCTAGTGCAAAATCGAGTTTTCTATTGCTGGAAGCGAATTTGTCAAATGACAATTGTCTATGAATATGTCGATGTCTTTGTGGGGTTATACGTCAAGGCTAATCCGTTTAGACAATCATCTTCCATCGAAGACGCATTTTTGGTGGGCCGGTTGGGGGGAATGCATCCCCAGTCATCCTAGTGAAAGTGTGAGAGAGAAATATAATGGAAATCGACACCTTCCTATTGTATTTCGTTTTCAGTTAAGACAAAACCGACAGTTCTGACAAATAAATCAGGCAAGTCAAGATCTTGTTTATTGGAGTAACGGCGTGCCATATTTCCCCGGCACCTTCCTTATCTTCAACTGTCTATAGTCGATTTATGCCCGTGGTAATGCCTCTGTAGTAAATGGCGCAGGTGGATAAGTAAAGTTGCTATGGTGGCACGGCGCCATGAAGCTAGGTATGTGATGCTTTGTCTGCTGGGGGGTAGGTGGGGGGTGGTACAGGTGAAAGCGAAGCCTAGAAAGGAAAGCCGGAAACCCGAAAGGAGATAAGGCAGAATAGACAGCGAGACCTAGAGATAGAGAGGTAAGTAGCGTAGTACTAATATCCGCCGTCTCGACAGGGCAAACTGGCTGTCGACTGCGTTCGATCGCAGTCGATGGCACGCGGGCAGGGCCCGGCGGGTGGCTCTGCGCGCCCCGACAACAGTCAAGTGGACTTCGAGGAAATACAGTCGCTGAACCTTCGCGCGGGTCTTTGCTGGTCTTTGTTATCAGCGGTTTAAATATAGAAAGGCCCGGCAGGAGGAGAGTTAGCTGGCTGCCTGACCAAACTCGATTCCAGTTTTACTCGATTTTCGAGACCTTTCTAAGTAATGTAACGTACAGTTATTGGGCCTACAGTGGCTTTCACGCGGACTAATTCAGTCGCCTAAACGACTTGAAACCACGTTATTATTATTATTATTATAAGGTATTTCTTTGTATTGAAAAGCTCTCTGTAGCCCCTCTACAGCGGGCGATTTCCCAGGAATTTGCGTCCGGGTGTCCCATAATTGAACGGGGGGCGTCTGCAGAGGCGTAGCGAGGGGGACAGTGGTCATATGCTCCGGGGCGCCGAGGTGAGGGGGCGCCAAAATCGGGTTTTTGGATAGATAATAAAGAAGAAGCAATTGCTCGTCAGGACCATAGGTCCATAGGAGAGGGGCGCCGTAGAGAGTTTAGGGGGCGCCGTATGAACGCATGAGATGACCTTTTTTTGCTCGTCAGCAGTTGAGGACGTCAGCAGTACACCTTGCCATAGGGCGCCGGATACTCTCGCTACGCCTCTGGGTGTGTGTCAATATCCAGTATTTCATCTAGACATCTAGCCTAGACTCTTTGGACTGGGGGAAGAGAATTGGGCGGAAGAGTTGGCGGGGATTCGATGCCTGGCCCCGGAAAAAAAGAAAAATACAGGTCATAAATATGATTTCCGTTGTCATCTCTTCCGTTTTCGTACGTCGACACTTTTTTACACAAAAACCCTTAAAATTATCGATTTGGCCCCGGGCGTCCACGCCAGATAAGGACATCCAAATGGTCTCCTGCTTGTTAACATATATAATACCGAGGTGGCGGGGGCGTCCAAATCTACTTTGGCCCCGGAAAACCACCATTCTTTGGCAGGCCACTGACTGAACCGCTGTAAGCTATGCACTATTATTATTATTATTATTATTATTATTATTATTATTATTATTATTATTATTATTATTATTATTATTATTATTATTATTATTATTATTACTATTATTATTATTATTATTATTACTATTATTATTACTATTATTATTATTTTTATTACTATTATTACTATTATTATTATTATTATTATTATTATTATTACTACTATTACTATTATTATTATTACTATTATTATTATTATTATTATTAATGAATTTAAAATAAAGTTTGAACTGGTGAACAGAGATGCCACCGATGGTCTAGATTTTGATCTGGATTCTGGAAACAGTGTTCGACTCAGCTGAGTGGTTAAAAGTTTAAGTCATCGTTAAAATTATGTTTGCAAAGCCTAGAGTTTGGTCCTTTACAGCAGCAAATGAATTCCAAGAAGAAATTCCGATAAATTATTTTGGGCCAACCGTTTAGAAGAAATTGAATCTGATTTCATGCTTTAAAAAAGTACAATCTCAGAAGAGTGCGAATTATCAAATAGCCAAATATATTAAAGCCGTAAAAAGCGTTAATTGTACGGCCATATGTGTTGATATAGCTTTTTGAATAGCGTACGCATCTGACCCTCATGTCAGCCGCTAAAAAAGGCAAGGTAAGCCAAATGAACTCCTGTTCTGGTGAAATCTTTACTGCTCTGCGCATGGTAACTGAGTACACAGTTCGCTTATGCAGCGCATAGTAATTAATTAGTCTATACCAAGGATCGGTTAACTTAAATGCGATCCTAATATTTTAAAAACCTGTTGGTTTGAAGGCCGCTGGCGCATAGACGCACTTGCAGGCGCTGTAGCGTCGTATTGTTGCGTCGACAGCGGGTTCTGTTTCAACGAGCGTTCGCTCGTTCTCTTTGGCAAGCGGCCAAAGGGCGCATTGGGCATTGGAGGATCTCCAATCGGGGTCTGTCGCAGAATCTACGAAAGAAAGTTAGTAAAGAATGAACCAAAAAGAGTAAAGAATGAACCAAAAAGAGTAAAGAATGAACCAAAAAGTGATAGGATACTGAACGAGTGAACGGCAAGATAAAGAAACTCAACTAGCAAGCACTAACTAAAGGAACATAATTATTAAGAACCAACTTTTCTATTTGGGATTTCACCTTTCCCACAGCTATTTTAAGAAAGGCTAAGCGCCTAAGAATAATTAGCAGCAACTGTTGTACTACTTTTAAAAAGCGCTATATAAATCCACGAGATTTTACTTACTTACCGTTAACCCGCAAGACTTTGCTGTCATGTACTGTGCTCCTTCATCGCCCGGGGCGGGGGCGAAGTTGACATATTGTGCCCTTAACTCCCGAAAAATGTGACAAGTAAAGAAAGGTAATAACCAGTTTAATGAGACACAGAAAGTCATTCGTTTCAATTATATTTGGCTATGCCAAGCATCCCTAGGCTACCATTATGCAACACTTCTGCCTAACCATGGATTAGCATTTTCAGCCCCCCTCTTAGCCTCGGTTTTAGCTACAGGTTCAGAGACCAGGCATGTAGCCAAATTCCTATCTCTACAATCATCTCCTTCAACTGAACCATATATCCCTCGAAGCTTTCCCCTATTTTTAAATGGATAATTCGCACCACGTTTTAAATCGCGTCCTGCAGACATCACCATGCCAGCAATACATGGACCTATTGGGCTGACATATTGTCCTGCGTTATATTGTGGTGTCGTATGAAATGGCATCGAGAGGTGTCCCGTTCCGAACGCTGTAGAGCAAAACTGAGACGATCAGCATTGATTATTCGTGCAAAAATTGGAAGCAATGAAGATGGTGACAGACGAAACTGTGGTTTATTATTTGTTCAATATGCAGCATGTTTGCTGCATCATATCTATGCAGTATAGAATGACAGTAGAATAGATGGAATACTTGTAGTACAGCGACTCGCCCACGTCATAGGCATTATTAAGTACCCACTGGATGCCAAAACTACAGAGAAATCGAGAGATGTCGGGAGTGGCAGCTAGAGAGTCAGGCGTCATACGATATATCAGCTGTCGGTCGGTCGGACTAGTGGCGTTAACCGGAGGACAGAGAGAGGGTAACGAACTGCTGCTCCTGGCCAGGCAGTCCTCCTCTTGCGACAGGACAAAGTTCTCGTGCGCTGCTACGGAGCTAGACGTGTGTGCGTGGATAAGAGTTTTAGGCAGATAGAGGCCGTGCGATCGCTATCCAAGGCCAGTGGCCGATTCATTAGGGACCGGCTTATGCCTACCGACTGCAATAATATGCCTATGCTGCTGTAGGCCTGTTGGCGAGCACTTTGCCTCTGACAGAACTTATACTTGTGAATTGCATCAACAGATAATATAGAAAAGCCAAAGGAGACAGATTTTCACGAGTAGGTGAACAATATTGTTATAGACAGGGTGCGATCTGTGACCTAGAGCAGTTGGGGGGGGGGTATGATGCTGATGGTGAATGTATTTTCCTGTCACAGTGGTGGGGAAGATTGACTTCCTTGACTAGACTGGGATGTCAGTAGCCACCTCTGTGAGGGCGTGTGTAGTTTTGCAGTGGGCAGGAAAATTCCCCCATTCGCCTAAAAATCGCACCCTGGCTATACATAATGTTAGTGTTAATTGCTATTGTTAATAATTGTTGTGCATAACGCATATTCTTTAAAGGGCGAGAGGTTAGCAGAGTGGTAACAGCGTTGGACGATGGACGGATGGAGCAGAATGTTGCTGGTTCGATCTCCGCGGGAGCCCTACGGTCGACTCAGCCTTAGGCGCTAGAGGGCAGTGGTAAATTGAGGAGCAGCGTTAAGCTGCGAGGTAAATCGTGGGCCTGGGGAAATTGATGGGAACCTACCCCAGATTAATTGTTGGGACAACCCACGTCGCTGATTGCCTAGACCGGGGAGATAAACGCCGGAACCCAACGCTCGAACTCGAGTACGGGACCTACCGTTGCCTATTCTTTAAGCCGTAAGCCGCCCCCACTATTTTTTTTCTAGTGTGTATAATTTATTTATTATTGCGTTGATTAAATTTTATAAATATTCTTAGTATTGCGTATTTGTTTACTTACTTACTTACTTACTTAATGGTCCATGCATCAAACTACGCCGGAAGTTATGGCTTTGCGGCTTTGCCTTTGGCATCATTTCACCTTTTCCCTTCCTTTTTTAAAGGGGGGAGGGGTGCCGTTCCAACAACTTTATTATTTTTTTATGCCATCCCACTTCTTGTTTAGGACTACAGCCATGCACACACACACACACACCTGATGCTAATGCTCTGGCATTATGTTAAGTTTCGATGCCATATTATAACAGTAAAGGACTTCTATAGCGCTTAGTAAGAGTTTGATAATTATTTGTTGTATTTCAAGAAGTGTCTTAGTTTGGAGCTGTGTACTGTATGTACCTTAGCTTAGTTCTAGATTTCCGGATTTCTTGATACCGGAATAGTAGGAGTTGTAGATGTGAGAATGGGTAGGCAGTAGTGGTCGTTGTGTCGTAATTAGCTTTATTTTGTTGAACCATATATGGTCGTGGTTTGAGTTACTTCCAAATATGGTAACGGTTTGGGTTGCTTCCTACGAGAGCTCAGGCTGGACATGAGTAACCAACGGTTCAAAAGAGAGGCCAGTAGGGTACACGTCAGCATCCGGGTACAGCGGCAGAGGAACCAAGAAGATCCTGCATCAGGCATGACCGGCAGAGCGAAAACAAGATACAGGATGTGAGAGAATTTCCTTTAAATATGAGAGGCTGAGTACAGGCAGGATGTAGTCTGTCGAAGAAGAGTCGTAGTGCTGAGTCTGTCGAGAAGAGTCGAAACGCCAGTCTGCCGGAGAAAAGGTCGAGATTCGAGGAACAGCCGTGGCCAGAGCCGAAGTCGTAGGACAAGTTGTCGATTGGGAAGTAACTGTTTTCTCATATAAGACTTACCCTAAGTAGGATAGTAGTATTATTACCGTTCTAACTGATGCCTTGGTTCGCTTGTGTAGTTTTTTGCTCTTATATGTATTGTCTGTAAGCTAAATTTATCGTGCATTTATTTACCATTATTAAATTGAATAATCGCTATCTTTTGTCGCTCACTCAGATATAGACCAACTTATCATGCTCTCCTGTGACATTCCCTAGTTCCCACTCTAACGCCCTGATATGAGATAACCAGCGGAGTACAGGGTAATTCCCAAGCTTGGTTATAAGTGGTCGAGAACCGAACTTTCCGCCTTACCTTGATAAGTGTCTACTATCTTAAACTGTGATGTCTTTTCTTACCGAGCTCGTATATAGACAACTTGATAACTTTGCATTATAATTTTCGTTGATTGTGATTCGTAGTTAAGGTTTTAACTGTAATTGCAGTTTGGACCAAGATTTAATTAAATTGTTAATTAGAATTGTTAGTTAGAATTGTTCTGCATAGCATTTCATTCATGCCACCTCCGTCTCTGCAGTGGTTTGCGCTGTGCAAATTTCTGGCTTCGCTGCCGCCTTCTCGCGTCTGGGAAATTCAATCTTCTAGGTTTCTAGCCTTTTTTATCTCGCTTGATACCTGCCGAAATCTTAAATATCCTGCTATATCCCTGGACTGTTCACCCAAATCTTGTTGACATTGCGTACATCGATAACCCTTTTCGCCAATTCGATGAAGACCTAATTCCTCTTTACTATCACCCTCGCCTCGCCATCCGTCATGCTTTCCTAAACCATCGTTGCAACCTATTTGATGACACTTTCTCTTGCCCTCATCTTGGGAAGTTCTTGATTTCGAAAGGTCTATTTGTCACATCAGTCTTCCCTTTCCAGATTTGCAGTTTTTCCGGAGACCCTTTGTTTCTATTTCCTCCTTCCTCCAATAGAGTCATAGCCCTTGTTTGTGTGTACCTTCAGTATTTTTAACACACCATCAGCCACCACCAGCTCCAGTCCTCCCTTCTCCATCCCTTACCGGTGTGGACGTTGATGACCTAGAGTTTGAAAATCTTGAGAGCCTGGAGGACTCGGATGAAGAAAATATGAATTAACACTCTTTTATCTTTGTCTGATAGGTGTTATGCTTGTCATGTGCAATATTTATTAGTGCATTATAGTGTAGTATTAATGTGTTATACTTCGCATTTTTTTCTAGTGTAAATATCATTTTGACTAGTGCTTTAATTAACTTTCTTTATTGATTGATGGTATTCGATAGTTATTTTTCATTGTCATATCATTCGCCATGGCAGAATCACCACAATCATTGCGACATCAGGAGTCATTATCACCCAGTCATTCGAATCATGCAGACTCACCCCCGCCTCTTGAGACCGAATTAAATCAGTTAGAACTGAACCTTCCGCATTCTAACATTCCTCCAATCCTGTCACCACACGTGGAACCCGCACCCCTGATTACTCGTCCTGTTATCGTCTCGTCTGCTGTAGCGTCAGTGTGCGTTTCAAGTACTAGTCAGTCTTACGCCATGCCAAAACCTGTACCAATGAGACCACAAGCTCTACATGATCTTTTTTTCCACCTAGGGACCCATGTATGGAGGCCCTCTCAGCTATCACCTTCTCGCGATTTGGACAGTCCTATTCAATTTTCAGCCGTGCCAGATACAAATTTGGGGCATTTTCCGTCTCATGCGTATAATCATCAGTCGTCCGCTGCCGTGTATCATCATCATCATAATCATCATGATCATTATCAGCAACCACTTCGCCCACAGCAGGGCCAGTCATCCAACCTTTCATTTGCATCTCATTATCATCATCAACGACTACCACAGTCATCACAACCAGGAACTAGAGTTGTTCCTGTAGCCCCAGAGGAAGTAATAATAGAGAGCAGAGGTGTTACTTTACACCCGGATGCTTTGGTACACCCGGATGCCCTATTAGCGCCAATAGCAGCAGCAACAAGTTCCGTGTTACAGTCCACCCCAGGTGTGATGCCTGAAGAGGGAAATTTCAAACAGGTTGTGAGATCCGGTTTATTCTGCCCAAATTATTTTCAGGGGGCTTTCCCAGGAGGACCCATACGAATTTGTTCGTCAATTTGAACTTTGGGCTAATTTTAACAATTTGGATGAAAAATCGGCCATTTCAGCTTTTCAGCTACTTCTCAGAGGTCCGCAGCAGCCACTTGGTTTAAATCATTAGCGAAATCATCCATTACCAAATTTCAGGAATTGTCCAAACTTTTCATCGCCAGATACACAATCTTAGACAAACCATGGAATGAAATTGGATCTCTTTGGACAACTAGACAATTAGCTAATCAAAATGTTCACGATTATGTTGCAAACATTCAGTTCAAGGCTGATCGTCTGCAATTAAATGCCGAGACGGTGTTCCAAATTGCCTTACACGGTCTTTTGCCAGGTGTCAAAAACTGTGTATTACAAAAAATGTAAAATCCATTGAAGAGCTTTTACAAACTGCCTCACTCTATGAGCTGGCAACGGACTCAACGACGGATTCAAATGCTCAAATTTTGCAATCATTACAAGATATGAAGCAGCAAATAGATCGTCTACAAATTAGACCAATGTCACCAATGCAAAAATTCTACTAAAAGAGTTCATTTTTCGGATTCTACACAAGATTATGAGCAAGATTTTTCTTCAAATGATCGAGGTTCTTCCACTGTCAGTCCAAGAGATTCTCCAAACTCAACCTACAAAAATAATTATAGTACTTTTAACCAAAGGCAAAATTTTCAATCAGAATCACAGGGTTTTCAACCAAATCCTCGTTCAAATTTTAATTCTCAAAATTCTCAAAAGGCTTCGTATTCAAATTTCACTCCAAACAAATTCCAAAATGACTTCCGTGCAAATTTAAACTCTGGGAGACCTCAGAATTTTTATAACAAAAACAGCAACACTGGGAATTTTCAAGATTCTGGGCAAAGCTGCGCAACTGTGGAAACGCCCATAAATTCAATGAGAAATGCCCAGCCTATGGACTCCAATGCAGATTTTGCAAGCGCCTTAATCATTTTTCACGTTGTTGTTTAAAAGCTAAATCTCAATCTCGATAGCAACCAAAACCGGCGCCACAGCAGCGCTGGTTACAGACATTTTATGATCCCGTATATAATGATCATCGAAATAGGTCACAGTTTAGTTGGCAGCCGGAATTGAAATCCAAATTACATCCTAAATCAAAAGTAAAATTGCATCCTGATTCAAAGTGGACCCAGTCTTGCAGAGGGTCTAGTCAAAGTTTTCAAAATCTAACGATTCACATTTCGGCTCGGGAAACTTACAAACTTGTTCAGATACAGTTGAAGGCACAGCAGAAATTTTTGTGAAACTTTTGGCAGATCACGACCAGTGTTGATTGACACAGGGGCCGCTCGTTCAGCAATTTCAGTTGGAATGTTCAAACAACTCGGACTCAAACCACAGAACATTTCACCTGTAGACATTCGGTTATTTGGGGCAAATACCCAGATGTTGGAAATACTAGGTCAAATTTCAATCCCATTGAATTTCACAGGTTTAATTATTGATGTTGATTTCTTGGTAATTCCGACATTAGTCAAGCCAATTATTTTAGGGCATGATTTTCTGCATGCTAATCAAGCACGCATTGATTATAAGTGCAATACAGTGTCATTATTTGATGATTTGGTTACTCTTAATTTTATTTCACATGGTAATGGAAACTTGGTATCCGTGCTGCGACTGCCCGTCAACATAAGGATTCCACCCAAATCGGTTGTGTTTGCAAGCGTAAATATACCCTCTAAGTTTAACAATAAGAATGTAATTATTGAGCCTTTGCAAAGAGCCTATAACAGAACTCCAGCTGTTATTGCAAATATTTTAGTTAAGCCTCGCCTGTGTAAATCTGTTGTACATATTTTGAATCCTACGTCTAATGTTGTCTGCTTGCATAAAAATATGAAAATAGCTAGCGCCTGTCTAGCAGATCTTCCGAACTCTACTTCTAGAGAAACTATGAATGTTTTGCAGTCTGAGTTGCTAGCAGATAATTTACCTGTACATAATATAAGAACAAGTGAATTGAACACTCTAGGCATTCAACTGCCTGTTGACACTCTGCCTGTAGAAGAATTAGAGATTTTATCACGCTTTTGTATAGGAATAAGGACTTGTTTGCGCAAAATCTTAGTCAGTTACCAGGATTTTTAAACGTCAAACACAAAATTGAAACCTGGGGGCCCCCGTTTCGCAAAAAGCCTTACCGGCACAGCCCTGAGGCTCGAAAAAGAAATTAGTCGCCAGGTGGCCGACATGTTAAAGAACGATATTATTGAAGAAAGCTTTTAGCCCATGGAGATCACCCGTTCTTTTGGTTTCTAAAAAGCAATCTGCCACCCCCCGGTTCGTGGTCGATTACCGCAAACTCAATGCACAAACTCATGATATGGTGTTTGACTTACCGACGTTAGAATCAGTGGTAGATGCGATGACCTTCAATCGACCTTGTATCTTTAGTGCAATCGATCTAAAAGAGGGTTATAGACAAATATTGTTAGATGAAGAGTCAAGCCATAAGACAACTTTCGTTACACACGAAGGCAGTTACTCTTTTAAACGCCTGAGCTTTGGTCTAAAAAACGCGCCTGCTGTATTTCAGTCGCTTTTGCAGAATGTTTTTCAAGGTATTTTATGGCAGTATGTTTTAGTGTATATAGATGACATTTTAGTGTATAGTAGCTCATTCAGGAACATCTTTCCCATCTGAAATGATCTTCGACAGATTGCGACAAGCCAATCTACGGATGCACCCACAGAAGTGCCAGTTCGCTCTGACTCGTCTGAACTTTTGGGTCACGTTCTTTCTGATAAAGGTTTGGAAGTTGACGAGAGGAAAGTAGAGAAGATTAAAGCATACCCTTGTCCTACTAATGTAACTGAACTAAGACGATTCCTCGGAATCTGCAATTTTACAGAAAGTACGTGAGAAACTATTCGAAGGTGGCCGCACCTTTGAATGAACTGCTACGTAAAGATATGACATTCTTATGGACAGAGGCTTGTGAGCAAGCGTTTCATTTCCTAAAGCAAGCACTCATGACTACGCCCATACTCTTGTTTCCAAACTTAAACAAAAATTTTTTCTCTCAACTGACGCTAGTACCACAGCTGTTGGCTTTATTTTGAGCCAACGTGATGAGGACGGTAGAATGCGACCTATCGAATTTGGTGGTCGTGCCTTAAGAAACAATGAAAAATTTTGGTCAATTTCAGAAATCGAGTGCCTTGCGTTAGTTGAAGGAATACGACATTTTCATTCATTTTTTAGCACATTGCCATTTTCATATAGAGACAGACCACGTGAGCTTAAAGTACCTTAACGAAATCCGAGGTTCAACGCAAGGAAGGTTAGCTAGATGGAGTCTATTGCTGCAAAATTATAATTTTACTGTGCATTACAAACCAGGAAAGATGAATCAGGCCGCTGACGCTCTTTCCCGGATCGAATATCCACCACCCGAAGAAGTGGCGGCCGACGATGTTTTTCTCAGAGACGATTTGTACATATCGACGATGAACTCGAACGAACTACTCGAAGTAGGTCAATGGGTTGAAGTCGTTTTCAATCCACCAGGCGGTAAAGAAGCCGTCTTCAGCGTCATCGACGATAATCCTACATCACAATCGCCAGAGAGCGTAAGTCAACATGATATTTTTTCGACATCGACATTCGTCAAGAGCAGAGAAAATGCAATGAGCTGAAACCTTACATTGCCTACCTAGAATCATCTGAATTACCAAGTAATGAGAAATTGGCTCGAAAACTTGTTATGCAAGCAGAACAGTTTACTTTAATTAATGGCATTTTGCATCACTTATATCAACCACGAACCAAGAACGTTCATCTAGTGAAACCACTCATTACTCAACTGGTCATTCCTAAATCACTTCGTGAAACTGTGCTTACGGCATGCCATACAAACTTTGATCATGCAGCACTGGATCGATGTTACGTACTGATTCGAGCCAGATTTTCTGGGAAAGACTATATAGTGATGTTGCAGAATTCATCGCTACCTGCGAGGATTGTCAATGTTCAAAGAGATCAACTCACCTGATAAGAGCTCCGCTGCATCCCATGCCCATCGAAAATTCCTTCGGTCGTTACCAGATCGATTGCGCGGGACCGCTTCCGAAGACGAACAAAGGTAATCGTTATTTACTTCTTGTGATGGAATCGCTGACCCGGTGGCCAGAGTGTTTTGCAATACCAGATCAAAAAGTTCAACGATCGCCACTGTACTGTATGAACAAGTCTTTACCAGACTAGGTCCTCCTGTTAGTCTCCTATCAGACCGGGGCTCATCCTTCACGTCGTCAGTCGTCACAGAACTGTGCAAGTTGTTCAACGTTAAGAGGACCTTGACTTCTTCCTACAGACCTCAGACGAATAGTCTCATTGAACGACAATGGTCCACGATATACCAATCCTTGCGTATCCATTGCTTTGATCAGAAAAATTGGGATGAATTCATTCCCGGGATCATGATGGCTCACCGAGCGACACCGTCAGTCTACAGTTCGAATTTCTCACCTATTTTCTTCTCCATGGACGAGAAATGTTACTACCTGTGCAAATTTCGTTAACTGACTATCGCGATACTGGTTTTAGTAAAACAGACGATTATATCCGACAACTCTTACCTAAACTCGAAATCGCGCACGAAGTGGCAAGCAGAACATCGCCGACGCTCAACAGATCTACAAGCGGAAGTATGACGACGCTTCGCAAGGTACTGCAACCTATAAGCCAGGTGACTTGGTTTGGCTCTCAGACCCACGCAAACGCAAAGGCCAATCACCGAAGATTACTCGAAAATGGGTAGGACCTTATTACGTTGTCAATCAGCTATCCAATGATGTGTATATACTGCGCCATGCAAAGACCAATGTCAAACACCCTCCCCAGTACACCAGACCCGCCTGAAAGCCTTCAACGGCTGTCGCGAAGACTTGTTAGCAAGATTCGTTAATAATAATTCTTTGAATAATGCTGATCAAACGGAGAGTCAACAAATTCCTACCGATAACGTCGACGACGGAAATTCCGATGAAACGATAAACAGTGACACTGATACCTTGAACCCGACTTCGGCGTTTGTCAACAACGACCCCCCTACAACTATCGAGCCTCAGATGCACTCAACCGTGTCACTCAAAGACGAAGCCGAGGTAGACTCTAATCTTAGAGCGCAACCAAGCGTGACGGTAAATATCGGCGATTCCTTAACAAACAGTCAACCTTCAACTCAGCCGGATGCAAAGGTAACCAATGACCCCTCCACAGTTCAATCGACGTCTTCACTGGATGACTGTACGCAAATTTATTATCCAAACGATTATGCAGCGCCACAATCGTCCACAGCCACCAGTTCTGCATGGCATGATGTAAAACGTGTTTTAGCCTGTAAATATATTAATGGTATCAAGCACTATAAATTACTTTGGGACTGTTTCCCACGTTCTGTTTCATGGGAACCAGAAAATTGTTTATCCGATAAGCTTAAACATGATTTTCATCTAAGTAGAACATTGACAGGCAGGTCGCGTAAACGCCCTTACCAAAGGCGCTACAAAAATTAACTACTATTCAGAGAAATTCTTATTAAAGCCACGTCTCGTTACGCAGTGTTGACCAAATGAAGGAGATTTTTTTTACCAAGCACCAAAACAGTGTGAAAACTTTTCTTATGGCCTAAGAATTTTTAGCCCTGGCAGGTTTCGAAAGTGCGCATTATCGTTGCCAGTAGTCAGTGGATATCAATTCTTTGAATGACAAGTTATCAGACCAATGATCAACTGTTGTAAATTGTTGCCATTCATTGTGATTTTTTTTCCTCTAAACCCAGTTGTGCACAGAAAGATTTTATGAGCTCATGCAAATTGTTTTAGACAGGAACCTTATTGAAGTTTACAAAAGAGAACGAAATATCCCCGAGTCTCCAAACCCAACCGGATACCAAGTTTCTCGATGCAGTGTACAGTTTGTATAAGTGTTAAAGGAGAGGTTTTTTATTTTGTCGTATTAAGTGTCGTGACAATGTGTTTACTTGTGAATGTTGTTTTGTTTAAAGCGTGGTTCCAATTGTTTTCAACGCCTGTTTATTATGTTACTATGTGAAGGTTTCGTGACTGGAAGTTTAGCACCTGTTTATGTTAATTATGCAGATTCATTAATGTGGCTATTAACGATTGTATGTGTATGAAAGAATGCTTTTATCGACTGCGAATTTGCATATAATCTGCATATGGTAGTAGCATTTATAAGCGTATAGTGTACATGTGTGCACCTGTGTGTGTCATGCAGAGAGAGAGAGAGCGCAACCTTCAGCTGATCTGCCCAGTCGGTCTGGCTTCCGCCGAGAGAATGATGCTAGTTGTGCAGCTCATTTACATATGGGGCGTGACCGCCTACAACGTCGAAGCCGACGAATCGACGCAGTCGACCGTGCTGAGAACAAACTATGGCGTAGTCTTCCGTCACCGCGCCACGGTTTCACCAAAAGTCGATTTCTGGGGGCACACCTACGAAATACCAATTCCGTCTCTCACGAAATGGCGACAAGTCATGGACTACTGTAACGAGGAGCCGCCTAGCAACCCAACTCATTGTCAGAATATTTCCAGCATCGGTCCTCTCGTTATTGACTTCATGAACTCTACCCATAGAGAACTGAAAGCGAAGATACAAGCCGCATATGACCTCATTCCCGAACTGTCACATGCGCCGTCCATTGCAAAGAAGAAACGATCTCTGTTGCCCTTTGTAGGAGGAGTCATGAGTTCCCTTTTTGGGACAGCGTCAGAAGCTGATATTAACTTGTTAAAACGTCAAATACTGCAATTATATAACTCATCTGTCGGTGTACAGAATGTGCTTAATCATGATAATCAGCGCCTCTCTAGTTTCATGTCCCTGACGCAAGAAAATTTCAACAATTTAGAAGATTTAGTGCAGAAAGGATTTTCGGCTTTAAGTCACGATTTATTTCGACAGAGTCTCTTAAGAGCGGATTTCAACGCCCAAATTCTACGCATTTTTGCTATTGTTTTTCAGAAATTCTCCGAGTATTCGCGGCTACATGACGCGATCACTCAGATTTTACAAGGATTAGAAATTTTGAAAATGGGTTCTTTGCCTGCAAATCTATTCACAGCCGAAATTTTGACTGCCACATTAGATGAGATAGATATCGAGTTAAAGTCCAGATTCCCTACATTTCGAATTCTTCATAGAGATGCTGGTTACTATTACAAACATGCAGATTTTGTCTGTACACGATTTCGTAATAAGGTTTATGTGAATGTCAAATTTCCTATTTCAGATATTTCCAGTGCAGTCCGAATTTATGATGTGATTAAGTACCCTTTAGCATTCCCTGATAATTCGTCATTTTTAAATGAACTTACTTCTGTTTCACAGTTTTTCGTCATTTCTAACAATCGTGATTTTTATATTGAAAGTGATTATATAGCTTGGCCTGTTGAGACTTTTAAGATGGAAATTGTTAGACCAGTATCCCAAGCTTCATGTTTATTAGCCTTATACCTCGATAATTCGTTGCTTATACATCAACTGTGTAAATATATTGTATTTGTGGATGATAGGTAACCGAAACTGTTCGTATTAGATTATCCTCTTATTTTGATTCGTCATGTGTCTGCTTTTTATTATGAATTGTCCGTCTAGACGTTTAGAACAGCAAGGATGTGAATACTGCTTATTTCAATTCCCTGTGGTTGTGCTATTGAATCTATTCACGCTGTCATTCCAGCCAGAATTTCGAGTTGTGAGCGGAACGCTCATAATATGTCTGTCACCCCCTTTTGCAATACAATTACAATATGCCTTTGCTTATGCATTTCTTTGATAATCAGTCTCTTGATCTGCTTAGTCGGCAGGAACTCTTACAGGCACCATTGTCAGTACAATTGCCCGCTTTCCGTTTGTTTACTCATTCGTTACCAGAGCGTCTAGCCACCTCTCATCGCCTCAACCTTGCTATGGAGAAAATTGTTAACGCAACTAAATCGGATCAATTAATCTTAGCAACTGCGTTAGATCCCGTCTTGAGTGGAGATATTGATTTTCTTGGAAATTATTTTCAGTCAGTACCTGGTTATATTACGTTGGCTTCTGCGATCTTGTCCTCTGTATCTTTCCTTGGCATGCTGTGGCTTTTATACAAAGTACATATTATTTTTGGAACGCTAACACTCTTATCTAGTAGAAAGGTTTTGTCTGCCCCTTTGTCATTGAAACCATTTGTTTATGTTAACCCAACCAGCACATATTCGCCGGTCATTTCTCAAGAACACTTCCAGAGTGCTAACTTATTTTTAATTTTCATTATTGCTGTGGGCATCCTTTACTTCCTTTATAAATCGTGTGTGCGGCGTAGAAGTCAACCTATTGTTAAGTCCGGTTGTGATTTGGTGTTACATGTGACACAAGCCAACGCTGATGTTTGTATTAGCATTTCACTGCAAATGTTACCTCTGTGTCCTACTCACTATTCTGTGAGAAGTCTCCATACCGCTCTCAGCATGCGTATTACTGGATTCTGTCGTCCACATCTGATTATTACTGCAAGTCCCTTTGATATTGTTCATACTACTACAATGACCAGCGTCGATTTATGCTCTGACATTCCCATATCCCTCTTTACTCTCTGGAAACTGCGTTCTCTTATGCAGAAGAATTACAATCTCTTTTTATTTTTGCAGCATGGCGGAATGATTTATTATTCAAAGAAACTTCGTGCAGGAAATTGTCTTATTTAATAATGTAATTGGATACGAATAGAGTGCTTCTGTTTCACAAGTTATATTCAGTCAATGGACTCATTACAATTTTATGTAATCCTCTTATAGTAGTATCGTAGAACTTAAACTGCGAACATTCGCTTTATAAGACATTTCATGCTTATATTATATGCTTCTATAGTGGTCATTTACTTATGCTTCAAGTATATATGCAGTTGACTTTATATGTTGACTTTTAAGCTGTTTATGTTGCTTTCTTGGTATTGCAATGCGTGTTTCAATTGTTTAAGATTACGTATTATGTTTAGTTAAGATTATGTCGCTCGTAATTGCATATTTCATGTAGACAACGGGACGTTGTCTTCTAGAGCGCAACCAATTATAACAGTAAAGGACTTCTATAGCGCTTAGTAAGAGTTTGATAATTATTTGTTGTATTTCAAGAAGTGTCTTAGTTTGGAGCTGTGTACTGTATGTACCTTAGCTTAGTTCTAGATTTCAACCCGGATTTCTTGATACCGGAATAGTAGGAGTTGTAGATGTGAGAATGGGTAGGCAGTAGTGGTCGTTGTGTCGTAATTAGCTTTATTTTGTTGAACCATATATGGTCGTGGTTTGAGTTACTTCCAAATATGGTAACGGTTTGGGTTGCTTCCTACGAGAGCTCAGGCTGGACATGAGTAACCAACGGTTCAAAAGAGAGGCCAGTAGGGTACACGTCAGCATCCGGGTACAGCGGCAGAGGAACCAAGAAGATCCTGCATCAGGCATGACCGGCAGAGCGAAAACAAGATACAGGATGTGAGAGAATTTCCTTTAAATATGAGAGGCTGAGTACAGGCAGGATGTAGTCTGTCGAAGAAGAGTCGTAGTGCTGAGTCTGTCGAGAAGAGTCGAAACGCCAGTCTGCCGGAGAAAAGGTCGAGATTCGAGGAACAGCCGTGGCCAGAGCCGAAGTCGTAGGACAAGTTGTCGATTGGGAAGTAACTGTTTTCTCATATAAGACTTACCCTAAGTAGGATAGTAGTATTATTACCGTTCTAACTGATGCCTTGGTTCGCTTGTGTAGTTTTTGCTCTTATATGTATTGTCTGTAAGCTAAATTTATCGTGCATTTATTTACCATTATTAAATTGAATAATCGCTATCTTTTGTCGCTCACTCAGATATAGACCAACTTATCATGCTCTCCTGTGACATTCCCTAGTTCCCACTCTAACGCCCCTGATATGAGATAACCAGCGGAGTACAGGGTAATTCCCAAGCTTGGTTATAATATTTTCCTGGAGCACGTGATATTTCTATACTTGGCATTTTCCATTGCAGATCCAATTTTCGATCGTAATGTACTATCCGATGTTCTGTTCGATGAGTCCTCGGTCGATTCCCGGTGCGTCTTACGTTCCCAGGAGCCCTGGCATTATCGGTTTTTCCAACGACTCTTCCAACTGCTACGCTAACGCTGCGATACAAGCGCTAGCTAGCTGGTAAGCGGCTAACTGTATCGCCTAAGCCATTTGGTAAGCAAGTAAAGTAAAATCTCGTGGATTCTTTAGCGCTTTCGAAAGTATGTGGGAAATGAAGATTCAGAATTTATTGGTAGCCTTGTTAATTAAAGGACAAAACTCGCCAGCGCTATAAAAGTGGATAATTACTAATTATGCAGTATTCATAAGGACTAATATAAACCTCTAATCAAGAACACGCCTAGCCAAAGACATTAAGTTTTAGTCCTTCCATTCTGCAGGCTGACTGACTCAAAGATGAAAAATGTGAGACTATAAAATCGAGTAGGGCCTACTATGCGACTGATTCAAATGTAGGCCTATACTGTGAAAGTCCCTTATGGCATATCAATTTATCAAAGACCGCTTTACAGTATAAACCGCCGTCCTTTGGACAAGCTACTATGTTCTCAAAAGGAATTAGAGCTCCCGCTATTAAATGTTTATATGTACTATATGTACTGCTATATATATATATATATATATATATATATATATATATATGTGTGTGTGTGTGTGTGTGTGTGTGTGTGTGTGTGTGTGTGTGTGTGTGTGTGTGTGTGTGTGTGTGACCTGCCGGGAGAAAAGGTACCATTTGTGTGGTTCTTAAGTTACATATACTGCATATATTGAGGTTATATTAGCTCAGTCACAGCAAAGTTTTAAAGAGATATACTTGGTCATTTCAGAGATACCAGCATCCAAACACCATGCCTATTAAGAGTGCATGTAGCATTGTAGCCTATGGTAATCCTAGAGTGTGAAGGCTTTATGGGTCCATTGTCGTTTTAGTCCTCTTCTGATCCAGCTTCTTAAGGAAGACGAGAAACGTGAATCCGGTGCCGACAAAGTTCCGGACAACAAACTTCCGGAAAAATTCCGTCAGATCATCCTTGACATCTGGAGCGAAAGCGGGTCTGAACATGTTATAATTGTCCGACGACGCCCTCTAACATTCGATCAACTGTGTAATCTGCGCCAGCCTAATATTGGACGTAATTTTTATTGGCGTAACCACGGGGCGGGGGCGGTCCTCCTATTCCGGCTGGGAGCGGTCGTAGGATTTGTACAAAAGACCTGAACATGTCCATGTGTCCCCCCTATTCCGGAATCCTGGCTACGCCACTTGTGGTTTTACAATCATGCGACACTTGATACGATATCTTTATAGTTTGGAATCTTCGTAGCTTATCTAATCGAACATCATTGGGGGGGGGCATTTTAATTTCTAACAGTTCCACTCAACGTCGTAAGACATTTTTTCTGGGCTTTTGTCTTCTTTCCAGTAACACTTTAATCAACCCAGAGGAACTAATAGAGGCGCTTCGAGTCCAGACAAAGCTGTTTGAAAAAGGAATTCAACATGTAAGTACAAGCCTGCTCAGTACTCACCTGGACTTTGACTGAAACCTAAACCGAATCTCAGGCGTCCGGTGGTCAACTGCGAAACAATAAAGCGTAGTCCTCTATTTTAGACGAAGTTTTATTACTACGAACGCAATCGACCTTGATCTAGTTAAAGCCCGTGCAGATTTTATTTCCCCATTTACTGAATCGCTGTTGTAATAAAATCCCATTTAGTGTTCACTTGAGTCTGCAAGAGCGGAAGTTGTCTTGTAAGTTTGTAACCAAAGGGCTTTAAATCGAGATATTGTCCGAAATCTGTGTTGTCCAAATTTCTGCCGTGTCATCATTACATTAAATCAAACAACTATACAGACGAACAATAATCGAGGTTGTGTGAGTTGGCATTGATTGTTAAGTCATCCTGTTAAGCCATCTTGTTAGACCACCCTGTTAAGCCGTCCTGTTAAGCCAGGTTGTCGAACATCGTGTTTAGCCGTCATGTTAAGTTATTCCGTCGAGCCGTCCTGTGTAGCCATTATGTTAAAACTCACCATGCTAAGCCATCCTGTTATGCAATCATGTTATGCAATCCTTATGTTTTTCGCTCCTACAACACACTTGATGCGAGGTTTCAACAATTAATTAACAAGCGTTTCAACTCTTGACGCTACAAATGAGAGGGAATGATCCTACAGAATAGACGCCCTTGAGCAAGAATGACATGGGTGTCGTGGGTGTAATGGGTGTCACGGGTGTCAAGGGACATGAACATCCATACGATCAACAGAGTGCCAAATTGACCGACGCTGTTTCAAATACTTTTTATTGGGATGACCTGACCTATAACTTATCAGGTCAAGTGCGGTCATCGACCTACTTGAAACGAGGAAGCATTCCGTTTTTGCTATGCGGGGTGGGAAGGTGGGTGGGAGGGAGGAGTTCCGCTCTGTTTCTAATTCTACTTTATGTTCGATTTTCAGGACACACAGGAGTTCCTGCATTTTCTCATGCTGCTGTTGAAAGAGAGGAAGAAAAGAAGTGACAGGAAGAAGACGTCTTCAAAGCGCAGAGATTCAGGAATAGGGAGTCTTTGCATCATTAGCCATTCTTCATCCGTCGAGGAGGAGGAGGAGAGGGGGGGGGAGGAGGAGGACGATGGAGGGGGAGGGGGAGGTGGAAGCTGACGAGAAAGATGCTGCCAAAGAGAAGAGACAGACAGACACGCACAATGTCAAAGAAGAGGACAGAGAAGACGAAGCGAAAGACTTAGGAAGACACGATAGTGGCCTTGAATTGGAATTAACGAAAGAAGAACAAGGTATTCAGTAAAAACGCAAGAAATAACTACAGTAGAACTTCTCTATGATGCGCATAACGGGTCTGTAAAATCTAGTACGTTGTATCTGAGCTACGTTAGGCCTATATCCAATACCATCCAATACGGTAGCGCATGACACGGGACCGTACATATTGTTGTATGTTATAACCGAGGATACGTTATAATCAAGTCCGTTGTAACGAAGTTCTACTGTAGCGTAGACGCTCATCAGAAAGCCGTTCAACACATTCGGATATGACGACACAGTTTTCGATTCGGCGATGTCGTCATATAACGAGGTTCTACTGTACGTTGCGTTATAAATCTAACCACTCGCAGATGCTAACAAGAGACTTGGCGAAATTTCGCAACTTATTATTATTATTATTATTATTATTATTATTATTATTATTATTATTATTATTATTATTATTATTATTATTATTATTATTATTATTACCTGTGTTTGCTTGTGCAGGATCTGACAATTTCGTGTCCATATTTGAGTCGGTTATCGAGACAACAACAAGATGTCACTCGTGCAATAAAGTGAGTACACATCGCAAGAAGAGGTAGGCCTACAGCACTAGCCTTTAAGTAGCGCTATTAAAGGTCGCTGTGGATTTATGGTTGGTTCCAGTGGCGGCTCCAGGATTTGGCAAGTGGGGGCGTTTGGGGTGGCAACTTCTAATCATGGGGGCCAACCATTTGTTGTTAGGTATGTAGTATTAAGTATAGGGTCTCAAGAGGGGGCCATTGGGGTCCAGGCACTCAATAGGGAGGGCTCGGGCCCTTCCGGGCCACCCTGTAGAGCCGCCAATGGGATGTGCTCTATTTCGAACACCTATTTCGAACACTCTATTTCGAAATTTGGATCGAAATTGAGAATGATATTGTTGGCTATTCTTGCAAAGGTCAAAGCAATGAATTTGGGCAAGAGGAAAATTTGGATTTTGCGAGATAATTTCTTCAAATCTATTAGATTTTTGCATATCGAGGTCCTATACACCCTCTATTCAACAGGCCTTCAATTGGCTTCTCTCACAGAGAGAATTAATTATAAAACTTGTTTTTGATGCCTATAAAGCCTTTTTAGGCCTATAATGAACCAGATATCTTAAAACGCGGCTCTTCACTCGATCGCCCTACTAGGTTTTCCGCAAGATATTCGACAGCACTTTCATTTAGGCCTAGTTGATGCCCCTCGTTCTCGTACAGTCAATGGCCTTCGTGTATAGTATAAAATGGCTGGCTGTGCCAGTGGCGGCTCCAGGATTTGGCAAGTGGGGGGGGCGTTGGGGTGGCAACTTCTAATTATGGGGGGCAACCATTTGTTGTTAGGTATGTAGTATTAAGTATAGGGTCCCAACAGGGAGGCCACTGAGGGGGGCAGGCACTCAATAGGGGCACGGGCTCCCTTGACCCCCCTGTGGAGCCGCCACTGGTTGGTCCAGATTTGGTTCAATTTACTGTGTATTGTAAAAATACAAAGAGCAAAAAACATCGGGTGCGCAAATCTTTCCAATGTACGTTGCATGTACATTTGACGTTCTTATTTTCTAATTTCAAATGTAGAAAATAATAATAATAAAATAATAATAATAATAATAATAATAAAATTACGTAACGTAATGTAGAAATAGCCAGAATGTTACAGTTTAAAATTACGTGTTACATGTTAAAAATAAAAACGCATCAATTTGAGTTAATCAAGAGTAGGTAAAGCCAATGGCGGTTCCAGGATTTCTTGGTGGGGGAAGGGATAAAATGAATTTATAGAAAGTTGGTGGGAGATGAAAATAGGAGAAAATCAATAAACTTTGCCGGAAAAGGCTTGAAGGGGGACTTCTATCCCTAATTTGACTACACTTTTACCGAAAACTAGGGATTGACAAGCAAAAAAGTCATTCGCAGTTACTTTTACTAGAATTTTACCCCCCAAAGGTTTCAAGCAAAAGAAAAAGACGTCCGGTGGAGGATGCATCCCACTCAAAGTAAGTCCGGACGTCCGGTGGAGGATGCATCCCCACTCGACCTTTTTTTCCCCACGTTTTTTCTCGCCAGCTGGAACCGCCACAAAAGATGTAAAGCTGCTGTTAAGTTCTGATGAGAATAGTGGCGCTAGTTAGAAATCAGTTAAAATCAGCGATCGATTCACGGTATGAAAATATCTTAGACCTACAAAACTGCGAACAACAGACGTTTTTCCAAAATTTAATATATTAAGCTTATATAATTTGAACTAAAATCGAATCATGTATCCCCCTCCCATTACACTAGATATGTGAGGAATTTGTGCCAAGAAGCGAAAATGTCGAATCAAGAACTGCAGAAGTTGGATTTCAAATAGTGGATCCAGTTCAATCTTTATTCGAATGTGTTAAGTAATTAGGCCTAATAATAGTCACTAAGAACAGTGGTGTTCAATAAAACACTAGAAATAAATGCAGTGGAAGATGAGGCCTGTGCGATATTTTATATAAATTTTACTTACAGTTTTTGTTGCAAAGTGGCATTCATTGTTTGAGTTCGACTGAATTTCTGGTGACTGCAAAAGGGGGCCCTGATGATTCCTGGAACCAATTTGCGATTTCTGGCTATTATTATTAATATCAAATGCGCTGTCTTTTGCAGGATTCACGCGTTCGCGAAGTTAGCGAAACTATTCGCGTCCCAATCGTGTCAACCACACGCGACAAGAAGAAAACTGCACAGCGTCCAGTCATAGCCTTACAACCGGCTGTCGTATCCGATGATAGTAATATATCGGACACCGTTCTAAAGCCAGCTGTAGAAAGTGCTCCTATAGACAGCGACTTTGTCGCAGACAAGATATCCTTCGAGCCACCGACGGGAATTCTCGAATCATCCAACGCGTCTGAAACTTCGTCCGTTGAAGTTTCGGAAGCGCCATCTGACGAAAGGACCGTTAGCAAAGAGTCGTTCCAAGAACAAGACCAAACTGACGATTCGAAGACTCCACGACAAGAAAAGTGGTCGCATCTGACGCAATGTGTCAAAAGCGTTTGGAATTTCATCGGGTAGGCTGCGATTATTATCCAGATCCTCGTCTGCAATAGTTCTCTCCATCTCCCATACTCGGACAGTTCTTGGTTCCCGTGCTTTCTCAGTGGCCGCCCCAAAACTCTGGAACTCATTGCCTCAGCATGTTCGGATTTTGAAAATTCATTACACATTTTTAGAGCAAGATTAAAAACCCATCTTTTGACCTGATTGGCTTATCCAATTATAGACTGTCACCCGTTTGTCCGGCCGGATACCCTGGATTTGACCTGGATCTTTAGTGATTTGGATTTGGTTTGAAAACACCGGTTGATGCTCAGGGTGCATTATGAAAGATTTTGGCGCTATAGAAGTTTAAGATTAGATTAGAAATTTCAGCACATCTGGGAAGCTTGTTCCGTATTATAGGCTGAGGCGGCTCCACAGAGGAGGTCCGGGAAGCTCGTGCCCCCATATTGAACGCCTGGCCTCTTGTGAACCCCCTCCCCTTATCGATGGTGATATTCTTCCTGCGAGTTTTACGGATTTATGAAAATAGTTGTCCCCTATACTTAGAAGTTGCCACCTCAACGGTCCCCATTTGCCAAATCCTGGAGCCGCCACTGATTGCAGCCACAATCTTACAATTATAAACAAGCTGACAGATTTCGTTTGGGGAGGTGCGTTGTTGGTTTAAAGTAAAGTTAATTTTAATACAGAGTTTGAAAACATAGTTGTACACCCATATAATCAGGGCGCGATTTGTAGGGGGAGGGAGGATTCCCCCCACTGCCCAACTGCATCCCGTTTTTTGCTACATCAAGATTTTTCAACAGTTGACATCCCAATCACTGCAAAATCCCCCAACAACTACATCCCCTAAAACTCTTTTTCCACCCTCTGATCGCTCCCACTGCTCCAGTCACAAATCGCATCCTGCATATAATAAAATACTATTCTTAACTATTAAATCATAGGGTAATCTGAGTGTGTTCATGACAGCGAGTTTTACGTTTAAACTTTATCAATTTTAAAATTGGATTTTATACTTCTGGATATTTTGCATCGAGTAAAAACCTCGAGGCAGAAACCATGGACGGAGAGTGGCGGTACAACTGTGAGGGGTTTGAGGGTTAACCGTTTCTTTTAACGTTGCTTAATTAACTTTGGCGTTCTGACGGGGGAACCAGTCGCCACAACGCTCTTATTCGGTTTAAATTCAGAATCAAGATTGTTCCGTGAAACCAAAAACAAAATATTTTTAATGAGTTTACATGCATTTTAAATTTTTTGTACGCGACTTTGGGGTGAAAACCCTCTTGGGCATATACTATAGAATGTAACGGTGTTTAAGAGGCGATGACCTATTTCTTGCTTGTCAGGAAATTTGGAGATGATAACGTTTTTTTGCTTGTCAAGATTTTTCAGAAGTTGATGTTGACCACGATCAAAAACCAAAATCCAAACCCCCTTCCGGAAATCCCGGCTACGCCACTGACTTGCTGTCAGGTGACCTCTGGTCGCTCGGGGGGTGGGGGCCTGGGCACTGCACAGCGTGCACAACCCGTTGCTACGCCACTGCTTTCGCTTTCATTTCGTCTTTCGAAAGAGTATAAACCTTGCTGTGATTGTAACTTCAGTTTAGCGTTTTGCGGACCCGCTGCATCGTCTGCCTACGAGCAGATGAACGAGGAACGGGGGGGGCGCCAACGGAAGTCGTCTGCCTCTGACTCTTGCCGCCTGCATCGACGAAATGCTCGAGGCAGAAACCATGGACGGAGACAACCGGTACAACTGTGAGACCTGTAAAGGGTAATAACCGTTCTTTTAACGTTGCTTAACTTTCAACGCTCTTATTCGGTTTAAATCCAGAATCAAGATTGTTCCGTGAAACCAAAGCAATGGCAAAAATCAGATTAATTATTCATTTCCGTGTGAGCTTTGTTACTTATGCATCGATGGTGTCTTAAAATTCCAGATTTACGAAAGCCTCGCGAAATGTACGACTGTTGAACTTGTCCGAAGTAAGTTAACGGCAAAAATGTCTTCTTTAATGTAACGTATAGATGTATGAAATACTGAATTATCGATTTAAGTCAATTTAGAAATTTTAGACACGAGAGGTAATTGCTATAATATTATATAATAATTATCGTTTAGCAAGAGTTTTAAAAATAGATATATTCTCTATGAATAGTAAGCCTATTTAATCGTTTATATTTTGAATCTGTTTACAAAGATATCAAACTAAAGTAGTGAGTCTTTCTATATAGGCCTAAACTGTAAGTTTCTTATTTAGCGTATTGGAAATAACTATGAGAAACTTCTATGGCGCCAGTTATAACACTAAAGTTATCAATCGAAGGTAGTCCAAATCCACCTGCAAAAGACTAGGTAAAATTCCAGATAATTCTATGCCAGCCATATTTCACATTATATTCTCATCCATTCTGGCCTCACTTTTTCCTTCGCTCTGTTCATCGCGAAATCTAAAGTCTCACTACTTTATCATGCGACTCCAATGCCAGCAGCGACTCTGAGTAGAAAAATAAGAGGCGCTATACAAATGCTATATTGCATACATTGCATTACATTACATTACCCTTCCAATTTAGGCTAATACTGAGCATTGAGGCTGTTTAGATGACAAACGAATATAACTAATTTGATTTAGCCAGGAGATATATCGAAAAGAAATTTTAATCTTTTTTCAAATACAGGTACTAATATTTCAATTGATGAGGTTCACGTTTGAAAAGGGAAAAGTAAATAAAGTTCAAGACAGCGTGCACTTTCCTCCAGCCATCGACATGTCTAAATATCTGCCTGCAAGTGAGAGATTTTTCTTGCAAATGAACGTTTTTAATTAAAATGTAAAGTAACGAGAATCGAGATGTCTTCGTCTGCTCCAAGGACTTATTCAGAGACACCATTCTCTCTCCTCTCCCTCTCTCTCTTTAGACTATAGGCACCTAAGAATAAGGAACTACTGCGGTACGACACCCGAAAGCGCTATGTAAATTCACGGGATTTTACTTACTTACTCACTTACTTTTTTATTGCACTGTGGTGGTAAATATGTAATATGTAATATATATATAATATATATATATGTTGTAATATAATATAATATAATATAATATGTTGTAATATGTAATATATATATATGTTGTAATATAATATGTTGTAATATGTAATATATATATATATGTTGTAATATAATATAATGTAATATGTTGTAATATATGTTGTAATATGTAATATATATATGTTGGTAGTAAATATGTGCCATTGATAATTATTTTATGGCAACTGAACGTGTGCAGTGCAATAAGAACTGCTGTACAGTCGAATTGAACTGCAAACGAGATCAGTTATGCAGGTCAATGGTCGTTCTGTGTCATGCAGGTGGAAACGAGAACGAAAGACCGTCAGCCAGTTATGAATTAGTTTCTGTCATTTGTCATCAAGGAGGTTCCAACGGTCTGTGCAACTTATTATCTACGATTCATCCTACAGATATTAATTACTAGGTATAGGCTCTGTACTCTAGTTCGAGCGTTAATAGGTAGGTCCCGTATTCCCGTTGGGTTCCGGCGCTTATCTCCGGCCTGGGCAGTCAGCGACGTAGGTGGCATAACCCATTAATCTTGGGTAGGCTGCCATTACTTTCCCCAGACCTACGTTTTACCTCGCAGCTTAACGCTGCTCCTCAGTTTACCACCGCCCTTTAGCGAGTAAGGCTGAGTCGACTGTCGACCTTAGGGCTCCTGCGGGAATTGAACCCGCGACCGCGTATTCTAATTCTACTCCATCGTCCAGCGTTGTTACCACTTTTCTAACTTCCCGCCCCAGTAATTAATATTGCGACTTTTAAAATCTAGTATGAATCTTCACTCAGAATTGTCCATGGGTCGGTTTTCTGAACCCAAACCCAAATCCAATCCATTATATTTCATAAGCTGGTCATCAGTGCTAATTGCACTTTATTTCTTTATTTACTCCTCAAGGTGGTAAAAACCCTGGTAAGTAAAAAGAGAAAGGTCATCACCAGTTTTCAAAGCATGTCGGGGAAAAGGGTCGAAAATTCGATACCTTGTCTCGGGCGCCAAATACTCTTGCTACTGCACTGCTCTGCACAGTTATTACTGTATAAATAACCAGATAGGTCCTAACTGGAAGATATGAAATTTAAGAAATGGCTAATTAATCGTTCACGAGTTTGCATGCAAATTTCAATTCTCAGTTATACAGGCGTTCGGTTTAAAAATTCTTCAGGCGGACACTACACTACGTTCGCTAAGCACGGCGACTCAAAGCTTTGGCACTACTTTGACGACACGAGGATAAGTCGGGTCTCGCTTGAAGCAGTGCTCAAGCAACAGGCTTACATTTTATTCTATAGGTAAATATCCCATTGATTCGTTTACTCAGTGTTTTATCCAGACTCCAGGGCTTGTGGGGGGGGGGGTATATTGACTTGGCTGCAGGAGGGAAAGACATAGTTCAATGCAAAAATTTGTATAAGTGCTGGGATTTTTTTTTTTTTGGGGGTGATTTTGAGTTGTTTTTTTTTGGGGGGATTTTCTCTAGCAGGCCTGGATAAAACACTGCTGTTCTTACTGGAGAGCTTTCATTCTTGATTTTCGCATGGCCATTCGATCTAATACATAGACATTGTATGATATGGCGTTGGCGCCAGAAACTTTGAAATGGGGGGGTGGGTGGGGGTGGAGGTGGGGGTGGGAGTTAAGGCGCCCCGGTGACAGCGACGTCTATTCTTAGAATGACTCCTGCATCCAAGAAGACTCCCACCTTAAGGTCATGAACCATAACCTTGAGTGGCATTGCATAGTATTCTAATTCTAGCGTTAGGGTTCGGTGATTATCTACGGTTTAGGCAATTCAATCAACGACGGCTGCCATTGCTTTTGCCAGACCAGCGTTTTACCTTCGCAGCTACAGCTGCTCCTCGATTACCAGCGCCCTCTAGCGAGTGAAGGTCAAGCAGCAGACCTCTCGGCTCCTGTGGGCAGTGGCGCCAAGGGGGGAGGGCGGGCGTTGGGGTTGCAGCTTCTAAACACGGGAGCCAACCATTTGTTGATAGGTATGTAGTAGTAAGTATAGGGTCCCAACAGAAGGAGGGGCCACTGGTGGGGCCAGGCATTCAATAGGGGGCACGGGCCTTATGCGGAGCCGCCACTGCCTGCGGGACCAGATCCCGTTCCGTCAGGGTCTTGCTCTAGCGCGTTGCCTCTCTGCCATCTTGTCGCCTTAATTTGTGAGATCAGAATCAAAACTCTTCTGAGGAAAACTTTAAGTGTTTGCCTTTAGGTTTTAGCGAGCCTCTGTTGAATATTCTAGACATTGGAGACACACGAAATGTTCTGTACATCTTTTCAGGAGAATTTAGTTAATCAGCAGCATTTTGAAATTCTATCTGGAGTTTGCGAACTGGGTTTTCTACGCGGCGCTACAGGGAGGGCGCGTCTGCGAAGAAGCGCCTATTCAAGATTCTAGTCAGTTTCAACTTTGCTATGAGTTTTGCATTTTGAACTTTCTTCGAAAGTTTAATCTCTGTCGAATACAAAGACATATAGAAGATTATAGGCTAGTGGAGACATTAGAAACTTATAATTTGCATGTAGACGCATGCATGATTGTCCACGCTTTGAATTTCACATTTTCCATGTGTTTGTTTCTCTTTCCTCATTCAATTGAATTTAAGGTAAAGATCTTTGCAATCGTGTTGTTTAGATATTCTTATAAAAGCGTCGAGAAATTAAAAAGGATAATTCCGATTATTTTTCCATGAAAAGCGGATGAATCCAGTATTCAGTAAATGCGAACTTCAAAGTGGTTTTGTTGACAAACATAGGCATATGAAATAAAATTGCCCGAATTATTGGGGGACCGGGCCACCTATGGATTGACGCCTATGAAATTGAAGTCCTTGGAGAAGAGGTTTCTGCCAAATTTTGTAATAATTTCAGCAAATTATATGGATCAACCAGCGATTTTAAAGATCGAACTTTTGAATTCTCGGTAAAAAAATCACCGGCAAATTTCCAGTCGCAGGGCCACATTAACAAACATATATTTTTAATATAGTAGTTTGTTAAAATAATTATGATTATTGGAAGTATGAATATAACTTGACCTCTCCAGAACATCAGTTGAAACTTTGTATTTTTGAACTGGTGCTACGAAACCGCATTTTAATGATTTTTGCGATAATATATGTTATTTGATTTGATATAAAAATACGCGTTTTATTACGAATATGTGCGGTAGTCTTTAATTAAAGGCCCCAATATCTGTGCTTTGTGCAGCATTGCATCATGTTAGCCTACTGGCGTGCAATGATCTCAAATTGTCAATTCTATCAAAATAGTTTGGCCCAATCTATTCTGCCAAGTCGTTGTTTCTAGACTAATGGATAGCTGGCTGAAGTGGCGATTCCGCACTGATTGCTCTTGTTTCTAGACATCTGAATGTAACCTTTCATTCCCCACCGCGACCCCCAGCTAGAAAACAAAGCATAAAAATAGGCTAATATATATATACACACATATTCATTCAATCTCCTTACCGTTAAAAAATATGCTAACTATCCGAACTAGCGAACTGCAGTAAAGTATAAAAGAATATGGAGAAACCTTACTGTATCTTCAACACTTCGCAGATCTTGCTATCTTGCTTTCCTGTGAATACCTGGTCAGAAATTCTAAACCGACGGGGCGTAGCCGGGAATTTGATTTGGGGTATAAATATTTCTGAAGGTATAAATCTTAACTATAAACAATATAAACAACATATAACCACATACAAATCACATAAAAAACTTTAAGGTAGACTGATTTCTGGGTATATATATATATACTGATACACCCCTCTGTCGCTACGCCTCTGGTTTAACTTAAATAAGACACATTTCCTTAATAGCACGCTATCAGGCTATCAAAGGTAAGGGATAGAACTTTAACCTGTTTTTAACGATCCAGTAGTCCTCTCCTTTTGACGTTGTTCCGTATCCAACAACAAGAACTCCGTGGCTCAGAGTGGTGTTGCTGCAGTCCGGTTCGTCGTAAACACCTTCAAAATCCATCCAGAATTTAGCTGAAAACTGAGAAACTCTATATAAAGAGCCGAATCATGTAAACCTAGAACTTCTATGGAAATACCCTAAGAGGGCAAAGAATGAGATTGCACTGCGAGACCATAATGTGCGGGTACTACGGACTAGTACGGAGCCACCCTTAATCCTGTTATTATTATTATTATTATTATTATTATTATTAGTAGTAGTAGTAGTAGTAGTAGTAGTAGTAGTAGTAGTTGTTGTTGTTGTAGTAGCCTGGCTGATAATATACCTTCCCCATAGCTATTTTGAGGCTGAGCGCCTAAGAATAAGCAGCTACTGTTGTGCTGCTTTCCAAGGCGCTATAGAAATCCACGAGAGTTTACTTTACTTACTTTACTTACTTAGTAGCAATAGTAGTAGCAGTAATAGTAGTAGTAGTAGTAGTAGTAGTAGTAGTAGTAGTAGTAGTAGTAGTAGTAGTAGTAGTAGTAGTAGTAGTAGTAGTAGTAGTAGTAGTAGTAGTAGAAGAAGTATCCTAGTAACATCTGATACTATTAATGTATTATTAAGAATAATGAAATAAACACAAGGCCAATAGCTTTTCCGGATACCATGAATGAACCCGGCTTTGCATGCAATGCTAAGAAAGAGATACTGAATTGGGTGACGAATGACTTGCAGTATCCTTTGATGGCGCAGTGGTTCAGTAGTTAAACAGTTCAAAAGTTACGGTTTCAAAACTCGATCGCGACAGAAGCAAAGGTGGCAGGGGAATGGCTGACAACGGAAATCATCCGCCAGATGGCGTGAGACCTGAATGCGCTAATCGTTCGGATCTCTTACGGGGTTAGAGCAAGATTCGAACCCGCTACCCTCCGGTTGTATGAATGGCAAGAATCTTCCACACCGATTACCTTTGCGATACAGCTGGAAGGATATGGGACTAGCGTCTATGTTGACTGCGACGGGACCAACGGAGGCGACGGCCGTTTTAAGATCGTCCTCAGAACCGTATTTTATGCCGACGTATCCGCTGCAAGTGGCGCCCACTGTCGACGGATCGTAACGACAATCTTTATCCTTACGACAACCAGAAAATAGCGACCATCAGAACAATTCAACACATCAATACGTACAATTAGAAAATAATAATAATAATAATAATAATAATAATAATAATAATAATAATAATAATAATAATAATAATAATAAATAATAATAATAATAATAAATTTCGGTTCTTCACAAAAATTACTGCATTAAAATCACTATCTATAAACAGCGGCGTTTCCAGGATTTCTTGGTGGGGGATGAAACGAATTTATAGGAAGTTGATGGGGGATGAAAATAGAAGGGAAAGTCAATAAACTTTGCCGAGAAAGGTTGACAAAAACGGATTTCCCCTAATTTTCCTACACTTTTACCGAAAAACAGGTTGACAAGCAAAAAAGGTCATCCGCAGTTTATTCCTCGTAGTTTTACGAGACCTTTACCCAAAAATAGGTTTGACAAACAAAAAAGAAGTCCGGTGGGGGACGCATCTCCACTCATCCCCCACGTGGAACCCATTGTGTATAGGCCTAAATCAAACTATGTAAGTGCCTAATCTAATATACCATTGTCCTTAAGTTACCTCTAAAAGCATTCAGGTTTTTAAAAGTATAACCCTGTTGTAGACCTATTTGCCACTGTGCGTGTCGCCGCATACCTCTTCTTCGTACGGGTAGGACTCTTCAGTGTCGATTCCTCCGTTGGCCCTGATATAGTTGAACGCGTTGTTCATCCATCCTCCGTTGCAGCCTAGATTACCGTAATTCTTGGAGCAATCGACAAGATTCTGCTCACTCAGAGACACGAGCTGTTGAGTCTTGCGAAAGTGCTGGCCCTCCAAAGCGCCGGTCTAAGAAGAAAAAAAACGGAAGACCGCAAGATCTTTAGACGATAGAATTGTTTCTCTTGGCTTGAAACGAAGTATAGGAGGCTCCTCGATCTACGACGATTTGCGCCCACAAAATTATTTTCGTTCACAATTCCTAAAAATTTGCTCGACAAACAAAATCGAAATCGTTATTATTTAAATGTCAGAATGACCTGCCTGTTACCACTGATGAAATTTTGAAATTATAGCACAACCCGAACTGAGCTCAGGCGACCCCTGGGTCGTCATTCGATCCTATGGGGGTGATTAGGCATACGATTAGGCCTAATAGTGCGACAATTTTGAGAATGTGCGATGCATTTAGGCACACAAATTCTTTTTATAGCGCATGCATATTATTATTATTATTATTATTATTATTATTATTACATGGTTGTCAAAGCACGTTAACTCATTCATAAAGTGAAGAACCGTATATGTGCCAGGCAGTCAGGGCTGAACAGCTTGCCTAAGGTGGTTGCTACGCAGTGGATAGGGTCAGAATCGAACCACTAGTCGTCCGGTTGCGTGTCAAAATTCCACCATTACGCCCCAGCCAGAGATCCCGTTATACTATAGTGGCATTATAGCGAGATATAAATTAGAATTCCTCAGCATATTGGACGCCGTGCACTGACTAGACTCACCGCGCTGAAGGCCCAGCACGAACCGCACTTGCCCTACAGAAAGAAAAAACAACAAATTAATTATTGAATTCGGAAGAGTATTGCAATAATCATTCAATGGCGTAAGTACCGGTAATTGAATCCTATCTACAGTATAGGTTATTATATACATCTCTAGGCTGCATATATATATACGTATATATGCGCATATATATACATATATAATCACACACATATATACATACATATATATATTGTGTGTGTATATATATGTGTGTAAATATAGTGTATATACCTAAAGTCTTTCTGGTGTACACGCACACGCAAACACGTAGTCACAAGCATATATATAGTATATGCTGTCTAGTGATAAATTGTACATGTGGACTTAGCCAACAGTCACTTGAAGTGCTGTGGTGAAGAGAGATAAGGAGGATAAGGAGGTTGAAGTGGTATTTTTAGTATCTCTTCAATCGAACACGGAGAACGGGGCTTCGCCCGGTGAGAGATTTGTTGACATTTTCGATTTATCAGCTCTGGGTCCCTTTGGATATTAGAGAGAAAAGATGTAAGGGGCTGTCCATTAATTACGTCAGCAATTTTTGGGCAATTTTTGTCCCCCTACTCAACCTTGTCAACAACAAAAGTTAAACATTGACGTGAACGCAGTGAGACCGTTATTAGGCTATTATTTTGTGAGTCATCTGCCTAGTCTTTTACCTGAGCTTTTACGTCGGTGACGTAACCCTTCGTTCTCCAATCGACCTCTTCCTCGAGGGTGAAATCTACTTCCGGTGGCAAAAATGTGGCACCTCTGTCGCTGTTCTTGGGTGTTCTATCGCGCAAAGAGCAAGTCATCTGCGCCAGAAACTCCAAATGATCCTGTACAACGGAAAGCAAAACCCTGATAGCATTTCAGTTGTTGATGGTTGCTCGTGTTACATGGCGCTTTAAGTCTCCACCCGACTACTTGGGGGGAGGGGGGGGGGGCGGCAGTGGTGAAAATTTAATATAATTTCATTCAAATTCTAGAATAATTTTAATCGTCTCTATTTGCGAACAGAGCCCCAGTTCTGGGAGATTAAGTGATGAGTTTTCTGATCCAAAGGCAAGTTGGGCCTACTATTTCCGGGGGAGATCGGGGGATTACCCTTTATCCCCCCTGAAATTTCAAGTTCCCCTCGAGAAATTTTGGCATGCTACATCAACTAACAGCAGCCCTCTAGCTGACTTCCCCCCGGTCTTGCCAGTCTCCCTCCCACCCCCGGAGTCCGGAGTCTAGATCAAACACTGGTAGGCATACTAATAGCTTGGCCTGCATCTTTACCATGTCAGCGAATTCGTTAATTCCCAAGGTATAGCTCTTCAGTCCTTTCTTGTAGAGGGAATTATGCGTTGAGATGGTCTTCAAATTTTCGGCGAAGATAGACTTTCGAACAGCTTCAACGTTGTCGTCATTGTATGCCTTGCCTAAACATACCACTAAGCTGATGCTTGACGATTATGATAATGACGACGAATTACTATAATTATGCACATTTTGATAAGAAAGAAATATTCTTCACTTCCTCCAATAATTTTTTGAAAAATTGTTTTTGTGAAATCTACTTCTGGAGGCAAAATAGTGACACCTCTATCTGTGTTTTTAGACGTGCTCTCTCTCTCTCTCTATATATATATATATATATATATATATATATATATATATATATATATATATATAGGGTGCGATTTGTGACCTGGAGCAGTGGGGGATATGTCGAGCTCGGGGGATGTAGTTGTTGGGGAAGTGTAGCAGTGGGAGGATGTAGTGGTGGGGATGTAGCAGTAGGGGAATGCAGTTGGGCAGTGGTGGGAAAATCCTCTTCCTCCCTACAAATCGCGCCCTATATATATATATATATATATATATATATATATATATATATATTGTCCAGACTTATAGCAATTGTGTGGTTAGCTCTTGTCCGGCTCGAGGTGTGGGAAAGGTCCTCGGAAGGCGATTGCGTTGAAGCGTTGTAGTGTGACTGGTAAACTGGCAGTAGGCAGGAAGGTGTACGTGGCTGTCACTGCCAGACCACGTATAATTCTGTTATAGCCTAGCATCGCGTTTTAAATATACCAGACATGTCCAGGAGAGAAGAAAGTTCTGACCGTAACTTTCTTTGAACGTTTGCCACTGTGCGTCAATCTTTGCTTGTGATGTGAACTTCAATACGACGTCCGATGAACTTTCGCCTTGCTGGTCGTCCATCTGCCACCAGGACAGACCCTGCGGAGCGGCGAAGGTCAAGGTCGCCACAAGGCCAGTTGTCAGAAGACAGGAAAACATCATGGCGGAATCCGGTGTATATCCGCTCTACCTTTCAAAGACGAAGAATCAACAGGATTCATGTATTAACTCCGATACAATAATTATCTATTGAGTCAATCAGCATATGCAATTTTGCATGTAGGGAACATTGTTGAAAGATCTGCGCTATAATATTCAAATAAGTAAAATCTCTTGAATTTTTATAGCGCTTTTGGTGTACCATAGTAGCAACTAATTTTTATGAATTTGATTGTGTTAGTACTAATAATGGTTGAATACTAAGACTGATGGTTAGCTACTGTAATTCCAATTGTATCAAAGTATATGTGAATTTTTCAGACTACGTCGTTATTGTTCGAATTTTAACATAAGCAGTGATGGCTTTTGAATATCAATACCTGCGTTTGACTATACGACAATTCTTTACCAAAATGATACCGTTAATTGTAATCAGCCGTCCAATAACATTGAAGTTTAGAGACTCGTTGAATTTGATTGTAGGCCTACTACACCCACCTGGGAAAGGTTCTTTTTACTGGAAGTTTTTGCCTTTACTGCGTTATGCGGCTATTAGCCTATAAACAACAAGCTTAGCAGGTTTGGGCGCATATTCTTGATGACAGGTAGGTTTGTGTGATGTCTTATCGTGAAGTTTGTTTGCCTGCAGTTTTCAAGTGGTCAGAAATCCAACTGATAACCTCTGACGTAGGGGAAGTTAGCGGCTGACGTTATGCAGTGATACGAACTTATTTTCAACGCATTGGACCTTTATGTGCAAGAATCGTCTCTCGGAACTGAGTAATTTAGGTCTTCAGATAGGTGTAATCGTTGAACTATCGTTATCCTAGATTTGCTGATATCAGGGCTAGGCCTACGTGCCGATAAACTTTGAAGCCTATCTACCATGCCAAATCATCGTCATCATCAGGTTCTCCGTCCTGAAACAGGATCAGGGTTCCATTGTTTCCATTCCTCTGCGTGCCTCTTCTTTGAATTCTGTGTTGGTTCTGTGAGGCTGTGCATCTGTTTTCAACATCCAGTCCAATATCCTTCCCCTTCGTATTGCTTTTCTCTTTTTCCCGGGATACTTGCCTTCATTAATCTTTTAATTCTCCTTTTAGCACGTGTGCAATCCAAGGGTGGCGCCATCTACTGAGTCATTAAAATATAATTAGTACTGGACTTTTACGTTTACTGGACTTTAATCGTTTTGCTTCCTTTTAAACATCAACAGATGTGTCTATTTTAATAATTTCGCCACAGTAGTAGTAGTAGTAGTAGTAGTAGTAGTAGTAGTAGTAGTAGTAGTAGTAGTGTAGTTAATTAGAAGCGACAATTAATTTCTAGACAGAGCAGAGACGTATTCTTCTATTAGGCCTCTAGGCTCGAGTCCCTCCCACTTTCTGAGAGGCTATCATAGAGAAAGGCGGAAGGTATAGGGATTGGACCCCCACTTTTTCACCCAAGTTTACGCCAATGTATCTAGAGATATAAATAATCGTTTACTGAAAAGAATGAAGACATGCGCAGTCATTAGCAACAACTTTACTACAAAATGCAGACTTCAGATTAAGTTATTTCGAATGAGTAACGATTTTTGAAAGAATACAATTTTAAATTATGCATCCAACATTCCTGTGATCGCAAATATTGTTCATTGTTAAGCAGCGTTTGAGTACTAAATTTACAATCACGTCAAATATGTGCCGTTGGTTCGGAAACCCTTTTCAATCATAAAGTAAGTAAAGCAAAGTAAAATCTCGTGGATTTCTATAGCGCCTTGGAAAGCAGCACAACAGTAGCTGCTTGTACTCAGGCGCTCAGCCTCTCTTAAGATAGCTATGGGGAAGGTATATTATCAGCCAGGCAATAGTCAACATCCAAAGGGCAGTGAGGTCTAATCAATCATGCGTGATAACTAATGTAATTTACTAGAGACGAAGTTTGACGAAGTTTAACGAAGTTTGATTAGCCATTTTCATCAATTGAAGCTGAAATACAATTTTAAACCGTCGTCTAATATTAAATTTAGTATTAAAGTTTGTAGGCCTATTATGGTTTTTGTCAGTAATGCTCATGACTGGCAAAATTTGATTATGTGCAAACTTTGTGGTCTGGCAATAACCAACAAGCGTGTTTTTATAATCCAAAAACCCCACACATCTGCCCTGGTGCGTCCAGTCTTCGCGGATAAAAATCATCCAGAAATCGCTCGCATACGCGCAGGTACTTAAACTTTGCTGATTCCATTTACGAGCTTCGAACGTTTTCCGGTAGCAATTTCCAATCTTACGCACCACTTACCTGCCGTATTGGCTGTCAATCAAGCCCCACGCTGACATTCCCTGAACGAAGTCTTCGTAACTGACCACGTTTTATAGACGCTCTTGAATTGCGCGTAGGTCTCAATGCGTTGCCATAATGGTGTCGTCGAAAGGCAACGCAATCCAAGAAGTGTGCTTAAGAGCAGAAGTATGTCGTAAATTCCCATTTTCAATAACAACATCATAATCCTTTTGCTTATCAAAATTCCGAATCTTTCACATAGGCCTAAGCCAATTGTTAATAATAAAGCAGTGCTACTACAACTGTTTTTTTTAAAAAAATTAGGCTTAGATCCAAAATAAAGATTCATTCAGTTTTATGCTTTGCAAGAAGCTTTCCCGAGAATACTTTAGGAATTTTATAAAACGCTCTTAAAATTCAGATTTAAATTTCCGCAGAAAGGAAAATCAAATAGATCTCTGACATGTTTTCTCCGTCCGTCTCTCTGTTTCCAACTCAAAATTATTTCGGAAATTACCTTATTTTTTTCAACAGGTTGATTTGGAGTACCATATATGGATACATTTTTAGTAAGTTCCTATTGGAGCTGATGTCCATGGAGTCCATAACCATTTTAATATTTTAGTCTATCCCAGATTTGTCCTTAATTAATCAACTTCTTGGTATGTCACATCTCTATAAATGAAAAGTATACAAAACCATCAAATTTTTTCTCAGAAAATGCAGACAACAGAAAACACAGCAAGAATTTGATAAACTATTTCTGAAAATCAACAGTATATAAACCTTACACATTCTAGTCTAGTTGTAATTAATTTTGGCCCTGAAAATAGATGTGTTTTAACATATTGTTAGTATTGTTACGAGTAATTCCTTCAATTGTCGGAAAATTCTAAGATGACGGCGAAATTGAAAAATTAGAATAAACAGCTGAAATTTGCGATATTTGTAACAAACTCCTTGTTTCTTTTGTTTTTGCGAGAATTTCAAAAATCGAAGCATTTTGGTGAAATAATCACAATAATCATAGTTTGTTTAAAATTTTATTTCTTTCTGTAAAAATTTCAAAATGAATGTTTGTGAATTTCAAACATCCATACAAGATTTCGTTACGGAGCACTAGGCCGTAATAATAATAATAATAATAATAATAATAATAATAATAATAATAATAATAATAATAATAATAATAATAATAGACTAATGATATCGCTAAAATATGCTCGAATATTAAGGTTTCGTGCGGTTGAAAGTTTATATCTTTAAACACCGGGATTAAGAAAAACATACTTTACTAGAATTGTTTTCACGATGATAAAAAGCATCGTTAGCTTTCCTAGTTTCCTCTCGCCTAAATATTTTTCTAAAATAAGTAGGCATGGGCGCCCGCACATTAGGGCAAGAGGGGGCACTTGTCTCCCCTGGAAAATGCAAATACCAATATTTCACATTGAAATTTGAAAACCTTATTTGCTAAAATATTAACCGTGACCACTGTGTTAAAATGTGTTCTGCCCCTCCTGGAAAAATGTCTGTGGGCGCTCATGCAAGTAGGACCTCCTGTTCCTTCAAAATCGACTACACAGATGGTGACGTATGACAATATTTACTTCTGTACAACAAGCATAAATAATAAAATATCATTTCTGTATACAACATTGCGGTTATGCCGTGTAAACTGTTCACCGGGTAAATTCTTGTTCCTATTGTATCGTTAACAACAATAATAATAATAATAGTAATAGTAATAGCCTACGGTAGTAATTCGTTATAGCGTACTTAGCGGGTCTGTAAAATTTAGTACTTAATATCGGAGGCACGTTTCTTCCAGTACCATTCATAACGGTAGCGCAGCACACGGAAACGTACACTGCTGTACGCTAAAACCGACATCGGATGAAAAAGTGGGGTGCCAAACCCCTATACCTTCCCACTTCCCTATGGTAGCCTCTCAAAAAGTGGGGAAGGGGTGGGTTAACTCGAGCCTAGAGGCCTACTAGAAATTCACGCATACACTGTTAGAAAAAAAAATGGTTTCACCAATGGTAGGACCTATTCTAAAGGTATATAAGCTTACAGTATATATATATATATATATATATATATATATATATATATATATATATACCGGGAAAAGGTATTTCAGCATAACGGAAAACCGTTCATAAGGGTTTAGCGACCGTTATAACGAAGTCTACGGTAATAATCGGGGACTCTTTCAAGCTGCATCGTCCCGTTCTAGCCACTGCATGCATTCGTTCAGTTGAGTGTGGCCGTCTTCACGACCGCTCGGCGAAATGTTGAACAGTCTTTGGATCATCCTGCTGTTGACGCTCGCCAGAGAGTGCAGGTGGAGCAGGAGTTCGCCGTAGCGCAGTTTGTCGTCCGGACGCGACTGACGAACGAGGTTCTGGAGAATTTTGCAAGCACCGGACTTGATATGATCGACCATGGCGATTCGCCTCAATCCGTTCGTACAACCTATACAGTCGGAAAAGTTTGAAAGACGCACACATCCATAGCCTATAGTGAATATCATAGAGATTGTAGTATAGGCTATACCAGAGACTGATATTATATGTTTTTACTAGAATTGGCGCTATAAAATTTCATAATTCACAGCTATTATCTTCGGTGAGCGCTTGTGATACTGGCGGACAATCATCATCATCATCATCATCATCATCATCATCATCATCATCATCATCATCATCATCATCATCATCATCATCATCATCATCATCATCATCATCATCATCATCATCATCATCATCATCATCATCATCGTTGTCGTCATCATCATCATCATCGTTGTCGTCGTCGTCATCATCATCATCTAAATTTACTTAATTAATTGACAAAACTAGACACGATCACTATAGCTTATCTAAATTTTCTGCGTAAAATTAGATGCGAGCACTATTTTTTGTTAGCGTCGCCTTCTTTGATAACCTTTTGCTAAATAAATATGGCGGTTCTATCTCTCTGTTTTAGTGTGTAGTGCACGCTACTTAATCCATGCTAACTTGAAATGCTAAGCTCCCCCACCCCCAGGTCTTCCGTTCTGGCTTGCAAGTAGTGAACAGACTTTAAATGCGGCCCGCATTCTTTCAGTTATCCGGTCTGCCGTCAAAAAGTTTGGTGACCCCTGGTTTATATCACAATAATTTTCCTCGTTATACGAAGAATACAATACAGGCCTCTAGCCTGGCGCCAACTAGATTCGAGCAAAGCTACGGACGGTACTTTGGCAATAGTTTCTGATATGCGGAAATCTGTTACCGCTTGAATCAATTAAATCTGATTAATTTTGTATTTTACTGGATCGAGTGGGCGTCATTTTGGGCTATGAAATACATACTGGATTAGGTTTATACGCTGTTCAATCGTACTGTGGATCTACAGTAACCAGGATTCTCGTTCTATGATAAATAACGACTCGCGGATGAAAATATCTGTGAGCTAAATAAATATCATCGCCCACGCACTCTTTTAATGTCACACTCAGGTATTATCAGGTACATCAGATCATCAAAATAATCTGCTTCACCTTTACTCGATTCAAGAAACCAAGAAGGGATAAGCAAAGCAAAGCACGAGATACTATTCAAGTGATGGCTGTCATATTGATATAGGCTAATCATTAGCTGTTGTCATGAGCACAACGAAGTAGCGCTATAGAAGTTGGTAAATGGTTAGTAAGACGAACAGCCCATCAGACGAATGACCTTCGATAATTCAACAAACAGATGACATAGTTATTCCTAGCACAAGTAGTTATCTAGAACATTGATCTTAGTTAGATTTACTATATTTTCAATAGTTAGGTAGGGCCTACTTGTCGATAAGCCATCCTAATCAGTTCATTATTATTATTATTATTATTATTATTATTATTATTATTATTATTATTATTATTATTATTATTATCATCATCATCATCATCATCATCATTATCAAATAAATGGAAATTGTTGATTTGAGGAGAATTTAGACAGAAATTTCGAACCATCCTTGCATATCGAATAGTGAATACATAGCTATAAGGACATCGAGAAACATATTGCACCCAGTGCAGCTGTCGATTCATTTTAAAAATGCTAATCGAAGTTGACAGACTGACTTAAGAGTGGATTTTTAATGGACCTGCACCGAAATTCCCTTGAAACCGAACCCCTCCCTCAAGTCAAAGATCAGAATGATTCACTCGCCATGTCACGCCGATTAATTATATGCCAGCTATAAAACTTTGTTATTCGACGTTTTTTCGGCCGCCCAAAGTCAAACAAAGAACAAACAAAGCATGGCTAAGGCCATGGCATATAACCTTGAAAACGCACCATAATGGGTTAATCTAAACTGACCGTAAGCGGCAACAAAGTACGGTTTTATGAGCCAATTATTTCGACCCAGATCTAGAAAATGATAATTTAAACTAATATTTCTGTTAGCAAGCAATCAGTTATTAACTTGTTGGCATGCCAGATAATTTCGTAGAATACAGCAGGTCAAACTCAAACACGATTATACGGTATTTGATTTATAAAAAAACGTCACGTTCAACCCACCATGGTCACATAATGTGCATCAGTCGGTCGGCTCCTAAGGGGCTGTCCATTAATTACGTCAACAAAATAGGGGGGTTGAAGAAGTTTCACGGCTGTTGACAGGGGAGGGAGAAGTTGACGCCAACAATTTCATTTTTTGCAAATGATAAAAATAGGAAATTTCATGGAATACTATTTATTACAATGGAAAAAGCCTGAGAAGCAGAAAAAGGTCATCATCACCACATTAAAGCACTTGCTGAACAAAAAGGGGGAAAAGGTCATCACCGCACGCAAAAGTAATACCCTTATAAGCTTATTATGGGGACCCGCCACTGATCTTAGTGGGGGGGAGCTCAAAAGTTTTGACATAATTATAGGGAGTCACTATTCTGTTCTGCATCCGAATTTCTGGCTGCATGTCCCCTTGTTGCCTGTTGTTCGAATAACCCTCCCAGTAGACCAGTTTGATACCGCATAACAATCAAATAAAAAATGTCATGCAAACTAATGCATGGTCAAATTCGCACAACATTATCACGCCCAGGTGACTGTTCTAAATTAAGGTGAACATGGAATCAGATATAAGCGAATCGTGATTTCCTAAATTTCGGGACTAGGAGAGAGCGCGTACTGTCATCCAAAGGTGGGATAGAATTTGTATCATGCATGATACAAATTCCATGGGCGCTCGTACATCGAGGCGAGAGGAAGCATTTACCACCCTTGAAAAAGCAAAGCTATTTTTTAAAAATCAACTACATCAGCCAACCTTTTATTTCAAAGGGACCATTGTAAATATTGATCAGCATGTTTTGTTCGCTGAAAGTGAAAACACTAACAATATACAATGGGCAACAGAACATGCCGATCAATATTTACAATGACCCCTTTGAAATAAAAGGTTGGCTGATGTAGTTACACTGCAGTCGCATAGCGGTTGTAACTAGTAACAGTTACAATTAAACAGCAGTTTAAATTTACTATTTTACAGTCACTAAGTTAAGCACAGTAGCTAACAGTAGTCTTACTCGTGACTCAACGTTGTACGCATAAATAGAAGCACACACAAAATATCAATGTAGTTGTATAGGCTGTCCGTGCTCACATAACTAATTTAAACAAGCGAAATAATAAGTGATGACTTTTTTGCTTGTTTGCAGGATTTTCCGAAGTTGGAGAATGGTCATTCGTAACCCGCCCCCTTCGGAAAATCCTGGCTACGCCGCTAATTTTTAGGATTAAACGCCGAAATGTATTTAACCCCACCTCGGCCGCAACACGGGTGACCTACTGACCTATTCCTGAGATTTTCTGCGCCCTGGTGTAACGACAATGATATTGACATATCCTGAAATTATATTCGTGTACTGAACCCTCTAATCAAAGCTTGGATTCGTCTACCCCAACATCTTCCACTGCAAATTTTCTGCAGGATTGTGTGTGGGGGGGGGGGCTTTGACCAGTGGTTGGTTATACGCCCTTCCCCTGCCAAAGAGAGCGGTTGATTTAAAATAACGGCACTGACTTGAATCTTTATTAGGAAATAGGTGATTAAATCATATCGCTGCTGTCATTTATACACATTCATGTGACACGTTGAAGGCCATTTTTATCGCAAGGTGTATTTGCAATATAGTATTGCGCTATATATATATGTGTACACTGCTATACATACATACATACACACATACATGTGTATATATAGTGCAATGATGCTATTAGCGCCAACACAGTTCGGCCTCAAGGTCATATTTCTGGAAACGTGCTCTCGGTCACGTGCGCCGAAGGTCGTTGCCTTGAAGACGTCATCAGAACTGCCAAATCAGCAGATTTCTATTATTAGGTCGTTTGTCTAGAAACGTCATCGCCGTGTTAGCCTCGTTCTGACATAGAGGCTGAAGCCACCATTTTGTCTTCGATCGGAATAAACAGAAGAGAGTCTTTTATCGCCTGTTTTATCTCTACTGAAATCTAGAAGAATTTCGCCGCACAGGGATCTGCGTTTAAGCCCCATTCTTTGTAGAGTTGATTGGCGTTTCTGCGTAGATTAAGATAGTGAGATACAAAATGGAGAGCAACGCAGATACTCAAGCCTTGGGGACCGTTTGAACTCTACAACTGGCTCTCCCAATTTTTCGGGATGTCTGTAACGACGAAAGCATGATTTTATGGTAACATTAAGCGCAACGTGCCATTGAGATAAGAAGTCTTTACGCACAGAAGAAAACTAATGCGATGGAACTTTAATTAACCAAAATCTGCAAAAAAGACCGGTAAAAACACTGATCTGGCCAGTGACACTCTATGGTCAGAAACTCGGACGCTTAGGAAAGAGGTCTGAGGACATAAAGAGACTAGAGGCATTCGAGATGACTGAAAAGACAACCAACGAAGAGGTCTGGAATAGAATGGAAGAGAGAAAAAACTCAATAAACACTATTTGTACTGGACAAAAGAAGTGAGTATGGGCTTGTTCTTAGAGAAGATCCATGCCTACTAAGAGAAGTACTAGAAGGAAAGATGAAAGGTAAAACTCAGAAAGGGCGACCAAGGACATCGATGGAAGTTTGACACTACGGCGGAAAAACAAGCAAATTCTAACAGTGGCGTCATTTCACATTTTCTTGGAAGCGAGATAATTTCTGGCAAATTTTTAGCAAATTTTTGGTAATTTCTGGTAAATTTTTCCAATTTTTGTCGATTTTGCACATTTCACGCGTATTTATTACATTGTACATTATTTCTTCATTTCCTTAGGGCCACGGCCCCCTCCTGTCCCCCAAATGACGCCCCTGAATTCTAATCAGATGTCAGTTACATTAATCACCCAGCTATTTTAGCACGTTTCGCTAAATAACAATGGTCAACAAATTCGCTACATCACCAGTAGGCCTAAGGTCATTTTAGAGTGATCAAGAATGTCACATTTCTACAAACATGTCTGGATGTCTGACATGGCCTGGAGTCTGGATAAAGCACTAGCACTGGCACTAGCAAATAGTTTCAGGAACTAAAAGTGGGGGGTTGCCCGCGGCCCATCATCGCAACTGCTTTTCTCGACCAAGGCCTCGACAATTTATTTCACTGTCGATTTACTTCTGGGTTCTCAATAGCGCCACGCAGCAAAGAAACTCGAAACACACGGACGGTCACCAGTGAGATAGATATCTGTATGCAATACCATCTTTGAGGACGCCACACTGTTCGCCAGATTGAATTCTACGGTGTAGATTTAGAAGCGTTTTTCGATGATAAGAGCAGTTTGACACAGCAAATATAGGCAAACAAATGGTTGTGTGTTTAAACGCAGAAAAGGATGATCGATGTACAACTAGGAAGCATTTTCTATATTTCAGGGCACTTTAGTCACCACGACAACGGAGTACGACTACCGGTGGTGATGATGACGACGACAACGATGATTATGATAATCGCTTGTCGAGTAAGCCGTGATTTATAAATCTTCAAGAGCATCACGGCGATCGATATTATACAGAGTAAACAGAGTCTGACCTTGTGAATTTCCAAGAGCGTGTATTAATAGACTTGGGCTTGAGTGACATGCATGCGAAATTAGGCCAGAAAAAACACCGATAGACAAGAAAACGTGCGTTAGACCATTAGGCGATTTGACTTTTCGTTAGGCTAACAAAAGACGTTATACAGATAATGGCTTCAACCCATGAAATAAATTTGGTTACATTGTGAACTTTGCTAACTGCGAACGTCCATATAGTAGGCCTATATTTGTCCATCAATATTCAATATACAGTACAACCCACCTAAGTATCAGAGTAATGCTTGCCCGACGAACCATCCTATAATTGGGTCGAGGTTAAATCGGAAATGTAGGTTACATTTTTCAATATATAATAAGATGTCTCTAAGCCGATTACGAAAAGTAAACTCTAAGCCGTTCGTTTCATTGATTCCGTAGGCCTAAAAGTAGAACAAACGTGAATCTAACCCTGCGGTTACCAACCGCGGTGGTACGCGTACCAGTCGGGGTACGCTGGCTGTTGCAAAGTATGTAAGTTCTTTTTGAAATGGTAAAGAAAAATAGAAAACGAGATAACGATTGGTGGGAAGGGTAACACAGTCAGTAAGTATCAAGAGGGAATTATTTGAGTGATAAAAGGGTTATATACGGGGCGGACATCGTGTAAGTGTAGCAACAAAGTCTACGGGAGGAGTTCAAAATTACTGAGAAGGAAGAAAAGGTTGTCGCATTCTTTTAGAGAAAACGTGAAGTGGTCTCAAAAATTTATTTAAATGCCAATATAAAAAACAAAAAACCTGCTGCGAAACTAAAAATTAATTATCTCAAGTGTTGTATCTTTCGTGCCTTGGGCTACGCGCCAAGTTCATATGTTTGCTTGGGGCTACATTTCAAATGATGATGATGATGATGATGATAATAATAATAATAATAATAATAATAATCAAAAATAATAATAATAATAATAGTTTTCAGCACAGGAGAAATATCCTACTAAACAGTGGCGTCATTTCACACTTTTCTTGAGGGTAGGAGAAATTTTTAAATTTTCGTTTAAAATTTTTTGAATTGTTGTTGGAAATTTTTGACTAAGTTTGAGTTTAGTTTCAAAAAAAGAAAACGACCTTTTTTTTTTTTTTTTTTTTTGCTCGTCAGAGGGAATTATTTGAGTTTTTTACATTTACCATTATTAAAAATAGTTGACGAGGAGTTTTTTTTTTTTTTTTTTTTTTTTTTTTTTTTCGCATTCTTTTGTCAGACCTTTATTGCACATTAATAATTCATTAATACAAACACTATAATAAAATTTAATTAATCTTTTCATTTTCTTGGGTGCCTTGGGCCCTGTTTTATGTTTTTGTTCCACATTATTACATTATAAATTAATATTTTTATTTCCTTAATAATAACGGCCCCAGCCCCCAAATGACGCCTCTGCTACTAAACCACTTAAAATCCATTATTATTATTATTATTATTATTATTATTATTATTATTATTATTATTATTATTATTATTAGCGAGGTTTTCAAATTTCAGTGTGAAATATTGGTATTTGCATTTTCCAGAGTTAGGGAACAAGTGCCCCCTCTTGCCCTAATGTGTGGGCGCCCAAGGCTCGAGCCAATTTAATTGCTAAAAGAGTTGGACTTGATATAACACGATAACAGAATCAAACAAAGTGAACGACGCATACCAGAATGGAACAGAGTAATCAGTCGCATGCACTGGTACTCTCGGCCGTCCACCTTCAGCGCCTGACACTTGGCTATGAACCTCTGAATGTCCTCCGCAGACCCGGCGGTCGGAATCTCCGCCGGAGAGACGACGGGACGACCGCGTTCGTCTCCCGCCTCTCCGTCGCTGGCCGTCGTCTGTCGCCGGTCCGTCGCCGCCACCGGAGCCACGGCAAACTGGAAATTGTTCTCGGCCATGAAGAGCAGCAGCAGCCGAGAAACGGCGCTCTGCAGCAGAACGATCCAGTCCTCTCGCGGAAGCCCGGCCAGGTCGCGGTAGCGGGCGGCCAGCTGGGCGATCTCCGTCAACCACTTGGCCACCTTCCTGTTGACGACGGGCGCCATCTTCTTCGCGATGACGACGCGCTGCTGCCGGGCGGCGACCCCCGCCGGCCTCGATCGGTCGCCGCCGCCGCCGCCTCCGAGGACGAGTTTCTCGAGGGTGGGCGGCAGCGATTCGGTGGAGTCGACGACGTGACAGGAAGTCCGGTCGACGAGGTTGCACCTATCGACTTCCGGACCCGATGACTGGCGTCGCGTGACGTCACCGTTTTCCGGACGTTCGTCGTCGTCGTCGTCGCTCTGGCGGTCAAGTTTAGACTCGAAGGTCAGCAGAGAATGTAGGATCGATCGTTTCCGCTGGAATTTCGGTGATTTGAATTGGCGCAAACCGTTGTTTGCCGCCATCTTCGGCGAAGAGATGTCGTTTTCGGCCGTTCGGTGACCTTGACTTTCGAGACTGACCTTTCGTCTTCTGAAAGCGAGACAGACCGGTTCGTCTTCCCGCCGGCACTGATCCGCGTCAACTCCGCGGGTGCTGTGACCTATCGGCGGAATGCTGGACGGCAGAGGCATGCTGTGCAGGCGCGGTCGCTTGTAGACGAAGTCGTCGTCGCAGGCGGCACGGGGGAATAATTCATTCGGCAAATCGGCGGCGACCGGGTGACGGTCACTGGATCCCGCCGCCGACAGATAGAACGGCGGAACGTTGCGATTGAGAAGAATGCTCTCCAGGATGCTGTAGCTCGACACGTCCGGATCGGATTCGGACTTGAACGGGTCAATGCCACCCCTGGCAGTGGCGACGACGACGACGCCCCAGCGCAGAAGCTGACGCTCCTAAAGCGGACAAAGTAGGCGTCGTCCGGTGTCGACGACGACACGTTGCCGTCCGAGTCCGGAAGTCCGGACATTTCCGGATTCATGTCCGGCGAGCAACGCTCCAAGATGTTGCAGTCGCTCTCGTAGCTGGCAAAACCGCCGGGCGGCGCTTTCCTGCGATTCGAGGTATTATCCGTGTCGGGCGGTCCGAGCTCAACGGTCGAGCTCGGAACCTGCAGGGGCGAAGCGTTCGAACGGTCGCACAGTCGAGGAGGCGCGACGACGACGACAGACCGGAAGCGGAAACGGTCGCCTGCGATCGGTTCACTTCCGGTTCCGGTCGGTTGGCCTCGCGTTGAAATCTTCCGGTGGGTAGGCCTAATCCTGGTGCGTTCAGTGTAATGTTGTTATCAAACCATGGAAATGGTAAACTTGGTCTACGGTTTCCGAACCAGTAGTCTGTGGTGCTGACGTCGGGACGATGCATTTCAGTCAAAACAACAAGGACGTCAACAATGCTAGTCTTGCTGTTTACAGGCAAAAAGAACACAAGAGATGTTATTATTATTATCATCTGCTGTCCTGTTAGATACAATATTGAAAAAGCACAACAGACTTCTAGAATAAATTAGGTTTTCAGTTAACCTGATTAAAACATTCAAATAGTTGTTATTCGGCGACAGTTGTTATCACTGTCGAATATTTTCAATCTTGAGATGCAAAGCGACACGATTTTCCCTTCACAGATTGATCACAAAGACAGGAAAAAGAACATTTTTATGATCGGAAAATATAATAATTAATTAGCGTTTTATGTTATAACAATTTAGCAATAGAAATTTAAACGGAACTCAAAAGCAAATATAATTAATGCTAAGCTCAAGAGATTTGAGAGAGAGAGAGAGAGAGAGAGAGAGAGAGAGAGAGAGAGAGACTGAATGCACAGACATGGATATGGGTTGGGTCAATCCATGGGTTTGATTGAGTCAGAAATGTCCATGTTTACGGCGGGTTGGGTTGAGTCATGCTTTATCGTTGATCGTCTAATTACGGTGGGTTGGGTTGGGATGGGTCAAGTAGGCTAACCCTGTTGCTTTCGTGGGTTGGTTTTGGTCTGAACCATGTTGGATTGGGTTGAGTCTTTAAAAATATGTTCCTATGCCCATGTCTGTGAATGCAGCAATGATGGCGAAGACGAGAAAAACGACAATGATGATATTTTACCATCGTTTTAGTCGAAATCTATTAAATATCGAAGTTTGCAAAATTCAATTCCAAAATCAATATCAATCTCACAATACGATGCGATATTGCAACGTTTGGCTTGCATGAGGCGATCAATAAAAGCCGAAGTGAGGGAATCAAATTGTATTTTTATCTCATCTTCGAATTCTTCTAAAATCCTTATGCAACGGAAGATCTCCGACTTATATATTGCTTCGCTCTCTTTCAACGACCAGTGTAACCGGTACAATGCTATACATCTTCGTGACTTCAACTGATTATCATCTACAGTCGTTTTTTACAATCCCTCTTGCAACGACTTACCGACAGATCTGTTTGTCCTGATAAAACCCCATCGTACCCCTAACCAGTGGCGTAGCTAAGGGGCATTGGGGTTAAACCCCCCTTGGGCGCCGACGAAATTTTGTATAATGTGCTTCCTGCATTTATAATTTTCGGACGCGGTTTTGAGGGTCAACCCCCCCTTGGGGCTGCTGACCAAAATGTTTTAAACGCCATAGGCATAGGCGTGACGACAAGGAAAGACGACATAGGAGAGATACATAGGATGACCTTTTTTATGTTTGTCAAGATTTTTTGAAAGTTGGTTACGGTCAAGTCAAAATCAACCCCCCTTCCGGAAATCCTGGCTATGCCACTGCTCCTAACTTCCGGTCTTAATTCCTAGATTAAAATTGATTTCTTCTTATCGATTTAGTGTGCGATCAGTTGATAGGCACCGACAGTCGCCAACTGACCATCTCCAGTTGGCAGCTGGAAGGCCTGGAAGAGCAGTAAACACTGGCGTGCAGTTGTACGTCGCGTCGCGTGGGCGAAGTGCTCTTTCCAATACAGTAGAACCTTGTTATAATATACTTAGCGAGTATGAAATATTTAGTACGTTTTATCCGAGATACGCGTATACCATCCATTATGGTAGCGCTTCGGATGGGACCATAGTATATGTAATTTACATTGCGGTACTTTATAGTCAGAGTATACGTTATCAACCGAGTCCGTTATAACGAAGTTCTACTGTAGTTTCGCCGCTAAAAACCGAAGTTTGTCTTAATTACGCTCAAATTTTCAGATTAGTTAGATTCGTGTTTGAAATTCAACTAACATGAACACACGATCAGACCTCGTTTTAATTTCAGGATCGGCAGAGGGAGTGGTTTGGTTTCGGTCTTAAAAACTCCCTTAATGTTCCTAATTCTTCTTCTTCTTCTCCTCCTCCTCCTCCTCCTCCTTCCGGTGCTCTGTCCAAAGACAAGGTCCATACTCCAGCGCCGCCACTCCTCTCTAATGTTCAGAATGCATCTTGAAATCTGAAGATCTGAAGTTATGGTTGAAGACGCTGAAGACGGTTGGGGGTGGGGGGGGGGAGGCGTGACTGCTTTGCCCAGGGGCCCGAAATTTCTCTCGGCGGCCCTCGTGACAGGTGCTTTAGCGTCAAACGATGCAAATTTCACAAGAGCTTTCGAAGAATGTCGCCCGGAGGCAGGTGCAATCGAAGATGCAGGCGATAGTTACAAGGACATGTGCTTAATGCGCCTTTACTTTCTCTCAGGGACGTACCTATAGGATACTTGGCATAAATGGCAGGTGGTCAGAAAATGTAATTGGCTGGTTAACAGGTCTTTAATCGACAGATCACGACATTTCTTTGACAAAAGACTAAAATGACAAATCACTTTTCTTGCTTTTACTGACGAGAACTGGTCTATGATGTGGTCAAAATCAGTTTACAAGGTTTCCTGTCTTTCCGGGCTGAGTAGAAAGCAATATCGCCGAGTTTTTTGAACTCCCTTCAAGTGACGCCCAGGGCACCTGCCCTATACCTGTCATCAGTGATATTTCAGTTAACTGAAACTGAATAGAAACTGAAATTATTTTAAATCAGTTAACTGAAACTGAAACTGAAACTGAAATTATTTCTCGAACTGAAACTGAATAGAAACTGAAATTGGCATCCCCAGAACTGAAACTGAATAGAAACTGAAATTATTTCCCGAACTGAAATTGTTAGTATATACTGAAAATTTTCTCAAGGTCTTTTTGGATTTAAATACACAACTTACTCGCTGAGCCTGATTTTGAAAGCGCCAGTCCGGTTAAAGAAATTTTACTTACCTACTTACTTTATCACAAAACTATGCAATGTGCATGAATTACTAAGCGGCAAATTTAATGTAGCGAATCTATGAATTCTTTGTTCTTCTCTGGAGATGAAGATGCACTGACTTTCTGGAGAAAGCGTCGTGCACCCTACGCTCAATTAGCAGATCTGGCTGAAGATTTAATCACTGCGCTTGCCTCACAAGCCTATGTTGAGCGAATCTTCTCACTGTGTGGCTTGTTAACAGCTGGCCGAAGGAATCGCCTCACCAAAATTTTAGAAATGCGAGTCTTCTTAAAACTAAATGCACATTGGATTTAACTTAGGTACTTAACTTACTGTAGTTACTTAACTGAACAGAACAATTGTTACTTGCCACTTATTGAACGTTGAAAATGATTATCAGCTGTTAACTGAAACTGAATAGAAACTGAAACTGAAACTGAAATTACTTCCCGAACTGAAACTGAATAGAAACTGAAATTGGCAACCCTAGAACTGAAACTGAATAGAAACTGAAATTATTTCCCGAACTGAAACTGAATAGAAACTGAAATTGGTAACTCTAGAACTGAAACTGAATAGAAACTGAAATTATTTCCAGAACTGAAATATCACTGCCTGTCATAATCTAGGTACGCCGCTGCTTTTTCTCTATCTTAAGCAGTGCTTGATTTGCAGGGTTTGGTAAAGTAGTTCACCCCAAACTGGCCGATGGACTAACGCCTATTGATAGTCTAAAATTTTGTCTTTGTGATGGAACACTTTTATTTAGGCTATTCTTGCCTTATTCGTGATTGTGACTAAGATCTTTGATTGAAGCCGAAGCCTTGGCATCAAATTTGGCAAAGGTATCGCTTTCGGGTTTGGAAGGAATTCGTCATTCTAACAAAATTGCAAAGTTTCTGGAAAACTTGTTCGCCTTTTTTCACAAGTACGTCAAACAGTACAGTAATAGCATGCAGAACAGCATTTGCCAATAGCAAACTTCGACAATAATTGTTACACTGTATCAGATCCAACGTTAGGTTATGACAAAATTGGGGTTTTAAGTGGTTTAGGATATATAAGCTTATATATATAATCTACACACACAAACACACACACACACACATATATATATATATATTCTTCGTCAGGTGCTCTGTCTTAGGTTCCATACTCCAGCGTCGCCACTCCTCTCTATATCTTGAGCTTTTATCTTCAGGGCTGAATACTTGCTTTTTTCCGTATAGTGTCGAACATCCACTCCAGCATCGATGTCCTTGGTCGCCCTTTCTGTGCTTTCCCATTCATCTTTCCATCTAGTACTTCTCCATATATATATATATATATATATATATATATATATATATATATATATATATATATATATATATATATATATATATATATATATATATATATATATATATATATATATGGAGCTTCGCTCGCGCTCGCTTCGCTCGCAGTGCAGGATAATACTAATCCAATACCTATACCTAGTACCCAATCATTGAATTCATGCTGAACAACATTTCAATGATGCCACCTAGCCAAGCTCTGCGCCACGTAATAATTAGGCCTATGTACGTTAAAATCACGCAACTGTGGCCATTTTGTGACGCTGTACACGTATTTTTGTGTACGTTAAAATGTACGTTGCAACTACCTCAGGCTGCGAACAATTGTTACCAATAGCAACGTCGTCGCACGCCCAGCCCTCTGACGCTGCAATGACTCGACTAAACCGGTTCTACGAACAATTGTTACCAATAGCAACGTCGTCTTCGAACATCGTCCACCAACGCATCGCGACGTAAGGACTAAACCGGTCTACCAATAGTCAACGCTCGCCCACCAACGCATCGCGACGTAAGGACTAAACGGTCTAAACCGTCTACCAATAGTCAACCAATCAGAACGCTTGAAGGTAACAGTCATACAGAATAACGATTTTAATATGATACTAGAAAGATGCTCGCTTCGCTCGCGCTTGCTTCTCTCGCAGTGCAGGATAATACTAATCCAATACCTATACCTAATACCCAATCATTGAATTCATGCTGAACAACATTTCAATGATCGCTACCTAGCCAAGCTCTGCGACACGTAATAATTAGGCCTATGTACGTTAAAATCACGCAACCGTGACCATTTGTGACGCTGTACACGTATTTTGTGAACGTTAAAATGTACGTTAAAATTGCGCAACTTCCTCAAGCTACGAACAATTGTTACCAATAGCAACGTCGTCGCACGCCCACCCCTCTGACGCTGCAATGACTCGACTAAATCGTGCTGAACGGCTTCGTCAAACGCTTCTTCGTCAACCAATGAGAACGCTTGAAGGTAACAGACATACAGAACAAGGATCTTAATATTATATATATATATATATATATATATATATATATATATATATATATATTTGTGACTCACCCTTTTAAAAATTCAGACCTATGCCTGACGTTTAACACGTCCATGCAGATTTTGACTTTCACAACGCGCAAGTTGCTCACTGTTACTGAACTATTTTTCAATAATAATAATAATAATAAATATAATAATATCAATGATGCAAGTAATGCACGCTAATAGTAATAGTGCCAGCAAAGTATAGACGGAACTCCAACGTCCATCCGAATACGGACGGAAAGCGATAAAAGGAAAGTACTTGATTGAAATGTATCTAAAGATAGGTGCAAAATGCTAGCAGCCGTCAATTTGGCACGCTCTGCCAACGATAAACAAGTATGCTGCCTTTAAAAATAGGCGTCCCTTGAAAAAAAACTCCTCCCGGTCACAGGGTACTCCGCAGTCTGGAGTAAAGTTCTATTTTTATACTTAGAATTTCTATGTAAAACTTTTTTTATAAAAATCCACGTAGAAGTCGCTTGCTCTCCGAGTCGACTTCGACCGAAATGGTAAAGCACTGGATGAACCACCTTGATCAACTCTTGGATATGCGAATTCTGATGTGTTTATGCATGTAGCCGAGCTCAGACAATTTAATGTTCAAGTTCACCCACATGCAAACACACTGAAAGATGCGAACATCCACCGTGGGCTTGAACGCTGAATCGACAGCTGCGTTGGAGGAAATCAAACGCAAGGTTTTTCGCATCGCTAAACGAATAAATGGGCGAGATACATGCTCTCAGCTCGTCTTTGGCTTAATATCCAACGTAAAAGGGCGGCTATAAAAAGCTATAAATACAAATGCCCACACGAGTCACAGATGGGAAGAGACGACAGCCATAGCTTCCAATCTGGTCAAACACAGGCTTAGTCGCATGGCCATAATATTAACGCACACACAAAGCAATGACGAAGACGACGATGGATGCTGATGATGATGATGTTGGTGACGATGGAACTAACCACGATAGTTATGATGATGATGATGATGATGATGATGATGATGATGATGATGATGATGATGATGATGTTGGTGACGATGGAACTAACGATGGTAGTTATGATGATGATGATGAAGACGGCCAGTGATGATGATGACGACGACGATGATGTTTCTATTCTATTCTATGATTTTTTGTCTATGATGATGATGACGATGACGACGACGATGGTAGTGGTGGTGGTAATGATGATGATGACTCTTTTTATAGCGCCAGTTGTAACATACAAACCCTTCAATCAATGCTGCTCCAACAACTGCACTCGCAAAAGATAATAAGTTGGTCAGAAATATAAGTCAGAGTGGAGATCAGACGCGGAGTAAGGACATGACCTTCTGCCTCGACAACAAGGACACCAAGGACATAACAACTGCTGGCGCACGGCTCATGTGAAAATACTCATAATGACCCAAGCTGTCGATTATTAGTTCCGTATCCTTAGACAGCGTTTCCAAGGCAACTGAGAATTTTCAAAAAAAACGAAACAAAAAGCCTTGAAAATAAGAATCAGAATAACAATACGAAGAGATGAAAAGTATATTCACAATCGAGAGTTCAGCTGTATTGAGGCTTTTACTTTTGACTAAAAGTCGCTATTCCAGAGCGTTATTCTAATAAAGTCGGTTATAGCTATAATGCGCTGTGCGCTGTACTTTTTACGTGGAAAAAGCGGTTACCGAAGTTCCCCAATGTGTCGTCTATTGAACCGTCACTGGTCCGACGGGTATTTGTCTCGAATTATGCAATTTCCGGAAAACCCAAACCAAATTGGCGGAAATCCGGCCCGGAGGGGGAGGGAGTCAGCCCGATGGGGAAAGGTAATCGACCGAAGACCTGTTCAATTTGGACCGCCGACCGAAATCCCTGCAGGGCCTGCGCTCTGCCGGATGAGCGCTTTCTCTCGTGCCAACGACAGAGTATATACATGTACAATTGTACATACCTGTCCCTGTCCAACATTATATTGTATGAAACTTGCACTGTTCTCGTGCGTGATTTTATTTTTAAATCGTGCTGTCAAATCCAATGTTAAAACGCATCTCTTTTTGAGTCTTTTCCTACTTAGTCTGTCTTGCTGTCTCCCGACTTAGACTGATCTTTGAACGACCCCTCAGGTGGAGTGAAAAAACCATAGGCTTCACCGAAGTCCAACTCACCACTGAATATCGGAAACTGTATAGGGTAAGGGTAATGGGGCCTGCGCCTCGATTTTGTTAAAAATCGAACATGCATAGCCATGCATCATATTAAATCCAGTTCAGTTATGCGACGATTTCAGGAAACTGGAAACCTATCAGACAATTATGGGGCTGTCCATTAATTATGTCAACAATTTTTGGGCAATTTTTGACCCCTCCCCCTTGTCAACAACTGTCAACTTTCACTTACCCCCTATAATTACGTCAACAACTCTTGACCCCCCAGATCAATGGCAGGTCCCAATAACAAGGTTATTATTTTTGTGGTGACCATTTTTCCCTTTTTTCCTCATCGAGTGTCAAAATGTGGTGGTGATGACCTTTTTGCCATGCTTTTTTCCATTGTAATAAGTAGTATTCCATGAAATTTCCTATTTTTTGATTATTTGTAAAAAGTGAAATTGTTGACGTCAACTTCTCTTGACCCTCCCTACCCCTGTCAACAACTGTCAAACTTTTTCAAACCCCCTTCCCCCTAAATTGTTGACGTAATTAATGGACAGATAATATTGCACTCAGAAGGCTTTAGGTCTTCACTACAAAACGTTGGCGTTATTATGCGATGCAATAGCACTCGAATATTGTAACGTTTTGATTCAAGGTTATCAGTTTATCACTAGAGGTAGTACGCAGGAAGTTAATTGCGCTAGACAAGTTCCTAGGAAGTGTGCGAAAACTGATTTAGTTATAGATCAGCAACGCAAGGTTAAGTGGACGATTATTTGCTCTTATCTGTAGTATTATATGGGCCGGAAAGACGGCAGATTTATATCACGCTAGAGCGGCACGCTGATGGAACGGGTTCGAATCACGCAGAAGCCTCTAAGATCGACTCAGCCTTCATTCGCTAGAGGGCGGTGGCAAATGAGCAGCAGCTTTGGCTGCGAGGATAAAACGCGGGTCTCGAGGCAGCAATGACAAACTACTCTAGATTAATGGCGCAAACCACCTGCGTCGCTGCTTGTCTGAAACCGGATATCAGCGCGGACCCAACCATGACCCAACCATGACCCAACGCTCGAACTCGAGTATGGGCGAACCTTTACCTTCCCTATAGTACTGTATTCTAATTCTAAAGCGGATTTGATTTCGAGGTTGCTCTCAATATTTAGATGCCCTGATAAGTGATAGCAGCGTAGTTTTCATGCGAATTATTATCAAAAATAGTATGCCATCGAACAGTGTTGGAGTTGTGAAATTTGAGCTGGGGGAGGGTTGGGTTGAGGACTGAAATTCAATGAATGACAGAAACTGCATGTACCCGATATGCGATTTCTGGGAGAGTTGCAAAGTTAGCTGTGGGGTTCAACCCCCCCCCCCCAACCCCCCTGCAACTCCAACACTGCTATCGAAGCTGGTTAGTCCAATCCAATTGTAAACTTGTATAGCGCCACTTCATAATGTACACAAAACACCAACATTTGGCGCACCGAATCCTAGTCGCATGGGAAACGAGTTTATCAGGTGGAAAAGAAACGAGTTTATCAACTGGATGACAAGTGGATAACCGGATTGAGGTGGATAAACTATGACAAACAGATGGGTTTTTAGGCAACTTTTAACCACTCCCCCTCCCCTTCGACAACTGTCATACTATCAGTGGCCCCTAATAAAATTGTCAAAAAATTACCATCGCCCTACAAGCTAACAATATTTTATACGGCTGACTATTATGCGAAAATAGAATTATGAAAATAAAAATTTATACACAAAACTGTTAATGCATTTTTCTTGTTTAATAGACGTTAAAATTGCTATAACATTTTGAATTCTAGCTTCTATCATCTTCCCACGGTGAAGCCAAATATTCCTCAATTGTTATATTATAGCGAGTGTGTACCAAGGAGGACCAAAGAACTGACTCGTTTCCTATCTTTTGCTTTATTAAATTTATTGTAAAGACTAAAATTGTTTACGTTAATTTATCTTGACCCTCATGTCAACAATTGTCAAACTTCTCCAAGCCATCCTCTATTTCATTTATGCAATTAATGGACAGCCCCTATATCAATCAAAAGTATCTACTCCCTACTCTTTGAAGTCTAGTTAAGTGCAACGGCCATTTAATTATTGACAGCAAAAGTTAATCAAGCTGTTCCAGGATTCTTATTATTACATTATCCAGAACATACTGTACTTTCAATTGTTAGGATTCCTATTATTACATTATCCAGAACTTACTGTATTTTCAATTGTTAGGTGTCCTAGCAGCACTTGCACGATATGTCAGTATGCCATCACAATCAGTCCCTTATTTTTGTAATAATAATAATAATAACAAATATCATTATTATTATCGCTATTATTATCGCTGTTATTATTACTATTACTATTACTATTACTATTATTATTATTATTATTATTATTATTATTATTATTATTATTATTATGTGAAAGTTCCGTGGAAGGCGACTGCGTTAAATCTCTGGAGTATCACGGATATTCCTTGTACGAGAAAGGATGTCCCTCTTTCATCTCATTGTGGGACATGTAGAAATGCCACATATTAGAGCTTACCTCCATTAATTGACTGGCAAAATATTTAGCAGCAGCATTTAAGAAACTTTTGACATATACGCTGTGCGTGTCAGATCATTCTAATAACTAATTGTGTAATGCAGTGCTGAAACACATTTATACAGCGCATCTTCCGTGAGTTAGTTGTCGCTTAAGCATGCTAAATGCCAAATATAGCGAATATTTTATCAGAAGACAAGGGCACTTGTGCAGAAGATGATTTGGATACGGAAGTATGTCTTTTTAAAAATTAACATCTATGTTCCATAAGGATATGTCAAAAACAAGAATTCCTTAATTATTATATGAAAATATGTATTTAAAAAATGAAAGCCATGCTCATTTCCCTAACAATTTTACCCACGTCAAAAATTGGTAAAATTCTCAGCTTGTCCAATGTGTTCAAAAACAGGCATTGGCAAGCCACAGGGAGGGGGCCCGGCCCCCAATTCGAATCGGGACCGGTCGTGATATTCGTTCAAAACCGGTGAGTAGTTTGGGGAGGCGGGGGGTTAGGGATCGAGGAATTCGATCGAGGAAAACGCACAGATAGCAGACTTTAAAACAATTAAACATTTGACACGAAGACCTTGTTTTTAGCTTATCACGTCTTATGGACCGAAGCATGTCGCAGTGCCCCTAATTCTGGAATCCTGGCTACGCCCCCGAAAACGGAACTTCCGCGAAAATGTCTTCAATTTTTAGGATGTCAAGGAACAAAAATCTAGAAGCCATCGAGAATTTCAAGCTTGTTATTAGCAGCAAGAGCCGTAGCTAGGGTTTTCGGCGCCCGGGGCAAGGTTAAATTTTGCGCCCCTAAATTTCGGGAATATCATAGTTTGCACCTCTAAATTTCGGTGACGACCTTTTTTTAGTCGTCACACGTTTTACTTGTCCATTTTTCGGGCTGATGACCTTTTTTCCTTGTATTCCGCAGAGCTATTTATTTATTTTTTCACATCCAAAATGCGCCCCCTTCCACCGGTCGGCGCCCGGGGTGGCTTGCCCCTGCCCCCGTAGCTACGGCTTTGTTAGCAGCACGAAAGTAGTCGTAGTTTAACAGTTAACGCCACACTACGGAAAACCTCTGAAGCCTTAGGGTTAGCCAACACATTGGGAGCTTTTTCCCGTGCACTGGGTTTCAAGCTCTGCACAGATTTCAGGGTCGGTCCTCGACTCTTACCTGTATTCTCTAGAACTCGAAAAAGCCCCGAAACAACTACGAGAAAACCTGCCGCTTCAGCAGCAGCAGCAACAACAACAACAGCCTAACACTCGCCTACGCCGACGACGTAGCTAGTCGTTACTACTCGCATCGATGCAACGCTCCTCGTTCGTGATAGAAGACGACATCTCTTGACACGCGTCATCGGGAATCAGCATTCAGCATCTCGTCACCGGCGAAAATGATGTCATGGCCAACAGCGCCGAAGCACAACCTCCCTCCGCCCCCGCCCCTCGCCCCAGCTCCCACCCCGCGTCGCTGTCGGCGCAATGCCTAAAAGTTTACGCACACGATCGTTATCGTGACCTTGACACGACCTGTTTTTCAATGTGTGTTTTTTTTTCTCTCTCTCTCTAAAGGTCGCATGCGCTACTCGCAAACCCAGTCTAAGCAATTTTCGTATTTCCGTCCCCTACTCTTACCGATCCCCCATTTGACAGCATACGTACCGTTGCTATATGCAGCAGAAGGGCGACCGCTGAAATCTACGTGGGTCAGTTTGGTCATTGGTGTCCGCCGCTTGGGGCGCTTTGTAGTTTTTCTCGTCCGATTTCGCCGGCGGTTCGAGATTAACGCATGAGCCATGAGCCGCGTTTTCTGCCCGGCTACGACCTTGCTCTCTTGCGTCCCCCCACGCCGCCGCCGCCGCCGCTTCGTAACGGTGCTGGCGGCCGGCGGCCGGGCACACGGCTACCGAGGCGCCTAGACGGGGTCTCGCTCAAGGCCTTACTTGATCAAAACAACACCGATGGGCGGTGCTAGTGTGTGCGTGTCTGAGGAGATGGACGCAAGACCCACCGCTGGTGCTGCCGCCGCCGCCGCCGCCGCCGCCGCCGAGAGAGGTGGCCTTGAGACGACGGAGCGCGCTGCACTGAAAAACAACTGCCAGAGGTGGGGTGGGGGTGGGGGTGGGGGGTGAAAAAAGTGGGGTAAGTCAGACAAAGAAAGACGGAGCGACAGTGAAAGACAGAGAGAGAGAAAGGCAGAGAAACGGAGAGACCGAGGGACAGAGAAAGTCGAGACAGACAGAGGGACGGACAGAGCGCGACAGTTTAAAAGACGAGACAGAGACAAAGACTGAAAGAGACAGAGAAAGACAGACAGACAGACAGAAAAACAGACAGTGAAATAGACATGCAGACAGAGACAGACAAGAGACAAAGAGATGGAAAGAAACAGAGAGACAGAGGCATACCGACAGACAGACAGAGCGATTAATATTTCAGCGGTGTCGTCGTCGTTGTCTTGTCCTTGACGGTGAGTATAACTCCGGAGCGAGTGGATGATTTTTGGAGCGTGCGTCTGACTGACTCTTCCCGACGTCCGTTGTCGTCTAAACGGCGGCGCGTACGTCGAAGAGTTCGCAGTTAATTATTACTGGCCATTAACTATTTAGGACCGGGGGCCATGCCCAGGGGAGTCTGAGCGGCATCTACAGTCCTCCGGTGCACCCGGCTGCAGCAGGTAGATGGAGGGTCATGTACTGGGATGAAGGTTACGCAAGACGATGCCACCGATTCCACTGTCTCTGTATTATTATTATTATGACCAATGGCGGAGGCTCCACAGGGGATCCGAGGACCCCCTATTGACCCACTCGGCTTGAGACCCCCCACGTAAAAATTTTTATTCTGCGCCTGACGTTAACAATTATGCGATGGCATATTTGTGTGTTTTGTCGTAGTGCTAAAAGGAAATATCGAGCAAAATCCACGCCATTTAAGAATTCTGTACATGGATTCTTAAGTTGATTCTGTTTTGTACATTATGTACATTAACCGAAAAACTATGGATAAAATATATGTAATTGTAGCAGTCTCACAGCAAACAAAATTGGTCAAGAAGGCATATTATATATATATATATATATATATATATATATATATATATATATATATGCATAAATATATAATTTCTCAAAGTCTGTCTGTTCCAACGATTTTAATTATACACCAGATAGAGTCTATATGGTATCTGAAATAGAAGCCAGATCTCAACCATTTTTACACTGTGTGTGCTTCAATATAACGTGTAAGCTGGAGATATCTAGACAATGGTTGCCATGACAACAGTAAGGGTAAACTGGTGGCAAATAGGCTTCATCATGTGAATAATATCATGCTATGTTGGTGGGCGGAGCTTGTTGATATGACGTGTATTCTAATTGCGCCACTCTTGGTGGGCGGGGCCTATGCCCGTTAACAGGTTTACGCATTAATGTCGAATATAACGTTGCCAGAGACGCAACGTCTTCAACGCGAACCTTCGTGAGAAACGCATCAATTAGGCCTATCTATCCCGTCATGATTGACGGCCAAAATTACTAGACATTTTTTCACACTTAGGCCTATACGAAACCTTTAGTTGAATTTCTTACACCCACGGGCAAAAACAACCTAGCCTAGCCTTCCCGTCATGCTTGACGGGCAAACAGATAGTTTAATAATATTTACTTACGGGCGTTTGCGATGTTTTTCTCCTTGAATGTTAGCCTGGTTTTGGGTCAAGCGTTTCCAGTGCGCACCCGTAGGCGATCGTTCGATCATCTCCATGACAACAGACGAGAGGGAGTAATCGGCTCTCACCTGCAGGGCGTAGGCCTATATAGGGCCTATATAGACGCTCACGTCAGGGGTCAGAAAATTAAATTAGCAGGCTAACAAATCCTTAACTAACGAATCATAGCGTGTTATTAACACAAATGCACTTTTCGTGCTTTTACTGAAGCGAACTGGTCATGATGTGTGTCCAAAGTCAACTGACTTTGCCTTAACTCAGTTAAAACTCAGTTTTCTTTTCTTTCAACGCTGATTGTGGCATGCTCGCAGAGTTATCGGCGCCCACTTCAAGTGGCGCCCAAGGCATCTGTCCCACCTGACCATAGGGGCTGTCCATCAATTACGTCAACAAAATAGGGGAGGTGCTTGAAAAAGTTTGACAGTTGTTGACAGGGGAGGGGTAAAGAGAAGTTGACGTCAACAATTTCGTTTTTACAAACAATAAAAAATAGGAAATTTCATGGAATACTATTTATTACAACGGAAAAGAGCCTGACAAGCAAAAAAGGTATCACCACCACATTATGACACTTGATGAACAAAGGAAAAGGGAAAATGTCTCATCGCTGCAAAAATAATAACCTAAACTTTTTAAGGGGACACGTCACTGGTCTTAGTGGGGGGTGTCAAAAGTTTTTGACATAATTATAGGGGGGTCAATGAAAGTCGACAGTTGTCGACAAGGGGAAGTGTCAAACATTGTTACATAATTAATGGACAGCCCCATAGGCCCACCCTAGATGCGCCACTGCTGGCCTAGATGCCCATTTTGCCCACTAATGTATTGATTTTTATGTAGCACACACGCACACACACACACATATATATATATATATATATCCGGCGTGAAATAATTAAAATGAGTAAGGAATAAGCAAAAAAGGTCGTCGCCCGAATTTAGGGGCGCAAGTTTCAAATCTTGCCCCGGGCGCCGAATGCTCAAGGTACGGCTCTGACACGATGTCGGTCACGTGACCAACGGTCGGTCGTTTTTCTCTTGAACAGAACGGTGACAAAGTTTCAATTTCGTTCTCCGACTTCTTGCAGTTATTTAACTCTGATTATTAATATTAAGTATACAAAAGACTTTTTCTATTGAGTATCTGCAGCGATAGGCTATTTTACGGCGTTTCGTATATTTGGTCTTAATTTAGAGGCTTAAGTCTCCTCCAATTCCATATAGGCCTAGTCAAAGAAAGTCCTTCCCGAGCCCCACGGGGCGACGCTGATCTCCGTTTCTATAGCTCTCAGCCAGGCGTGCAATATCACGGATACTGGGCTAGTGCATCGCCGTAGCGTACCTGTTTAACTTATCGCAGATTTTTACCACTGCTACTCATTATACCACCGCCCTCTAGCGAGTAGTAGTAGTAGTAGTAGCAGCAGCAGCAGCAGCAGCAGCAGTAGTAGTAGTAGTAGTAGTAGTAGTAGTAGTAGTAGTAGTAGTAGTATATTCCATGGCAATGCTCTTGGTGTATCATTTGAATGTGCTGATATTTTCATTTCGACTTCTACTTGTTTCGGTCTGTCATTTCTCGCGGCCAATATACAATTTGTGATAAACTTGCTAAAGTTTTTTTAAAAAAATAATAACTATTATAAACCGAAAAATGATTTAATTTCGACCGAACTAGACGCGAATTAAGTTGTATGCATGCAATTTGCTTTGCTACGATGGTCACATGCGAAACAGCGCCGTACAAAACGTGGAGCTCTTTCTCGGGCTAATTAAAGTTGATGTCGACTGCAGAATGCTCAATGTTCGCACAGTAAGGCATCCATCTCTGTGAGAAGAGCAGTGGGCTATTTTTCGAAGTGTCACTCCTGTTCTTGGACGCGTGGATCCATCCATCCATCCATCGATCCATCCAGCCGACGTAATTGGCATCTGCCAAGAACACTCACTGTCCATCCATCCATCCATCTACGTCTGTTCTGTTACCATCGCGCATAGTCCGTTTTCTTCTTCGAAGCTGCGTTCTTGCTTTCCCAGAGCGTAGCCTCTCATGTAATGATGCAGGCGCAGTCCTTGATTTCCTCGACCATCGGCGTCGCCGGTATCAGATTCGGAGACGGTTCCTGATAATTTCCGTCTAAATAAACTCTAAAATAGAACCGTTTGTTAAAAAATGGCTTCTTGAGGCGATGATAGACATACACTCATTTATGACTGAATGTAGCCATGGGGCGCGGCGCGGGGACCCATCACCCTAACAGGGCTGTTACCGGTGGGGAGATTTTTTGCTCCTGAAGAGTTTTTCACCCGATGATGTCAATGCGCCCCCTATTCCGGAATTCTGGCCACGCCACTGCTCTGTGAATGTTCTAATATAGTTACTCTAGGAGTCTAGGGCATCTCTTGGAATAGGCCTACACGAAGATTATTATTATTATTATTATTATTATTATTATTATTATTATTATTATTATTATTATTATTATAAGAGCCAGTCGAGTGGAAGTACATGCCGGACGATGTGAACAAAGCAGCGTCGGTGTCCACTGCGTTTGTCCGTTCGGCTGGACACTGTCCAGTCGCCGTGCATGACGACCGATTCGCCGCCATCTTGGTTGTGCCAGATGTAGGTCAATGGATGCGTCACTGATTCCACGCTTATTATTCGACGATCTAGACATGAAAAATGCACGATATTCAAACTAGGCCAACTTAAAGGAGGTAGGCAAAAGCAAAAATGGAAGTATTTCATAATGATGATGATGATCATGACGATGACGATTATGATGATGATGGTGATGACACTATTACTACTACTACTACTACTACTACTACTACTACTACTACTACTACTACTACTACTACTACTACTACTACTACTACTACTACTACTAATAATAATAATAATAATATATTGTACAGTAACAAGGTTTAAAGTGGTTCGTGAGGGTTTGCCCTGTGTGAGAGCCAGTGCTGTACCCTTCCAATCTAGTATCCTATAGTACAGAGGTTTATTTTGAAGTAATTCACAATCGTAGCCATGACTATCTTCTCGTCCACTTCATTCCATCTGTCCACCACTCTTGCACTAAAAAGTGCTGTTTGCATCTCCCAACCCGTTTCTTAAACAGTTTCTTGTTGTGACCTCTGGTTCCATCATACTGCTTCGTTGTAAGAAAAAAAGAACTTTCTCTTGGCATTTTATTTTTTTAAAGAAGCAATTCTCATGAAGACAAATATGCGGTCGTTCTGGCTTTGACTTCCAGGGGTAGATTAAAGTAAGCGCTTGCCGCAAAAGAAATCTCAGTGAAATTGCGGAAACAAAAGTCAATCAGCAGAATTTGGAAAATTTTTCTGGAAAACTGGAGAAAACAGTCTCTTGTATATACGCAGAATCTGGGAAGAACATAGAAGGTCATGCATGGGTGAAATCTTGCGTCATCATTTCCGAGAGGGCAAAGGTCATTGCTGACCAGTGATCAGTTTGATTTGATTAGTCTGACCAGTGACTACAACATCAATGATTGGAAAACTCTGCCCTGGAGAAAATTGAGAAAAGAGAAAGGTTTCAACCCAACCATGCGCAGAGTGGTGGTATTTGAGAGTCAGGACAGTGAGTGGGGAGGGGGTATCGGCGAAGATTCCATCTCTCCAGTTCCCTCCCCAGTGATAATTTTACACACCCTAGCACCTCCAAACACACACCCCTCCAATTTGAGACCGACACCAGGGCCGTTTCCGGGGGAAAAATTGCCCTTCCCGGAAATTTCAAATTCCCCCGGAAATTTTGGTTTACTACATCAACTAACAGCAGCCCCTAGCAGAATTCTCCCCGGATTTTTCAGTTCCTCCGGGGTTTGTCAGTTCCCCCTCCGGAGTCTAGGAGTCTAGATTAAACACTGCCCAGCACCCCCTCCCCGCCCAATCTCCAATCTGAGGCCCGTGATATCTTTTTTGCTTGTCAGGCTTTTTCGAAAAGGATCGAAAGAATGGACCCACAATATACCGACCCCCCATTTATAATCCTAGAAATAACCCTACCTCTTCCCCTTGCTATTTAAAACTTAGACAAGTCAGCAACCCAGTGACCGGGAATTTTCCGCATCCCCTACAGGAGGCACAACGCCTGTCTCACTTACTGATGCAACTAAGCCACACTTTCGCCCTTTCCCACGTGGCCGTAAACGACTCGTATTCGGCCGCGCCGCTGCACATGGCCACCTTGACCGGGGGCGGTATGAAGGTCTTGTATCCGAAGTCCGAAGGTGTGTCGTAGACAATACGGCATTCTAGGCCGTCGTCATTTATTAGACGGACGTAGGTGACGCGTAGGAAGCGAACTAGGATGCAGCTCTCCACCTTGTCCAGGAAATTCACTCCGGTGTGGACATGATCTGGAAAAAGCGGCGAATATTTGTCAAGTCTGCGTAGGTTTCTAATCTTTGGTTTGATTCAGCAGAAAATAAGAGACTCAAAAGTAAACTTAAGAGAAAGTTTAAACGAAGTGATCAGCAACAAAATCAGAAGGAAAGGTCTTACTCTGTATGGACACGTCACTAGAATGGATGAAAGGAGGCTACTTTATAAGGGGCTATCCATTAATTACGTCAACAATTTTTGGGCAATTTTTGACCCTCTTCCCCTTCGCCAACAACTGCCAAGCTTTCAGTGACCCCGCTATAATTACGTCAAAAACTTTTGACTCTCCCTAAGATCAGTGACGGGTCCCCTAAAAAGTTTCGAAGGTTATTATTTTTGCGGTGATAAAACATTTTCCCCATTTCTTCCTCATAATGTGGCGGCGGTGATGACCATTTTTGCTTATCAGGCTTTTTTCCGTTGCAATAAATAGTATTAAATGAAATTTCCTATTTCTTTAATTAATTGTAAAAATGATATAGTTGTCAATTTTTATTGACCTCCCCCTATCAACAACTGTCGAACCTTTTTGAAACCCTCCCTCCATTTTGCTGACGTAATTAATGGACAGTCCCTACGGCACTTTAAACTAAAATGGAAGGAAAAGGACCAAGAATGAAGATACTGACTGGATGTATGAAGTCAAAAAAGCAAATGCCTCAACGAGCAATCTTCATCTTAAAGCAAAAGGCAAAATTTTACAGATCCGCTAAGTAAGTAGGCCTACGTTATCACGAAGTTCTACTGTCTTAACTGTTTAGTTTAAGTTGTTTAATATATTAGTTTATCTCAAATTATCTGTTGAAAGTCATTTAAAAAACTGGACAACAGATGGATAATATAATTAGACAGCTTGAACAGGAACGCTGTAATTAATCGAAGGGCCCCCATGAGGTCTGACATTTCGGTGGCAGCGTTTTGAAAGTCAATATTTCACCGACGATAAGGCATTTATCTTCACGTTCATTCTATTTATCAAACATTGAACTTAAAAGTGGATACAAAGTTTCATAGCGTAAAGAATTCTTCTGCATACCCGGATGCTTTTTGTAAACTGCTTCAAGGGTTTGAATGTTGGTTATGGATATATGCTGAAATGATAAATAGCAATAATTATAAAATATCAATATAACAATAGTAATAGTAGTAGTAGTGGCAATAGTAGTAGTAGTAGTAGTAGTAGTAGTAGTAGTAGTAGTAGTAGTAGTAGCAGCAGCAGCAGTAGTATTAGTTGTAGTAGTATTAGTTGTAGTAGTATTAGTATTAGTAATAGTAGTAGTAGTAGTAGTAGTTGTTGTTGTTATTATTGTTATTGTAATAGTAGTAATAGTAGTAATAGTAGTAGTAGTAGTAGTAGTAGTAGTAGTAGTAGTAGTAGTAGTAGTAGTAGTAGTAGTAGTAGTAGTAGTAGTAGCAATAAAAGTAATGAACGAATCATCTTGTCTGCTTTAAGTAACTATAATTCTGGCTAGATAATGTAAGCTGGACGTGAACAAACGCTCTCTTAACTAGAAGAAAGCGTTGAACTTAGAACTGTCTTTCGCTTCTGTCTTATTATGTTGTAGCCTTCTTCTGCATAACGTTATGCCGATATCTCTGTCCTCTGCAATGTGCCCTGATATCCCACAACAGTGTTCGTACTCTCACAAGATATCAGCGGGTTCTGACTAATCCCATCCCAGATTTTTCGATTTTTACGGAGTCGGGTGGGTGAAAATCGATTCAGTATCTACTATACTACTCCAATGGAGGTGGGGTGGGGGTCGTTCTCAACCTATATCATCTACCTACAACCCCCGACAAATCTTAAATCTTTCCCACTGGGATGGCTCATGAAAGTCACCAGAAGAATAAAGAACTAGGCATAGATATAAAGAACTACATAAAGAATAAAGAACCACACACACACGCACACACACACACACACACACACACACACATATATATATATATATATATATATATATTCATACAGCATATAAAATATATATTTACAGTAGTCTTCTTCTTGGAAATGCAATAATAAATAATCCAGCCACAACATTTTCTGTCACCTAAATTTACTATCGCAGTATACAATCTGACCACAGCTCCCATAGGACAACTTCGTTTTCCTTTAGAACACGGACCCTGTGAGCTCTTGCTGGAGATTACTCTAAATCACAGCTTCTGACATCGATTCCAATTCCGAAAGATCGCGTCTTTGGCAAAACGTGAAGCCTTTTGCCCAGAAATAACCTTTATGCGCCGCCGAATCTCGGAGGTCTCGCTTTCTTTAAAATTTACGTTCACAGACGGACACATTCTGGGTTTTCTTAATTCCGATCAGTATATAGCTAAAGCCCTCAGAATGTATTGTTGTCGGTGGGGATAAATTTCTAGTCGAAATAACTTTTGTCCGAGCGCCGGGCAACTCAGAACCCAACATTTTTCGAGCTCCGAAATTAGGGGGTCGGCCAGGGACGTCATTTGGGGGTAGGGGCCGTTGCCCCTGATTTTTAGGGGAAAATTTCGCGAATGTTTGTGCGTTTTAAAGTTTTTAAATGCAAATTGACTAATTTGTCTTGTACTACACACCATAAAAAGACTGACAAGCAAAAAAGGTCATCAACTTTTTCGCAAACTTGTCAGGTCGAATGTGTCTTGCCCTACGCCTGGAAAACCGTGAAATGACGTCCCTGGGGTCGACCCTCCCAGTGGGCATTAAGCGTCCAGCACGCCATCAAATAATCGACATTGACTAAAGCGTTTGATGTCATTTGTGCTTTCTCTGTTCCTGTAATCCGGTTCTGGAATTATCTGCCGGAACAGGTCCGCCAGAATGAATGTCTTTCAACCGTCCGGTCTAGACTAAAAACTCATCTATTCTTGATTTCATATGGCGCTCCTTAGCCGTAACCAGCAATTATGAACTGACCGTTGAACTTGAACCCTCAACTTAGAACGACCACGGACATGATTTATTACTACGATTCTCAATCTAAAACGACCATAGAAAATTGATGCAGCTGCTGCATCAAACATATGGCGCTAAATGAGTTTTATAACTGATTGAATGATTGATTGATTATTTTGAAGTTCAGGGCTTTAGCTGCCCGCGAAGAGATCAAGAGTGTGCCCGCATCACATACTTTGGCGATTCTCAGCCAGTCTCTGACTTTCCTCATGGCCGTCACCAGAGGGCAGTACTTTGGATAGAGACTGTACAGATGGGGACCGTGCTCGAAGTCCGGAAGAAAATCCTGCGCACCTGGAAAACAAAATAGAACATTCGTTAGCATTTCGCGCGACCCTGGTGCTATGAATAAGTGAATGACTCGAATGAATTAATTAATTAATTACTCAAATGAACGAATGAATTTATTAATTAATTACTCAAATGAATGAATGAATTAATTAATAAATAACACAAATGAATGAATGAATGAATGAATGAATGAACGAATGAACTAATGAACGAACGAATGAATGAATGAACAAAATGAACAAAATAAATAAATATATGAATAAATCAATAAATAAATAAATGAATTGACTAACTTATTTGAATGACTTGAATTTAATGACTTAATTAAATGAGCAAATGATAAATGAATGACTTAATTAAATGAGCGAATGATAAATGAATGAATGAATGAATAAACGATCGAATGACTGAATGAATGCATAAATGGATGACTTGAATGACTGGATTGAAAAAATCAATCAAAGTCATCTGTTAGCTCATGAGTTATCGAGTAGAATTATTCATCGAGCAGCAGCTATGTTATGAAATCAAGATATCTGAGCTAAAGACATTGCTAGCAGGGTTATTTCTAGGATTATCAATGTGGGGTGTCGGTAAATTATGGGGGTCCGCTGCCAAAAAAGTATGACAAGCAAAAAAGGTCATCCGATACCTGAGGTTGGAGAAAGGTGTTGGGGGGGTGTCACTCTCAAATTGAGGGGGTGTTAGTGGTTTTAGGGGTGTAAAATATCCCTGATTGCTAGTTTTGTCAGAACCGATTAGTTCCTCTTCGGGTGCTCCGTAGCGGAAGTAGATACGAGTGATGTAGATAACGTGTCTTAGATAGTCGTCTGGAAAACACGTCTGGTCGGGATTAACTTCCGGTCTCCTTCGGTAGGCAATCGGAAGCTTGATCGGCACCGTTTCAATTGTCACTATTTTACCTAAAAACAGACAGGCGTAATGGTAGCAGAGTTCAGGCGCTTGATGGGCATCGTCCTTTAGAACTGAACACAAGACTGGTCTGTCTATATTATCACCTGCAATGCACCTGAGTTCTGCGCATGAAATTGAAATAAGCATCAAAACTAGTGCCATAAAGTGCAGTTTTGTTATTATTATTAAGCTTATTAGCAGTAGTAGTGCTGGTAGTAGCAGAAGAATTAATAATAATAATAATAATAATAATAATAATAATAATAATAATAATAATAATAATAATAATAATAATGGGGTAGTAGTAGCAGCAATAACAACAGTAGTAGCAGCAGTAGTAGCAGCAGCAGTAGCAGCAGCAGCAGCAGCAGCAGCAGTAGCAGCAGTAGTAGCAGCAGCAGCAGCAGCAGCAGCAGCAGCAGCAGCAGCAGCAGCAGCAGCAGCAGCAGCAGCAGCAGCAGCAGCAGCAGCAGCAGCAGCAGCAGCAGCAGCAGCAGCAGCAGCAGCAGCAGCAGCAGTAGCAGTAGTAGTAGTAGTAGTTATAGGCAATAGTAGTAGTAGTGGCAGTACAGTAGTATGTAGTATACCCTCGAGAGGATTTTCAGTGAGATAAGCGTCGATTGCAGCGTAGGTTTCTGGTAGATTTTCGTAGACGGGATATTTTCCCGAGGCGTCGACGCATCTCGGAATGACGTTTAGGTAACCGACTTCGACCGGAACAGCGTTGTGTCCGGTCGCCTCTTCGTCCGTCTCCAGATTGTTGACGTACCACAATCTTAAAGTAACAGACAGATGTTCAATTAGCGCGAGCGGCATACTCTTTCCACAACACATCCTCCGGAACATAAGCGCAGACTTGAATGAAAAGTTGGGGGCCAACGCCATATATCTACCCTTCCCTCCCCTTTTAAGGGTCTAGCCTCTCAAAAAGTGTGGGCTCGAGCCCAGAGGCCTATGCATAATGCCTATGTATATGCATAAATATGCCAATGTATATGCATCAACAGACGTTTATGTATATACCTCCAAATCAGGTAGATTTTATCAAAGCTAATGTCGAGTATCGACCGACTGTAAAAGTACATAAATATTCGAGAATAGAATACCACAAAAGTTACAAAACAAGTCAATCAAAATATTAACCAACACAAGTAATTAAATGCAATGTCATAACAGAGAGTCGTGGCAAAAATTGAATTCCTATTATAATTATTTATAATAAACGAACGTGAACATATAATTTCACTCGATGCATGATTAAACCTGCAGTCTTAGAAGCTCGACTGGTCAATAAGCCTTGACTATGTGACCCAAAGTGGCGGTTCCAGGATTTCTTGGTGGGAGGATGAAATGAATTCATAGGAAGTTAATTGGGGGGAGGAAGAGAAGGGAAAATCAATAAACTTTGCCGAAAAGGCTGACAAACGGGAATTTTCCCTATATTTACTTCACTTTTACCAAAAAATAGGTTGACAAGCAAAAAAAGTCATCGGCAGTTTTCCCCTTATTATTACTAGACTTTTACCCCAAAATAGGTTTCACAAGCGAAAACCGAAACCCGGAAGTCCGGTGGGGGATGCATCCCCACTCATCCCCACGTATAACTGCCACTGGTGATTCATCGAATCTTGATGATCGAATTGACCATCTCTGGTGGACAGAACATCACCTATACTGCTTCTTCCTTACTTACCTAAGGCCTTTGATGTAAAGCGCTTGACACGCTCCGGTTGGAGTGAACATGACGGAATTGGAAAAGAGTTGATCGAGCGAAGTCACTTTCTTCTCGATCGTCTCGCACTTGACGAGTTCGATATCAACATTCTCCAGCAACCAGTTGTTCGCCTTAGGTATTAAAGAGCTGCTCGAAAACACATCGACACAGAACTGATATAGCTCAGAGGCGTGGTCAGGTTTTGGCAGCAGGGGGAGCGGCGAGCTTATTAAAAAGGCGCCATATTTTCAATCCACACCAAAAGGACGCCCTAGCTAATTTCAAGAAAGATTAAGCGCATAAGAATAAGCAGCTACTGCTGTACTACTTTCCGGGGCGCTGTATAGGTTTACGAGATTTTACTTTACTTACTTTTACTTACTACTGATATAACAATAATTCGTATTAGTAATTCTAATAATAATAATAATAATAATAATAATAATAATAATAATAATAATAATAATAATAATAATAATAATAATAATAGTGTGATTTTAAGTGGTTTAGGAGGCTAAGTAGGCCTAATCCTGTGTGAAAAATTCTGAACCGTTAATGAGACTTTCTGATGGAATATATACCTCTCTCTCTTTCTCTTTCTCTTTCTTTCACTTTCTTTCTCTCTCTCTCTCTCTCTCTCTCTAATTCTATTTCTCTCTCTTTCTCTTTATCTCATACATTCTCTCCTCTTTCTTTTTCTTTCTTTCTCTTTCTCTTTCTCTTTCTCTTTCTCTTTCTCTTTCTCTTTTCTTTCTTTCTTTCTCTCTTCTCTCTCTCTCTCTCTCTCTCTCTCTGTGTTAGATTTTCTAAATCAATGTAGCTCGTAATAGACAAAATACGAGTTTTCCATTGCCGGATTTTCCTACGTATAGTCTTCCTTCGTTGCATCGGCTTCAATCATGATTGCAGAACCCATGTCGTGGTTACGACCTTGACATGACCTTGGCCCAAAAATCATAAACGGCTCACAATTACGCGAATGGGGACTGCTACGGGACAAATTCGCAAAACCGCTTCTGCGAGAAAATTGGCAATTTTAAAAGCAATACAACTGAAAACTCAATCTAGATTCAACTCAGATAGGAAGCGACTAGAATACACTGATTGGGTTCTACCTAGGAACTCTAGATGGACACTAACGTCATTTGCTCTATATACATTTGCTCTAGTTATATATATATATATAACTAGCTGTTTGCCCGTCAAAAATGACGGAGGAGATTGGCTATGTTCCTACGCGACATTTTGTAAATGTTCAAGCATTTTGTTCAATGATTTGTCCTTGATCGGAACTTGGCTTGGTGAGCAGTTTGATGTTCGGCGGGACTCCTTGCTCGCAATAGCGCCACAAATCGTTGGCCATGAGAAAAGACTGGCTCGCTTAAATAAATATAGGCTATTTCTGCACGTAAAAATGTTTGCCCTTGCGACTTGTTGATGGTCATCGCAAATGCAGGGAGGAATAAGAATTGGGAACTATTGGATATCTGAATTATGTCCGTCAGTGATTTCCATTTTGTGTGGAGTACATGTATATGGAGAGAGAAGGAGAGAGGTATGCGTGACGTAGTAGATAAGTGGAGGAGAGAGAGTGGGGATGGAATGGGGAAGAGGAGGTAACGGGGAGCGATATAAAGGAATGAGAGAGGAGGTATAGGAAAAGGACGGAGAAGAATGATTAGAAAAATGAAGGGACCAAAGCACACGCAAAGTTATAGAACTACAATATATATATATATATATATATATATATATATATATATATATATATATATATATAATATATATATATTGCCCAACAACGATTATAAAATAACAATAGCGCATCGTCCAATTAAAACGGCGTTACAGGGACAGACATTAGGAAATTATAAGTCTATATAATCTATAATTAATTTATTTCCCCTCTACGCTTACATTTATCAGTTCTTTTTCATTCAGCATTGAAGAATGCCAGGCCCTCGTTAAACTCTTTTTATTCCAATCAAATCCGATCGGAACAACGTCCAAATATCCAATATGAGACTCAGTTAATGAATGTCACAGCCGCTGTCGTCATCGTCGTCGTCGTCGTCATCCTCCTCACGAAGCGTTTAAAACTTCACACAATATCAGGACACGTTTCAGACAGCACTCGACGCTTTTCCCACCCACCCCACCCCACCCCCACCCCACCTAACCTCGTGATTAAACGCCCGAAATTCCGTAGGCTCGTGCTGCTGGCGTTCAATCGGGGATTCCGAAAACGGATCGATATTATAGGAGATTGGCCCCGGTTGGTATCGCTACAATCGGCAGACGATTTATGAAAACTGCCAGAGATTGATAATTTTCTTGTTTGCCGCGTTCGCGTCAGAAAAATACGGTGCCCGCGAACGGACGGACCGTGCGAGGGTGTCGAAGGGCTAAACGGCCGGCAGTTCGGCCGCCGCATCGATCGGCCGGCCGGCCGACCGGGCCGGCCGTGCGCTCCGTTTGTTGCACACGTTCGGGAAAACGTTCTTCCATTAGACGGTCGCTGGCCGAATCGCGCAGTCCAATGGATAACATTGTTCGTTTCGATGTGTGTGTGTGTGTGTGTGCGTGCAAACGATATGGTGTTCGATGCAAGTGAATGCATCGGAATTTTGTCTTTATATTTACAGTCGACGGTACAATAGTGCTTGGAGTACAGGCTTATTTCTAGGATTATCAATGGGGGGTGTCGGTAAATTCTGGGGTCCCCTGTCAAAAAAGTCTGACAAGCAAAAATAGGTCGCCCCGTAGGTGATATGGGGAGGGGGTGTTGGGGTGTCGGCATCAAATGGGATTTGGGGAAGGTGTTAGGGGTGTAAAAATATTCCTGGTGAGGTAGTCAGGGGTCAAAGGCATCTGGAAATTGCTCCTCGAAATGCATCCTCGAAAATGTCTCATTTCACCTTGCTAGTTATCTCGTTGACTAATTCACCTCGGAATTTCCAACCACCAATCCACTCCATGACACCGAAAGTTTATGGCCTGTGAGCCGCTAATGATAACGCACTATTGTGCAGCAAGTTGTCTATAAGTAAGTAAGTAAGTAAGTAAGTAGGCGAATTCTCGTAGATTTATATAGCGCTTTGAAAGTAGTACAGTTGTAGCTGTTTATTCTTGTGCGCTTATGTCCCGTATATCCTCAATTTGATGACTGCATTTGCTCATGTCAGTGACCCTTCACAAATTGTACCGTTGTTACAAATCTATATATTGCCTAGAAAGCGTATTTTAAAGAAGAAGAAGAAGAAGAAGAAGAAGAAGAAGAAGAAGATCGTGACTATCATCAAACAGTAATAACAATGATATTATCAATCCAAGGATCCGAATAAATGGTTGTGACTTGATATACGCGATTTTGGATCAAACAAATTTTCAGCTTCCACTAGAATGAATCCCCAGTCCTAGGCATGCAGCCATTCAGAGCTGTGTAGGCACTTTGTTATATACAGTATGACTTCGATATAACGGACTCAGTTATATATACAGTAGCGTATACTCGGTTGTAACGTACTGCAATGTAAGGTCCCGCGTGATGCGCTACCGTATTTGGTTGTATTGAGTAAGTCTTATAACGTACCTCGGATATAGCGTGCTAAATTTTACAGGCAGTCCATAGGCGTCAATCCATAGGGGGCCCGTTATCACATAACGTTGGAGACAGAACGTTGGAGACTTAACGTTGGAGACATAACGATGGAGACTCCAACGAACTTGGAGACATAACGTTAGAGACATAACGTTGGAGACACACACACACACATATATATATATATATATATATATATATATATATATATATATATATATTTATATAAGTCGTGAGTGACCAGGGCAACGAGAAATGCCAGCATCAGCTTTTCATGTGCCTAACTTCAAAGGTTTGGCCTCCCCCAATATTCTAAGTGGATCGACGCCTTTGACAGACACGCTAAGTATCATTAACCGTGGGCTCAGCGTCCGTTGGTGTAATGATGCCATCTCCACAGTTTTCTGCCATTCTTTCCTGTCCGTTGCTCTGTGACTCAGATCCAGTAAGCCTAAACTGCTTCCAAACCATTCTTCAATACCATCACACCATTCCTTGTGTGGTCTCCCTCTCTTGTTGTCACCCTTAATTATTCCAAACATTAGAGCCTTGAAAAGAAGAATCAAACATATACTTTAGAGTTTGTTGCTATTATTATTATTTTTTATGTCTGCTTTCATTTTGAATATGTGTCCAAAAATACAGTTTCCTATGTTTTACTCTTTGTTTTCACTAATTGTTTTGCAGCATGGTTTATAATAATAATAATAATAATAATAATAATAATAATAATAATAATAATAATAATAATAATAATAATAATAATAAAGATTCTAAACAAAAACTTATTTATCCTTACGTGTGAACATCGATGGAGCTCGGGTGGTGTATGATTGGTCCGTACGTTGGAATTTCTATTTTTAGCGCTGGATGATTTGTGGTTTCGCTCTATTCGCCAGACGACCTCAGTGGCAGCAACGTCACGCGAACAGACGACACCAGACGACAGACGAACATTCTTCTTCCGTGTCGCTTGTCAGGCAAAGGTTCACTTCCGTTGTCGTGACGACCAGCCAGCGCGGGAACGGGGGGTGGCGGTGAGGGTGTCGGGAAAACTGCGAAACCGGGGACGGGTGGAGGTGGGGGGTTCGAAAAAGAATTGCCCGGAAAAAACCCGATGGAAAGTTCTTATTATTGGCAGTAAATGGCGACGTGAAATCGTAGACCGGCGGGGACGCTCGCAGTAGATTGGTTGGTGTCGCCCGCGAGAGGTTAATACGGCGTAAGAACGTGTGCGAGGCGGTTGTGGGGGGAGGGTGTGTGTGTGTGAGCGGTGTTTCGATGAGGGGAAACTCGCTATTCCGATCCTGGTCGGATCAGGTCGCGGGGTGGGGGGAGGGGGTATTGAAGCGCATGATCAAAGATGGTCATCTCGGGGAAATGCGATTAGGTGGAGCGTGGAGATTTTGCAGTCGACCTCCGTGATGAAAGAAAAAATCTTGCCCCCTCCCACACCCCACGAAGAGAGAAAATATTTTCCCCCAGCTCTGAAAAACTTCGCACGGTTGATTTCGACGAGGATTATTTGCTGGAGCGATAGGTCTTGTCATAGGATCACTGCTATCGCAAGACCACATTGATTGATACCTTATTGTCGATTGAAATGAATATGAATTTATTCTGCTGTATTCTGTTCCAGATATAGTTTCTAGCCTTAGAAATGAAATTCTACAGAAGAGTAATAAGTATCGATTGGGACCAGAACATAGAGATGCGAGATGGAATTAAAGCCAAAACTAACGTCATGCAAATGCGGATATGATGAGGGAAATTGGATTCTTTTGGACACGTATGCAGGATGGATGATAGACTTTCTCAGGAGGTCATACTTGGGAACTATGGACGGTTACGACTGAAGAGGCAGACCAAGAAGAGACTGGTTAGATGACATCACGGATTTGGGACATACTGATTTCATACCATAACAAGAGAAATACAGAACCGCCTAGGAATAAGGAGCTACTCTACTTCGGTGTTGCGTTTGAAAGCGCTATAGAAATTAACGAGATTTTACTTACTTACTTATACCTTCAGCGTCACGGCCGTCACCGCCTCTTTATTCTGGATATTGAATTCTTGACGACCTTTCCTCTAAGGAAAAGAACTACTTTTCTTGGTGAGTGGGTGGTCGGGAGAAAGGCAGGGGCGTAGCCAGGAATTTGATTTGAGAGAGTATAAACGTTTGGGGGGTATAAACCTTAACTATAAACCATATAAACTACAAATAACCACATATAAATAACACAAAAATCTCTAAGGTAGACTGATTGGGGGTATATATGCCGATATACCCTCCATCGCTACGCCCTGGAGAAAGGGGTCTCCTGAACTAGATAGATTGATTGATAATGATTCTCTCTCTGGATATTTTCGGGTGTCGACTTCTACTCGGTGCCCCTGTTTTGATTCGCTCGAATGAAGCGATCTCGGCCAATGGCATTTCGTTATCGCAATGTGTTGTACGAGCGATTAAGGCGATCGGCGCGTCTCTCAGCCAGTGTGTCATCCATCTTGCCTTTCCATGGAACGGATTAAGCGACGCGGCGTTTGGCAGGCACGTCACGTAATTCGCGTCAATATTTGCTGCGATATTTATGGAGGCAAAAATCTGCTCCGTGCCAGACCGCGCTAATGGTTCGAAATCAGGGAGGCGCTGGGAGGGTGCGCCCGCCCCCCATTCCTGCTGGGATCCAGTGGTGTATCGTGAGGGCCAGGATGTGGATGCCCCGGATGATATTTTGGGGAGATATTTTTAATGAAAAAAATTAAAAGCAAGTAATGATGAATTATAGAATCTGTCTAGATGTGATTCAAAAAGAAGAACTTGCAAGTACTTTCTGGAAATTGCACGGAAGATTAGTAGGATTGCACTAACGGAACGAGAATGATAACGTTTTCTGCTTGTCAAGGCAATTTTAGAGACAAATTAGAGGCGCAATCCCTCTTTTTGACCATTGCTGTCAACCTATGCTACGCCCCTGACTGTGATCGACTGTGGGATTTGCCCAAAGCCGTTGTCATTATGGGGAGTCTGAATTTTCGAAGGGCAAACAACTCCTCTCCTTGACGACTTTTTTCGGTCGTCGGAATTTTTGACCCAAGATATACTGCATACCAAGCGCCTAAGAATAAGCAGCCATTGCGGTACTGCTTCGATAGCGCTATATAAATCCACGAAATTTTGTATCTTACTTACTTAATTGCATAATTTATATGAAGCAATATATTGTTTTCGAAAATTCAGTTGCAGGCCCCGTCTGGTTTTGTGTTGCCAAACGTTCCAGCATCTCCGACAGGGATATTTCTAGGATTGTGAATTTGGGAGGTGTCGACCTCAAATTGGGTGTGGGGGGGGTCCAGAGCTAATTAGTATGCATTTTGTATGCATACCATTGTCACATTACCAAATTGGGGGGGTATCGACCTCAAATTGGGGGTGGGGTGGGGGCGTTAGGGGAAGTGTAAAAATATTCCTGATCTCCGAGCAGGGAGTCAGCAACCATTAATAAGTTCGTCTACAGAAGAGCTTCTTTCACGCATTCTGACAATATATACAGAGGCGTAGCGACGGGAGGGAGGGGTATATCAGTATATGCAATGGTGAAAGTCAGCCGATGCGCGGCGGAGCTGAGCTCCGGCAACTTTTTGGACCATGAAAATTTTTTCCTATAATTTTTCAATATTTGTTCCAATATTATTGTAAAAGTGCCGTGTGCTTGTTTGAAAAACTATTAAACTAAGATTTAACAAGCGCTATAGAAGTTAAATGATGGCTGACCATAGTTCGCTACTTTAGATATTATTTAGCTTTAACGAGAGTGCGCGTACAAAAGATACCACTGCTATACTTAACACACCTCAGCGCCAAGAGAGCTCCTGCACCTTTTTTACAGACTTTCTGCACTGAGTATATATATATATATATATATATATATATATATATATATTCTTATTTATTTCCTTCCGTCTTTGACAAATGGGTCTGAACTAGTTCCATTCAGTTCTAAAAGATGCTGCTCTTGATCAATTGGATGAAGTTCAAGAAAACCTCCTGCATCCTATTTTAGTTTTTATCCATGTTTTTCTGGTCTTCCTTTTGAAAAACCTTTCCCTTCAAATAATTGTATAGTGCATATTTCTTTGCAAAGTCTTTCTTCCTTCATTCTTTCAACATGAAAACCATTTCAGTCTTTATTTCTGTATTTCGAGTATCGTTATTTTTGCTTTTATTTTCTTTGATCGTTTCATTTCTTATTCTTAAAATTCTGCTGACTCCTGCAATTCCTCTTAACCAGTTCATTTCTGCAGTCATTAATCTTCTTTCGTCTTTCTTCTTTATGGTCCAGCATTCTGATCCATATAATAGTATTGATTTGATCAGTGTATTATATAACCCTTTTAGTTTTGTTTTCAAGTGATATTTGATTGTCTTTCCATATCTTCATGAAGTTTTCCATGTGAAAAATCTGCAGTGAGAGTCCAATTCTCAGCACTTATCAGGTTATCATTTCTTGTATTCTGTGCCATTTTCTTCTGTCAGTACTGATCCTAGGTATACGCCTTTTGCAGATACTTGTTCTATTTATCCTCCTTTAGTTTTAGATTAACTTCCCTTCTTGTTCCCAACGAGTGACCATTGCTTTAGTTTTCTGTATATTTATTTTTAGCCAAACTTCTTCTCCGGTGCTGCCAACTTAGATTTCATTGGTTAATTTTTGTAGGTGATCTGCTTTTGTTGTTATCACATCTATGTCATCTGATAAACCTTAAGTTATTTATTGTTTGTCCATAGGCTATTTTAATCCATCATCTTCTTCTTTTTGTTTTTTGATATTGCTTTTTGCATCACTGCAATAACATCTAGTATTATATTGAATAGCAGTGGAGATAAGGGACATCCTTGTCTGCTTTAGAAGAGTTTGAAATGTTCCAATTGTTATCTCAAACCATTCTGTTAGTTCCCCATTAATTTTCACTCTGCTCATTGTTTTACTGTATAAGAAAATTTTTATGAGATTCTACTAGTTCATCTGGAACAAATACCAATAGTGCTTCAGTCTTACATGCATTGATTAGATCTTCATGCTGTATGCTGTCAAATGCAAACTTGTTTGAAGTCAATGAACAAGATTGTGGTATATGTTTTTCTTATTTGTTTATGGACAATATTTTTCTACTATCCTTCAAGATGAGTTGCCATGTATTTGATCAATTTACTCCTTCCCATTCTGAAGCTGCAGCACTGCTTGTTCCTTTGTCAATATTTTTCTTCTTAGTGTTTGAGTCTTTGTTCAATTTAGAATTTGTATATATTTTCCCTGGTATACATATAAGTAAGCTTATTCCTCTATAATTATTGCAGTTTGTTTTATCACTCCTTTTATGTATTGGTACTATTATGACTTTTCCCCATTCCTCTGGTGATTTTTCTTCTTCAAGTTATATTTTATTGCATAGGTTGTGGAATATATTCACTGTAATTTCCGGATTAATCCTGCATTTGTAGCATTTCTGTTGTTATCATATCTGTTCCTGAGATTTTCTAACTTTCAATCTTTTTAACCTGTGACCTTTATTTCCATCTTCTGTAAAGTTTTATCATTTCTTCTTCATCATTCTCTTCTCTGTTCTCCTTCATTTTGTTGGTGTATTTTCATTGTTATTTCCTGCTGTGTTGTATAATTCTTCAAAATAGTCTTTCCATCTTGTTATTATGTCATTTTTGGCAAAAATACTTTACCATTCTTGTCTGTTATTGTGGTTGTCTTCAATTGGATTTGTTCCAGATAATTCTTTGATCGTCTGGACAATTCGATTTGAGTTGTTGAGTATGTTTGACCGTTCTAAAATTTTCCAAGTATCCAGTTTTTTTGCACTCTTTATATTTCCTTTTTATTTTTTTTATTATATATATATATATATATTATAGTATAGTATATATATATATACCAATGTGTTTTTTAAGATTTTCAACGTTTTTTAAGATTTATACCCCCTCCCCGCAATCACATTATAGCCCCCAAATCAAATTCCTGGCTACGTCCCTGAATATATACATTTAGAAATGAGTCACGTGAGCAACAGACAACCGATGGGTCCCCAGACGGGCGCAGCTTAATCTCGGAGACCGGTCTCTGCCGACGACATCTTATCGGTCAGATCTCAATATTCGAAACGGCTTCGGCGGAGCTTTAACGGGACGCACGACTGTCTGCCGTGCAGGATTTTCTCGTTGAAAAAGCAACGACGGCAGTCTCTCCGTTTCATCGAATGTGAACATCGACAACAGGAAAACAAATTAGAAATGACCGTGTATAGGTTTCACTGGAGAACTCGGAAACATTCGAGAGAGAAAAATCCCCAACGCTAATGCAATTTGAATGAGGGGCCGTCCATAAAATACGTCGCGCGAGCGACGGGGAAGAGATCTAAGAATGTGCGACAGTTTGTGACATGGGTGGGGAGGGGTGGGGTAGAGATCATTGTGACAAGGGGTAAAATCTGTCGTGCTGGGCTGAACACAATTATGTTAGGGCACGAAGTGAAGATAGATCTGTTCTGATATTCTTCTTAACCAATAATATATAGTCTATATTATCTAAATACGAAAAACATTGCGTCATGGTCCTATAATTATATAATTAGCAACATCGCAATCGAAACATGCAACACACTGTAGTATGGTAGTATGTCAACATACTGTAGTCAGCCGACAGAACTGAACAAGAGTCCATAATGATTTAACAGGTGGCAGTGGCGGCTCCAGAATTTGGCAAGTTGGGGGGAGCGTTGGGGTGGCAACTTCTAAGCATGGGGGTGCAACCATTTGCAACCATGTAGTTTGTTGATAGGTATGGGGTCAGCATTTGATAGGGGGCACGGGCTCCCCGAGCAAGCCCTATGTGGAGCCGCCACTGACAGATGGCAGCGCTTGTTTGAAGGAAGGACTGAAACCAGACTGATCACGTGGTTTTGAATTCTATGCCGAAACGTTTGAACGAGGACCAATGTTTCTTTATATGATATGTATTTCTAAGTAGCCTGGAATGTCTCTACAAAATAACTGACTGACCGAAATGTAATGTAAAGCAACTCTGAATATTTTTATAGCGCCTCTATTGAGGAGTAACTCAGAAGCGCTCTCGCTGCGATCACTGCATATACAGGGTGGCGCAAAAAACCGAACTAGTCACATTATTTTGGTTTGCATTTGATATAGTTCGTTTTTATGCGCCACCCTGTATTGACAAAGAGAGGACCATAGAATCAGCAGTTGTTGATTAATTATGTACGCTGGGGTCAACACAACTGATCTTCACTACTCAGCAGTATTAAATGAACTTTTCAGCGGGAATAAAATCGACACAATGACGTTCTCTTAACGACATTTTCCGTTTGTAATTCAAACTGGAGTATATCTGAGGTAGGGAATCTGGGGGAAAATACTGGGAAACCGTCAGAAAATTGCGCTAAATGATTACAGCAACTGGCCTCGCTCTGGTTCTCCCACTAGACGAAGATCACCCCCCCTCCCGCCGCCCCCACTATACTAGCCATCACGCCGCCGACTTTCAGGATGAATTTACCGACCTATGCTGCAGTGCCTGTCTTTTCCTGGCATTCCGCGGCAGTGTTCGCCTCGATGCATGACAGCGTTAATTTGACGAGATCACCTTTGCCCGAGCAATGACATTGCTGGCAATGACAGGCAGAACGGATGCCAAATTGATAGCCGATATATGAGGCGATTGCTGGGAAATTGTGAAGAACGAAGAAAGAACATAAATGACGCGGAACGAAAGGAAAAGAACCTGGGTAGATAAAACAAGCACAAGAAAGGTGAATAAATTTTTTTAAAATAGACAAACAGAAGGTATGAAAGAAAGAAAGAATTACACGTATTGACTTATTCACTTATTCACACAATGACTTACTTATTCACTAAATGGTCCGATGATTGAATCAACAACGAACTAACGATGTGATGATGTAATGGATTGATGAAAGGACGAATTGATGAACGAATTAAAACACGAAAGAATCCAGAAATGAAAATGAATTAAATTAAATTCGACTTAATCAAAGTGTCATGTTTGGCCAATAAATCATGGGCGTCCGCAGAAATTTTTCCAGGGTTGCAAAACAAAGTCCTTGACGAAAGAAACAAGTAATTTTACTTTTTTATGACTCTACAATTTTCCAGCGGGTTCAATTGCACCCCCTTGCACCACCCTCCGGACGCCCATGCAATAAATAAACCTCAGTACTCAGTTTCATCGCATAGTATGCAGGCGCATATTATAGGCTGATCGCATCAGAGTCAAGTCACTGGAGAAAACGGAAACTAGATAAGCAATTGCTTTTTAAAAATCTACTTGTAACTAGGAACTTTGTTAATATTAAAGAAAACTCTTCCCATTTGTATCACTGTTCACCTCGACACGCGCACTATTTTATGTCGAAATAATTCTATGCTGGCGTTTCATAAAAAATCCATAATTACTTACAGTACATTGCTGCACCTCGTAATAACGAAAACCATTTCCTCCCAGACGGTCAAAGGGTGGAATGCCCCCATCGCATACCACCAAAATTTCCAATTACATAAGAAAAGTCAGAAATGATAAAGTCATGCCTTACGATCAGTCTGTATTTGATAAATTTTCAAAAAAATCTTTCTCACGATCGAGGAAATGTTATGAGGTGATGCGCGGTGGTAATGTCCGTTACTCGAGGAAACACCATTTCGTCGGAATCGTTCGCCTAGAAGAACTCATTGGGTGGCAAAATGGCAGTTTCTTGAGCGGAAATCAATTTTCTTTACGCCCTTTTTGATAATATTGCAATCTTGACATAAACATTTTCGAAGACTATTCATCGACCGTTGGTTAAAAGTGGGAGCCGTTGGGGAGGGGGGAAGGCACCCTCCATGCTTGGGGCCAACTATTTTTCGTAAATCTTCGACTAGTCTAGTTGCTTAGAATGAGTGTTCTAAAGTATGGGGGCCACTGGGAACCAGAGACGTCCATGGGTTGGATTGGGTCGGAATGATTTGGGTCAGACTTTTCCAAATTAATGGTGGGTTGCGTCAGGAAATAAGCCATTTTAAAAGATATTGTAATGTATATTTGATAACTGACATCTACACATTCAAATTATCTAATCTAATCTTAAACTTCTATAGCGCCACTTCATAAATGCACAGTAGCATCAGCCGATGGCACACCCTATCAAAATCATTAAAGATCCAGAGGTCAAATCCAGGGAATCCGGACGGACAAACGGGTGACAGTCTACGGTAGATAAGCCAGATCAAAAAAGATGGGGTTTTGACCTTGTTCTAAACATCTGTAATAATGTAATAAGTATTCACATTGAAGACAACCTATTGGCGCATTTGCATAATACCATGTTACACATTGCGTTTAAACAGAAAGAAGGAAAATATTTTATTAAAATAATGCGCTAAAATTTCTAGATATTCGATGAGAATATAGCTAGTAGAATATAGCTAGTAGTTCCCAGTGTCCCCCATACTTTAGAGCACTCATTCTAAACTATGATCAGTTAGTTGCTAGATTCTTTAACTTTTGAACTTTATGGCCTGTGAAATCGCTGGCAAATGTTTTGTGTCACTCCGCTGACAATGTTTGCGAGAAGCTCGGCATCAATTTTTCATGGCCGGGTCTTTGCGAGAGATCAGCGACAACGCTTTTAGGTTTTCCCTCTGACCATCGAACGCTCCATGTCAAGCACTCTGAAGAAACTTATCAGATTATGATCTGATTCACCTCTGGGTGGGTGGGAGACTTTCTGTCCCCGGCCGGCCGTCCAAAAATTAATGTCGTTCACCTTTCCGAGGATGACGACTTTTCTTAGAAAGCTCGTCGCCGCGACGTTTTATAGCATGGTCCGGCGGTAATGGAGACGGAAACCGTGAATAATGCATCGCAATTACCGCTGCCCGTTTTATCGTCGCCGTTTCGATGCCGGGCATTGTGCAGGCGCCGGTGCAATTTCGGAGTGCAAAGTCGTCACGTGATGACTGACTGCGTCGTCTGTTGTTTTTGGGGAGGCGTCTCGCGACTCCACTCCACGCAGCGCGAGAACAACTCTGTGGGGGGGGGAAGAGGCAAGAACCACGTGCGACTGCGTTGCTGATAACATTGTTACGGTTTTGGGCACGGAAGAAATCGCACCAGACGCCAACGCGTACGGCTGTGTGGAGGGCGAAGTTATGAGTTCACAGCGAGGCTGCCACGTCGAATACAGCGCCCGAAGTTAACGACGACGACGACGGCGGCGGCGACGACGGCGCCCCTTTCAGGATTTTACGACACTGTTGGGATCATCGTTGTACGGCCAGCTTCTCTCCTCTCCTATTCCCTTTCCACCAGGTCCTCGCAACCCTATCCTCTTCCATCAACCGAGTCCTCGATCCCTGCCTCTATCTCTGTCTTTCTGTCTTTCTGTCTGTCTTTCTGTCTCTGTCTCTCTTTCTTTCTGTCTCTGTCTCTGTCTGTCTGTCTGTCTGTCTGTCTGTCTGTCTCTCTCTCTCTCTCTCTCTCTCTCTCTCTCTCTGTCCGTACAGAATAATTTTATGTGGGGTCAGCTGGCCTGCCGCCATTTAGAACGATCTTCACGTAGACAGCGTCTCGCGGTATTTGCGTATTCAGCAGACGCTCGAGTGAAATGTCCAGTCAGATCTTTAGCCATTCAAATGACTCTGTCAGAGCCGGCGATAACTAACTGCAGTTTGCAAAACTGCCGCGGGAAAGATTGATTTATAATCTACGTCCCCCGAGAAAGAGACATTTTCACTGATTCGATTCGTTCGTAAATATCATTGACTATGGAAACACTAGATTGCTGTAAAATAGCAGGCTTATTACAACAGCAGAGGTTAAGTTGAATTTTCCAAAGGAGCGCCTATTAACTGGATGTTTTATTTGTAATTTTCGGCGCAAAATAAACTAATGGTCATTGGTTGTTATCATGTGAGAAATGACGCCATGTCCAAATATTTTAAGCGCAGATGTCCTGTGGCGGTTCCACGTGGGGGATGAGTGGGGATCAGTGTTAGGAAAGATCACTTGTAAAATGATCTTGATCAAAGATCAAGATCACTAGAGAGAAATTGATCTAAGATCAAGATCAAAGATCACTAGAGTATAAATGATCTAAGATCAAGATCACTTTAAAAGTGATCTAAGATCAAAGATCATACAAATATAGTTATTATATCATGTATGACGTATCACGTATGATAACGATACAAATGTCCACTGTACGATGCATGTAAACTTTTGTAATACTAAGTTACTAACACAACTGAAAACAGTTCATAACAATTTTAGCAACTAACTGTCAGTTCACAGTCAGTGTTAAACACGCAGTTCATTTTCAGCATGAGCAGACGCTCAAACGTTGCGTCAGACAACCTGTTTCTTCGCGGTGTAGCTATCAAACCTCCAATACTAAAAAGTCTTTCGACAGGCGCAGAAGATGGCAGGGTTGTCTTATATTTCACAAATGCTGCCTTGCCATGTGGGTATGCCAACAAGCTAGAAAGTTCCTTATTTGGGTTATTCAGGTAGTGCATGACCTCTATCTTGACTGCATTTTCACGACCAGTTTGAGCAAGCCTCCCCTGAGTCCCAGTGGCAGTGCCAGTACTAATGTCAGGCCATACCCATAATCCTCATCATCTGCACCGGCTGCACTAACATGTAACTTTGTAACATGTAACTTTGTAACATAATCATTGAGGTCCGAATGCTTGATTTGTCCGCCATTTTACTCAATACACATAGAAGTGCTTTGATTGACTTAGTTGGGAGAATACATATAATTTGATCTTTGATCTTCTGTTGATAATAAAGATCAAAATCACTGAAAAAGTGATTTAAAATCAGAGTCAAAGATCACTAGTAAAAAGTGATCTAGATCAAAGATCAAAGATCATGAATTGTGATCTTAGATCGTGATCTTTGATCTTTTGATCTAAGATCACTCCTAACACTGGTGGGGATATATCCCCCACCGGACTTTCGGACTTTTTCGCTTGTGAAATCTATTTTTTGATAAAAGTCGAGGAAAACTACGAGGAAAAACTGCGGGTGACCTTTTTTTGCTTGCCAACCTATTTTTCGCTAAACGTGTATTCAAATTAGAGAATAAACTTTTCTTTTGTCAGCCTTATTCGGCAAAATTTATTGATTTTGATTTCTTCCCCTTCTCTTTTCACCCCTCACCAACTTCCAATGAATTCATATCACTCCCCCCGCCAAGATATCCTGGAGCCGCCACTGCAGATGTCCACAGTTGAAAATGCCTGGCGCAGAAACCTGCTAGATCATTGGATCATTGGATGACTAGGCAATTTACCATCGGCCTAGACAAGGTTCCTGAATAATAGTCCATAATATATTATAATAACAGGGTTTAGAGTGGTTCAGCAAGTGCAAAGACGCCTCAACGCATAAAGTCAATACTGTACACAAATCACGCTGCAAGATCGACAGTGTTAGGCCGGTTGAATAAAAAACATGCTTTTTGCGAAACAGTCTGACGAGGATCAGCAGAAATCATTTCAAAACTGCTTAACCAGTGGCGTGCCTATGACAGGTACGACAGGTTTAATTTTCTGAGTCCCCAGCCGTGGGTGCCAAATACCCTTGATACACCCCTGTGGTTGATATTGGTTGTTGACGTGCTATATTTAACATGACATCGAAGCGAAGGTGATATCTTCTCTTCGATGTAGAGATTTGTTATGCTCAAACTGCCTTTTTATTTGCCTTTTTCAACGTGCTCTAGGCAAAAATTTCAAGGCACACACACACACAAACACAAACACACACACACATACAGACGGGCGTCTGAACCCACCAAGTCCCGAACCGCGGAGGTGGAAAGGTCTGGGTCGATATAGCGTCTTAAACCCCGTCTTTTCGTTCGGCGGCAGTTTGTCAGCACAGTCGCCGGCATGTCCTTGCATACAATCGGTTTCATTTTCGCCGCGTCGGCGCAAGACGACCAATAGCATAGCGAGAACGAGTGATCCCCTCCCCCCACCACCACCACCACCATGCCCGGGTGGAGGAGGGGAGGCAGTCTCTGTTTATCGATCATTAATTATAGCGGAAGAGCTGAGATCCTCTTTCCACGCAGCAAACACCGGAGCGATGAAAGTTACGGGGCGTTGGAACGGACCGGCAGGAAAGAGAGCATTGATCGTATAGGGTAGAGCGGGGCAAACAATGTCGTTGACTTAGTGTTGTTGAACAGATTTAATAAAATATCGGTTTCTATTTGAGGGATATTAAACGGACAGGAGGACGCAAGGTCAGAGAATTATCTGCGTTCAAATCTGCAGATCATTTTCACCGACGGGCTGTCAAATACACTGGGGTTCGGGTTACAATATTAAATAAAATATTTCATCGTTTTAAGATGGTTTTATGAACCAAAGCTATTTATTCTGAAGCTTCAGCGACGTAGGTGGCATAGGCTATAACTCTGGGGTAGGTTGCCATTACACTCCCAGACCCACGTTTTACCTCGCAGCTTAAAGCTGCGTCTCATTTTACCGCCGTCCTCTAGCGAGTAAGGCTGAGTCGACCGTAGGGGTCCTGCGGGGATCGAACCCGCGACCTTCTGCTCCATCGTCCAGTGTTGTTACCACTCTGCTAACTTCCCGCCCCTTTGTTTATATAAGCATCCGTAATAATTTTACTCCATTAAATCTACGTTGTATGATGTACTGAGATCCCTATTTTGACGGAAATTTCGTATTTGAACGTAGAAAAATAGGCGCGCAGCAGACGTCGGCGAGACAAAAGTTGGATGACAGAGTGGAATTATTATAATTTGAAGAAAGGCGAAAAAACCGAGTCGTTTCTTGAGCCACTTCGTTTAGATTCTTTGGATGACATTTCCGGTCTGATTCCGACCCAACCACAGAAGAATTTCCCCCAGAAGTGGTTCAAATTGGACGAACAGCACCAAAGTATACGCACAACGGGCACGCTTTTTGCTGCTGCATGCCGACGCTGATTTACCGTATTCGCCGATGGTGGTTGATTTCTGGCATTTATCCGCACAGATGACGACATCAGACTCAAATACACAGGCAAAATATCAATGCTTTAGGGGCTTGCAGTGACCTTTGATGGGGGAAATGTCACAATTCCGTTGGTTGATTATAACCATTACACAGACCTTATTTACGTAAAGCTATTTTGATCAACATATTGCTTTCAGAAAAATCTTTCATATCTATTTAAACAAATTGATTTAATCGATATATAGAAATTTCATTTCAAATTATGAAACTGATGTGTGGTCTTCTTGGAAATTGTCATAGAAATTATCTCTTTAGTTCCATAATTTCATCGATTGGATTTCAATATCTAGTGTTCCATTTGGCTTGTGAAGCGATAATACATGAAATAAATGAAAACCTAAAGGGATTATATACAAAATTGTGGCGAATCATAAATGCTACGTGTACAAACTAATACATTTCCCTTGAACTGGTAACAATAAATAAGTTACCTTAAAATCTATTTTAACCTTAACATGACACTAAATAGAACTAATTACTTCATTATGGCTGGCGGCGTCTCGTTCAATTTAAGCAAGGATTTAATTCAATTCGTTAAATAATTAATTAATAAACGGAAGCAAATGTCCAATTGATATAGCGCTCATTATTGTAATAAGCAACACCCGAAAGCGTTGCTTAGATCATTGCAATCTCCTCACGGCACCGATGGACATAGGAATGCCCGACATCCGCAATCTCCGATTGCCTGGAGCGAACCCAGGCAGACGGCTCATCTCCGAGCAGAGCTAGCGCTCTACTGGAGAAGAAATCGCGTTTAAGGACTAAAGAAGAGAGAGAGAGAGAGAGAGAGAGAGAGAGAGAGAGAAACAGACAGAGACAGACAGCGACAGACAGAGACAGACAGAGAGAGAGACAAAGAGACAAAGATAGAGAGGGGAGAGAGAGAAGCATACAGAGAGAGAGACAGAGAGAGACAGAGAGACAGAGACAGGGACAGAGACAGATTGAGACAGACAAACAGAGATGTTGCTAAGAT